>OZ020287.1:9847810-10082817 GCA_963971205.1 Aethes cnicana | reverse complement strand
CTTCGAAGAAAGTGGTAAGTAACATTTCCCAAATGTAAATTCTTTTTAAACCGTCTACATGCTTAATACTCCTCATATGTAATCTCACTGTGTACTTGAAAAATGTACCTAAATGGTACACCATAAGATTAATTTTCCTGTATCATTATTGAGTTAGTTACAGCGTTTGATTATGTAACCAGTGTCAAACCGTAGCAGCCGTGGCGTAGCGCTGCTACGCGGGAACGATATTGCTACGATATATTAATGCTACGCAGCTGCAGCGCTACGTGAAATGAAAACGAATTAAAATTTTCACGGATCGATGCCAGACATGTAGACTGGCGTATTTATGTTAAAAGTAGGTACCGTTGTTTGAACAGCAGATTAAGGAACAGATTAATGCGTTCCAAAATATTTTTATGCTATACAGAGAAGATACGGAGCAAATCAGTACGGTGGTGCGTCGGCGCCGCATGCCTGATGCGACGGCAGCAGTGCGACCAACTGACAACCGCCTTTATGTTATGCTATAGGTGGGTATAGGTAAGTATACCAGCAGATATTATGCTTTTGCCTGATGTTTGTTAACCCATTAATGACGTCGTTTAACATCGGCAGCCGGTAGCTTAAATGAGAATTGGGCTTATCAACATTTTTATCCAATCGTTATCAATCTATTTGCGTCCCACTGCTGGACACATGCGTCCTCTCATCACGAGAGGGTTTTGGCTATAGTCCCCACGCGAGCCCAGTGCGAATTGGGGACTTGAACTTTGAATTATTAGATGCGTGCAGGTTTCCTCGCGATGTTTTCCTTCACTTCACCGAAATAGGCTGTAGCAGTTATCAATCTGGCATGAATTTCCAAGAAAGAAACCCTACTTTGCAGTGTTTTTTTCTAGAGACAATCGACCTGCTCTCTACGGCCTATGGACATGAGAAATCATAAGAATTTCGAATATGTTGCCAGCCCAGGGGCTATATTAGAAGTCTTAAAAGAGGGATTTCCCTGTTCCCCATAGGATCGCTCACGCGTCGCGTGAACTTTAAGCAGCTAGATTTAAAGTTCAACTTGACGCGTGAGCGATCCTATAGGGAACAGGGAGATCCCTATTTAATACTTCGAATATAGCCCCTAAGACCGAAGATGGAATGCCTCTATCTACGCCAGTAATTTCACCGGTTTCCTTTGCGTTAGTAAATTCAACAACAATGCCCGTTTGTTTTTCATTCATCCGTGCAACATCCTTTCGTACCTTCGAGCCAGTAAGTATTCTCCAGTTGTCACGCGAAAGTGGCAGACGTGGCACTCATGTTACATTTACGATTTAAAAAAGCAGCGGCGCAATGGACGTCGGCGGGTCCAAGTAAGTTTTTTTAATTTTATTTTTATCGCAACGTATGAACCGATTTTTATTTATTTGTTAAGCTGAGCGGACCGATAGTGTTCTTGTCTATTTTAGAGTAGGTTTTAGGTATAAAAGTTACTTATTTATTACACTAATTGTGTAATAACTAAACTTATTAGTGTAATAAATAAGTAACTAAAACTTACTTATTTATTACACTAAGTGCACACGGCGGACACGTCCTATAAAAGCACGATTTCGAACACAATTCGAATGGAGTGTCAATGTTTGCAAGCCGTGGTAGCCTAGTGGTTCGACCTACCGCCTCTCATGCAGAGGGTCGGGGGTTCGATTCCGGCTCGCACCTCTAAGTTTACTTATGTGTGAAATTCAATTTGAATTTACCACTGAGCTTTTCGGTGAAGAAAAACATCGTGAGGAAACCTGCACTCATCTGCGAAGTAAAGATGTGTGTGAAGTCCCCAATCCGCACTGGGCCCGCGTGGGGACTATAGCCCAACCCTCTCGTGATGAGAGGAGGCCTGTGCCCAGCAGTGGGACGCAAATAGGCTGAAGTAGTAGTCAATGTTTGCGTGCGAGGACGTCTCTATACGTGCGAGGACGTCTGTAGACGTGTAAATGTGTGTGTGTGTACCAGTATGCGGGCCAATGATTCACTTTCCATCTCCGGATGAAACAAATGACGGTATAAAGTTGGGCGCAAGTTGCGCGCCTGCTAGATTCATGCGGGTGATTCCGTGGCCATTCTGTATGTATTCTGTGACATGGCATAGCTATCCAAAGTGAATTTTGACCTGCGGCACCTAAGAGCGCCGCGTTCTTCTGTCACTGATGTCTGTCTACCTAATTAATATAATGGTAAGTATTTGGGTAAGTATATTATCCAAGAGTCCTCTTAAAATTGAAAATATGAGATCCAATTACACGAATAGCCCATTAAATGATATATTATCTTGCTAGATACCACTTTCCTATTCAACAAATATGAATGTAGCCTCTGGAAATTGAAGCTACCCTGTGGATATATTGTTAGATGATATTGAATAGACGATTGCAATTTCAGGACACCGTCGCCCCTCAAGCACGATGCACGACGGCTTGAACAGACCCCCAAGGTGGGGGCATTCCCGAGCCTGCATCGTCATCATCATGGCACTCCTGGCGCTCGGTTACTACCTGTTCTACGTTCACGTACATGGTGAAGATGATAATCTGATTATGATCGCCAGTGAAATAAAAAACATCGATTTTAGCAAACTACAAACAGGTATGGGTAAAAAAACTTAGCTAAAGTCCTTCGTTCTAAGTGGTTGTGTTCAAAATTGACGGGAATTCGAGGAAAGTTCAAATATATTTAAACCTTGTTACACTTTCGTGTAGGTAAGGTACAGACAAGTTACTACTAGCAAGCAAGGGTGATCATAAAAATCTGATCATGCACTCTTAACTTCTTGATAGTAAGAGCGTGTTTAGATACCTATTTATGATCACCTTATTTTTTCACATGTGTCTGATCTGATGGCGACTTAGACGAGGGGCTCTGGCTAAGTTATGAAACTTTACTATAATGTATTATTTTAATTTACAAAGTAAATTAACATTAATATCCAATTTCAGGAGAAGTGCCTTGCGTATACAATTGCAATTATGACACCCTATCACAGAAAATGAAGGAGAAAATATCAGGTGAGGAACAAGCAATGGAAGCTATCTCTTATTTTACCGTGATGACTTTATTTATGTACATTACATACAATACAATACAATATACTTTATTGAACACCACACAATCAAGGAACAGTAGACATAATGTAATTACATAAAAAGGTATGGCATACAGCAGGCGGTCTTATCGCTTAATAGTGATCTCTACTAGACAACCTTTGGATAGTGGAGATGAAGAAAACAAACTAGGTTGGTAGGCGGTGCTCTGTACTAAGATGTGCAGAAGAAACAAACACAAAACCGGCCAAGTGCGTGTCGGGCCACGCGCAAAGTATAGGGTTCCGAAGTTGACGATGCCCACAGTACCTTTCTAAGACTTATTAGCATCTAGCTAGCCTGTGGTATGAATGACGTGCCCGCCCGACGCCCCTGCCGCTCGAGAAAAATCATCATCATAAGTTGGTCGACTATTACTCGAAAGTTTGTACAGCCTACTTAGCTGTGATAGTTTTCCTTTCAACTACGTTATATATGCCACAACCGTGATTTTTTTCAGCCTTCCAAATACCACCATTTAGCTGGCAGGGGGGGGGGGGGACACGTGACCCTAACAAAAAATAGCACTTAAAAGCTTATTATTAGCTTAGCTTATATTTCACAAACGCATCACTTAATCAAAACATGGTTTTAACAAACCCACAATATTTTTTCAATACCTATTCAACGATATGCCGCACCATGGGATACGCAAGAAACAAAAAATACATCCCCACTTTATGAGTAGGGGAGGTACCCCATAAAATAGTAGATTGTTTATCAAGGGACTAAAACAAGTCATTATGGTTGTTTAGTCACGCGTTAAACACTCTGCTTTTCACTTCGAATGCGAGGAAAAAAAAACGAAGTTCCATACAAAATTACGATATTTATTATAACAAAGTAGGTAACCGGCTACTTCCCGATGACCTAGAATCATGAAATTTGGCCAGAAGCAAGGTCTTACAGCACACTACAGGTATAAATCTGATAACCGTAAATATTATATATTTTGGTGCAAGAAAAGCCAATTTACTAATACAAACTTATCATTTGCGGTTGGCGCAGTAGCCGTGTCTACCACCCACCGCAAATATTAAGTTTGTATTGTTAAATTTGCATCATCAAGTTTGTAGGTACGGAACCCTCGGTGCGCGAGTCCAACTCGCACTTGACCTTGACTTGTTTTTTATCACGTGACGTTTTGAATGATATTTAGCCAACAGATTCAAACTTGAATACTATTAATATATTTTAAAACTAATTGGGTAATGCATTATTAAATGAATTCACTTTTAATAAAACAACATTCATAGGTATTCGTAATCATTAAATCGTGTTTCACGAAATTAAATCGTTTTTTCACGCCCTAGAAATTATTTAGGTTCACTGGAAATGGGGATAATCCTCCTTTCACAAACTCTGTGGTTGGCTGTTTAGGCGGGTTTCCTATGTAAATAAAAAAAAAATACTTTAGTCCCTAGAGACTAAAAAAGAGCTTTAGTCCCGATGTGCAGAGACTAAAGTAACATTTTAAGAGCATGTGAAGTGAAAAATATATTTCAACATTTTATTGTACCACTTTGTCAGCGTAACTAATATGCATATTCATGCCAAATTACAGCTTTCTAGAACTAAGCATCTCCGAGTCCGACGGACGGACGGACGGACATGGCGAAACTATAAGGGTTCCTTGTGGACTTCGGAACCCTAAAAAGTAATAAACATACATAAACTTACATATACCTAAATAGATAACAGCCAAATAAATTAAAATATGTAATCCATTATCCAAGAAAAGAAAAGCAGAACATACATATCATACACCAGCTCCTTAACCTTGTTCTTAAACACTGAAAGAGATTTAGCTAGTCTAAGGTCAACAGGTAGAGAGTTCCAAAGCAGTATAGCTTGGAATGTAAAAGACACACATGTACATACCTTATTATAAGTACTTACGTAAATAAATTTATTGCATAAAATTAGTATTTTTATACTTTTTAACCCCCGACGCAATAAGAGAAGGGTGTTTGTTATAAGTTTAACGTGTCTGTATATCCGTGTATCTGTCTGTGGTAACGTAGCTCCCAAGCAGATGAACCAATTTTCGTTTAGTTTTTTTGTGTCATAGACAATTTTATCCCGTGCGTTCTTAGCCATGTTTCATGAAAATCTGTTGAGCCGTTTGAAGATCATCAGCTCTTTTCTAGTTGACGAGGGGATCTGACTAACTTCCTTATGTCCGATCGATTTGAAATTTGATACCGTGTTAAATCAATGATATTGAAAGTATATGGTAAGGTACATGAGTCGGGGAGTTTTTAAAATTTTCAATTTATACTTGAACTCTCTTATGAAATGTCGCATAGTATAGGCAGGCGGCAGAGTGCGCGCCAGTCGGAACAGCATCCTGGCCATGATCGCGGACAGGCTGGATTGCCCCTACATGGGCCACTGCATGCACCTTCATGTAGGGAGAAATCGCGCCTATTAATTTTAATTGAATTTGATGTGTTATTTTATTTATTTGATTTGTTATTTTGTATTCTTTTGTTGTATTTTAATTGTAAAAATATGGATCTTGGTTACCTTAAATTTACGATTTTTCAGACACTTTTAAGTCCAACCCCGATGGCTTACTGCCTTGCGAGGTGAACTTGCTTAAGCTTGGTAAGTAAATACAACTACCAATGGGGACTATCGTTTCTTTGCTCACCAGTTGGCGCCACTGTTGACTGAGGTCCAGAGGTATAGCTGTCAAAGGCGAATTTATAAGATCGGCGCCGAAACAAAGTTTTCAATATTGAATCTCATTAAGTTTATTAATTATAAATAACTATAATTATATCGAGTAGCTATGCCGCAATGTTGTGCAGTTCCTTTTTGTTTGAAAAAGAAAGTTTTTTTTCAAACCTTTTACATTCATCGCTAAATAATCCATATTTGCGATAATTTCACGGAGGACATCACTTTTCAACAGGTAAATTAAAGAAATTTATAATTTAAATCACGAAGCCCGCCAAAACCAGTGAAAAGTGAATGTTATTGGACCTCACGCGACACTAGCGCCTCTAGTGGCAAATTCACACGCGATAGCCCCCATTGAATTGACATGAAAGTTCACTAATTAGGTAGTTAACTTTTATTAATTTGCCGAAGAAGCCATGGTGGCCTAGTGGTTCGACCTACTGCCTCTCATGCAGAGGGTCGGGGGTTCGATTCCGGCTCGCACCTCTAAGTATACTTATGTGCGAAATTCAATTTGAATTTACCACTGAGCTTTTCGGTGAAGGAAAACATCGTGAGGAAACCTGCACGCATCTGCGAATTAATTCTAAGATGTGTGTGAAGTCTCCAATCCGCACTGGGCCCGCGTTCAAAGAGGTGGAGGTTTTCAATTCGTCGGGATCTTTTTTTTATTTTTAATGTTTCTTCCCCGAATTTTTTTTTGCTCGAAAGGTGGTTCCATATTAATTGGGTTCAGTTCTGATGGTGGGAACTATGAGAAAATGAGGGAACTCCTCGAAATTTGCTAGCACGTTGATGATTTTGGTGTCAATTTCGAAGACTGGCCTATATTCGAAGTCTTTAAATAGGGATCTCGATGTTTCCTATAGGATCGCTCACGCGTCGCGTGAACTGTAAGCAGCTAGATTTAAAGTTCAACTTGGCACGTCAGCGATCCTATAGGGAAAAGCGAAATCCCTATTTAAGACTTCGAATATAGGCAGGCCCAGAGTTACTTATTGTCCTTCTATAGCAGAAGAAACTGTAGCAGACAAAAAAAAGTGTCGAGTGAACCGGCACAAAGTAATGAATAATCATATAGTGAACTTGACATCGACATCGCAGTCTGTCGGAGTTTGAAGGCGGCTTTTATTTTTTTATTTTTTCCAGACCAGCTGCAGGTGAACTCGACTACGATAGAAGTGAGTCTGACGAGAAGCCTGTACCCGTTGGTGATGCTCGGCGGCCATTACGTGCCGCGCGATTGCCAAGCGCGGCACAAAGTGGCGATTATAGTTCCTTATAGGTAATGAACCGTTTATAACACTTGTGCTTAAGCGTTGGTAAGTTGGTGCTAAGAGTAGCCTAGTGGTTTGATTTGAACATGAAATCCCATATCACTAAATAATGATACTTATTACCTATCAGCGAATATTCTATTGGATATTTCGTAATAGAGTCCTTAACTAAACTTAAGACGGGAGATGATTTTCCCCAAATAGCTTTATCTTTATATTAGCGTAAATCGTTATTTAGGGATATGGAAAACCCTGTAGGGATATATCCCTGTTTAAAAACTCGAATGCCCTCCTAACCAAAATCCTTATAATAAGTAGGTATGCAAGTAGTAGGTACATAGAAGATTTATCCTGTTCTTAACTTAAAAGGCGCGCGCACGGCGAAGCACTTAAGATGTTTACATCACCCTTGGCCGTAAAGTGGGATTTTCTGCCCGCTACGCGGTGAGAAAATCTCGCTTCCACGGGCGGTAATTCGTAAAGCCCCAGATCGCATATTTATGGCCCTCACCTTCGGTTCGGGCCACAGAAACCTGCGATCTGGGACATTTACGAATTCACCACCCTAGGTCTGTCTGTTAGTATTTTTTTTTGAGTAGGTAAATATATATATATATATATATATATATATATATATATGGGATTGGTTGTGAGAGCGACGCCTGAATCCTATATAAAAATTTTTTTTTTTACCAACTCAAAAAAAATAAAGAAAAAAATAAAAATATAGTTAGAATCGATATCCGATACTGTGGGTTAATTATTTGCTATAGGATCTGACCCACCATGTATAAGTGCATTTTCGCCACAATAATGTTCTATACCCAGTAGAAAATTTAGTAACTTTACCTCTGACCTCTGTGCCTGGACCATCCTCGGAACTACGACAACTACCTACTTTATAACCGACTAGCTTTTCGTATGCGCAGAAATATTAAAAAGTAAAATCCCGATTTTTCCCGTTCCCGTGGGAATTTTGCAAAATCCTTTCTTAGCGGATGCCTACGTCATAACATCTACCTGCATGCCAAATTTCAGCCCGATCCGTCCAGTGGTTTGGGCTGTGCGTTGATAGATCACTATATCAGTCAGTCAGTCAGTCACCTTTGAGTTTTATATATTTACTTAGATAGAAATACTGTAGCGTACGATGTAAACGCTTAGCCAAGTTCTATTATATGTTATCACGCGGCTTGTATTATATTATAAAATGGGATTGGAAGAGAAAATTACCTTTTCCTTTCGCTCCGTACTTACCACCCGCCACTCGTTGGAAACGCACGTTCAATTTGTGATATACTTCGTTGTTCTTATGCGTTCTTTTATATTACAGAGACCAGGAAGAAATCATGAACGTTTTTATATATAACATACATCCATTCTTAATGAATCAGGGTTTGGAATATCGGCTATTTATCATCGAACAAAGTGGTAAGTGGAATCTTTTATACAATAACTATAGCTGACCCAGCGAACTTCATACCGCCTTAGAATTTTTTTTTGGGGTGAGTATGAAAAATAGCTTACGTCCTATTCTCAGACCTTACTGAACATACACACCAAATTTCATAAGAATCGGTCGAGAATTTTATATATTAGATGTATATTTTAATCGCCCATTTTTGTAACTACTACTACTACTACTACTACAGCCTATTTGCGTCCCACTGCTGGGCACAGGCCTCCTCTCATCACGAGAGGGTTTGGGCTATAGTCCCCACGCGGGCCCAGTGCGGATTGGGGACTTCACACACATCTTTGAATTTACACACACATTTTTGTAAACATTTAAGTAAATAAATCATTCTTAAAGGTAACGAGAGGTTGAACAAAGGGCGGCTGTTCAACGCGGGCTTCCAGCAGGCCAGCCGGTTCGGCGGCTGGTCGTGCCTGGTGTTCCACGACGCTGACCTGCTGCCGCTGGACGCGCGGATCCTGTACACCTGCCCCTCCCTCCCGACACACATGAGCCCCACTGTCCTGGGACGAGAGAAGGAGTACGTTCAGAAACCTACCTGGGGCTCTATTCGAAACGTTACATAGGGAAAGGGAGATTCCCAATGCGCTCACGCGTCACGGCTCTCAAATCCATACTTATACTTACTTAGACATACAGGTACTAATAGTTACCTAATCCTTATGGGAAATTCCGTATCCCTGCCGACAAATCGTCACGGCGGTCGAATTGATCTTTAAATCTAGCTCCTTAAATTTCGGTTTCAATGCCGTGACGTTTTGACGTTTTGACGTTGTGACGGTTTGACGTATGTAACGTTTCAAATAAGGCCCCAGGTAAAAAAGCAGCGGACACATCGCAACCTTTCCAAATTGGAGAACGCTACAGGAATTTTCAATAATAGGCGGTGTGAGTCGATGATAATTTTAATAATCAACATCCTGTAAATTCAACATTTTGCAATTTCAACATTTACAGAACTCAACATTTTAATAATCAACATCCTGCAAGTTAAACTTTTTGCAATCTTAACATTTGAATAATTCAACCGTATGCAAATTCAACATTTTGATATTCAGCTTTCTGGGAATTCAACTTTCTGGGAATTCAACATTTTAGGAATTCAACTTTCTGTTCCTAAATGAAATTTATAATCAAAATTAAACTTATACTTCAAAGTTCATATAATCAAAGTTACTTTCACATAATCAACAGAATTATCTTTTCTTAAGCTAAGTATGTTAACATTATTTTACAGCCCAAAATATCATCCCTTCGGCGGCGTCGTATCGATGATCGACGAGCACTTCCTGGATGCGAACGGGTACTCCAACAACTTTTGGGGCTGCTGCGGGGTCAACTCCGACATGTTTTTGAGGTTTGTACCTTGTTACCCAAATAGATATATAGAGTAAATTACATGAAACCCTATAAATATAAGTATAAGGAGGGGGTTTAAATATGCTATCTCTATTTAAAGCATATATTTAAAGTAATATAACAAAACAAAGTACCTAAGTACCTAACTTAGATAATAAACGTTCGATCGAAACCCCACGCGATTGTATCTGGCTCTTCTTCGATTTTTTTAATAATCATTTTTGACCTTGTCCTGAACAGTTCGATAAAGTCAGATAATTACGTTTTTTGCAGGATCCGATTAAAGGGTCTACAAGTGCTGAGATACGATAAGAAAATAGCCAAATACTTGGCTCTACAACATGCGCCCATTAAAAGAAACTACACTAACAGGTAAAATATTTGGTCACTTGATACCTACTTACTAACACAATTTTTACAGTTATTTCCGGATAACTTGTCTTATATACGTTTCTCTTTTTCCCGTTGTCCTTACAAACAATATCGACAGTTTACTAAACCTGTATAAATTAGCGCTAATTAGGTAAGGTGTGGAGGTAAATCGCCCCTAACTACAGGGCGTCAACGCTTCGCGGATAAAACTGGTATTCGGGATATCAAAAGTGCCTGCTAAGTGAATCAGTAAATCCTCTCGTTCAAAGGGATAGCTGAGCCCGCCCAGTCCAAGCGGGAACGCGTATGAGCGAGGCGCAAGGATGAATAAAGTACCTACGCTTCTTGGAATTGTACTAGGAGAATATGCTCTCTCGTAAAAAATGTGAGACTGTCTATCCTTCTTTGGGATATGGGAAATCCTACATCCCTTTGAATGAGGCCCTGGCCATCTCTACCCCGGACGCCCCTAACGTGTTACTCGTGATTAAGGCCGTGTCCACATTGGGCGTCAAGCGCGCGTTTGGAAAGAGACAAAACTATGCACTAGAGAAAGGAAAGCAACACTCCTCTCGCTCTCGCTCTCGCTCTAGTGTAAACCTACCGTTGTCCACTTCTAAACGCGCGCTTAATGCCATGCCCAATGTGGTCAGGACCCTATTTTGTGAAAACTCTTTCCCAGTAATCCACCGAGGCCTGCATTCCACGACACCCACAAGAAGTCTCACCTAGAGGACGGGCTGACCACAGTCCGGTACAAGGTGCTCAACATTCGGCTGCGAGCCCTCTTCACGCACATTAAAGTGGACGTGGATCCCTCGCCGAATGATCTGAATATTTATAAACTGAGTATTTAAGAACTGATAAATAAAAAGTTAATAAGTGAAACTTTCAATGGTTTTTTAAAATATAAAACACAGTTAAGTAAACTGGGTAATTTACAAAAAGGCGAGCAAACATTTACTTACTTAGCTCAACAAGAACAGAGTCCTTGCGTGAAACGGAACGTTACGCTATTTTTGCAAAAAGTTGCCAGTAACAGAATTTACCCATTCACCGGGGAAAAAACATTACTAAGCTTGAAAGTGAATACATGTGAAGAACATTCAGCAAAATAATATCGTTTTTATTATCGACGTGCATAACAAAAAGTTCTTATTATTACATTTTTGTTTCTATACTGCTGAGGTTTCTTTCAGTTTTCACTAGAAAATAAATAAAAGTTGTACGTTTTGTTTACTAAAAGCTCTCTAAAACAAAAATGAAAATCAACGAAAATGTGTCCTATGGTATTTCTTGTTTGGCATGGATTGAGATAGGGAGGGCAAAATGAAGTTGGCAACATTTATAGCCATTTGATTTTTGCTCTCTGACACTTACCTTACGTCAGTCGTCACGTCAGTTGAATGGATATTGCGGTTTGCGGCAAACGACGGGCGCAGTGAGGGTTTTACAGATTTGTAATCCTACTGCTGTCGTAATTCTTATTCTGTTACTACCTTTCAGTGCACCGATTGTGTAATTGCTGTTTAACGTGTGTAATTTGATGCTTGAGTGCTAAAGATTGGCTGGAAACTAATTCTTAAATTGCGGTAGTGCTGTTTTTGGGCAGACTTGTTTTTTGTGTGCAATTCTGTTCCCGTTTTGCCTCCAGCTGTGAAGAAAATCTCCTCAAAAATTAGAAAGGTTAGTAAAAAACGTTAAATTGCGGTATTTGTGGATCAGCTAATAGAGTACGGGTCTAAACATATCATTCTAATTTTAGAATGTAATTGCAAATTATTTTGATCCATGAGCTAGTGGCATAAACAATATCTCCTGTTTTAAGCTGGGTATTACCACGCTCAATGACTTGTTGTCATAAGTCATGGGTTTTTATAATTTACAATAGTTTATTACAAAACGGTCAAGTTAGTCATTCTGGTAGGTAAACAAGAATAACAGCAATACAATGCATCTTATTGAAGTAGGTAACATCACATAACAAAGATTACATGTTCTATGGTCAATAAAATCCTTAACATTATTTCATGATTGAGGCATATGATTTTTGTGATTTTAAGGCACTTTCTTATTTTTATGTCTGATTTGATTTTATAATGTACTCACCAGTGGTCATATTAGAATGACCTGTGAATCCAATAGACACTAAAGTATGCAATCTATTAATTCTGAAACTTCCATTATGAACTTGAAACTGCTTCAGAGCTAAGGTGGAAAAATTGCCAAGAACAAGATCCATCATCATCATCATCATCATTTCAGCCGAAAGACGTCCACTGCTGGACATAGGCCTCCCCCAAGGCTCGCCACTCAGACCGGTCCTGTGCTACTTGCTTCCACCGGTTTCCCGCAACCTTCACGAGGTCGAACAAGATCCAATTGACCTTATTTATTATACAAATAATATGAATGTGAATGAGGTTTTCTATCAATCCAGGTTATTGATTCACCCTTCTAGATACATTGTAGGGTATAATAAGCTGATACTTGTAATTGCTTGTTGACGGGCCGTTATCTATGTAAATAAAGCATGCATGTTTACTGTCATACCTTATCATCATTATCATTTATTATTGAATCATTGATTTTTTTTACTCATAAGTTTTTTAATTGATTATATTTTAAACGGGAAGTTTATTTAACATGTTCGAACTTTTTTTTCAAGTAAAAGCTTTAAAGGCAATTGAGAGTCAATCATAGAGCTTTAAATGAGAACAATATTTAATAGAAATGTAATTGATTGATATAATTTATGAAATACATAAGTATATTTTTTCCTTTAAATTTCTGTAAGTACATACTTATTTGTCTACTCATTCATCATGTACATGTTTCCTCTCCAGTACTCAAAGGTTAGCTGGAAGACATCCCTTCTAGGGATAAGCCCGTCTTTGTATGTGTGTCTCTGCTCTGTATTACAAATTGTATTTGTGTGTTTTTATTCTGTACAATAAAGTGTTACTTACTTTGATAACCATATTCTATTAAAGTAGTCTTAAACAAGAGTGAAGTCTATTTTTCTTTCTTGGATATATTATAGAGTTAACTAAAATGGGTGTCTTGTACACAATTAAATCTGAGCATTGTTTCTTTTTAAACAATGAACATTAGTTTTAATTTAACCATAAATAAAAAGGGTTTCATAATGGTTTTTGTTATTCAAAACATTATTCTTGTCATAATTATTTCAGTTAATGTTTACATTTGAGCGTAGTTGTTTCTGTGAATGCAGCGGGCCTCATAAAGCTATTATAACTTGTGTGTTAAGGACAATGACTGAATTTACCTGCTATTATTACATAAGTCATACAACCCTATGGCTATGCAATCAGACATTGTTTATAGAGGGATATGTAAATAACTGTTAGGTATGGCTATAAAAGACTTAACAAGCGTTAAGTTTACGCACACTTTGTTGAATATGGCATTGTTAATGAAATGAAATGTCATATAGGGAAGTATTTAAATGTATACTTCATCTATACATACCTGTTCCTTTTTAGACAAGCAATCTTATCAGTTATCACCATTTAGATTCTGTAGATTTCATTGAATTTAATACATTTTAAATAGTTGCATTTTCTAACACATTATACAATATGTACTTAGTCATCAAGTGTTCGGTAGGCCTCCAACAAGGTGGAGAGATGACTTGGTGAAGTTCGCGAGAAGTCGGCGGATGCGAGCGGCACAGGACCGGTCTGAGTGGCGAGCCTTGGGGGAGGCCTATGTCCACCAGTGGACATCTATCGGCTGATATGATTACGATGATGAACTACTCATGCTTATGTTTACTAATCATTGATATCTTCTCTAATTATCCCACATTGAGACTTATATTGAAATATCATAATAAAGTTTCTTCATAAATTGAAAATTAGTATGTTCATTGTGATAGAAACCATCTTAATATCTTAGGTGATTAAATAATAATTTAATTAATTTAAGGCTGTTCCCTGACCCAGCATCGTCAATTTGCTCATGTAAGATAATCACTTTTCTAAGAATTTTTAATAGTTAAAAATATGAAAAAAAAACACTTGTTATATTTGATTATATCATCCTTACATTGACAGCTTTCGTTACACGTTTCACGAAACTTCGCTCGATACAATTGAATTCCAAAGTAACCTCTAACTCGGACCTTTAATCCAACTTTACTCCAGTTTATTATATCAAACAGTGTAAAACTAAATATAACAGAAACAATATCCATATTATATGCATACATCGACAGCTTTATAAATGCCATGTTTTTAGACGGTATTTTTATAGAAATTAAAACGTGTTAAATAATAACTAAATCGGGCGTTCTGTGCGCAGCGCTTTCTCTTTCACTCGTTGCACGAGTGACAGTGACGGCTGAGCTGGGTATAGGAGGCCTTAACGGAACACAATTTTAACTCAGTTTTCCTGTTTCCAGTTTCCCGAATTTCCCGATCCTCTCCCCAAGACTGGTCCCCTCCTGATCCCCAGAACATGCGGTACAGATGGAAGATGTTCATACTGTTCACCATTTTTATGGCGTGCCTCGTAACATTTGTCACGTATTTACGTGTTTTTGAGAAATTTTACGATTTTTATGACACAAAGAAGTTAGTTGTGCTGGGCGTTTTTACATATTGATGTAATCGCCATCGGCCAAATTTTCGGAGAAACTGAGCAAAATATCCGATCACTTCTGATAGAATCGGACAGTGTTCAGATGATTTTGACTAGCTCGCTCCGTCGAGATGTGTCTAATGGCGATTGTTCATGCCTTTGATAACTGTGTTTACATATTTATACGTATTCGTTTTTAAATTAAAAAGTAATGTTATTTTAATATGTTTGTTGTTTTATTAGGTGTTAGGTAATTTACGCTTGAATTTTTCCATAATGGAACAACAATTTACTAAAAAAATTGTATAGGTAAGTTTCGGTAGTCAAGAGTAAAAATTAAATTAAGGCATTAACTAAAATTTTTGCATTCCACTTATTTGAGGATAGATAATAAAATAGTCGGAGGTGTAGTCCACACGCGGCCCCGTACGGATTGGGATTTTCGCCTCACACACACACACACACACACACACACGTCTTTGAATAACTTCTCAGGTACCTACGTGCAGGTTTCCTTACGACAATCAAACCATTAGGCTAGGTAAGCCGGTATGTCATCATATTTTTGACGTGATAACGTCTTATAAGTTTATGAACGCTGGCTGCGAATAACATGACGCAATATGAAATGAAATGAAATTTATTTATATACCTTCAAATTAAATACAATATTTTAATAGGTTACTGTGATCCCCACACTAGGCTGAGCATGTCCCGTGGGAATCAGACCATGTGAAATAACAAAATATAATCATATGCGGCAGAGAAACAACATTAACGAAAATTTCTTAATGAAGAAAAGTAACTCTTCCGAAGATGTTGCAACAAAGTATATGTAAACAAACAAAAAAAAATTTGTATAGTAGCGTTGTAGCGTTTAAGTAGCGTTACGTGCGTGACGTTATCACGTAAGTATAAAATTATCGTCCGTAAACCGACTTTACAGCAACAAATTTTTTTGGTTTAATTAACGGCCGAAGTTAATTTCGCCACCATACACAATGTGCAAATTGAATTGAATCAGTTAATCATCGTAAACTTTGATTTGATACGCATTGTTGTGTAGGTAAGTACGATTAAAACCACTTTTTATGCAGCTCTGAAGTTTTCACTAATAATTAAAAACAGCATTTCGTGATTCGTGCTCAAATAGCAATGAGAACACTACCGAGCTTTTAATACAAATAGGTAACCTACTCGTTGAACATGCACCACACAATCTATACTATACTTAAATAATAAGTCTGTAGAAGAATTCGCGTCTGCAACTTGAAAATTAATCATCATCATCATCATCATCATCATCATCATCACCATTTCAGCCGAAAGACGTCCACTGCTGGACATAGGCCTCCCCCAAGGCTCGCCACTCCGACCGGTCCTGTGCCACCTGCTTCCACCGGGTTCCCGCGACTTTCACGAGGTCGTCGCTCCATCTTGTTGGAGGCCTACCGACAGCTCGTCTCCCGGTTCGCGGACGCCACTCGAGAACTTTCCGGCCCCATCGGCCATCAGTCCTGCGAGCAATGTGCCCCGCCCACTGCTACTTAAGGTTCGCAATTCTTCGGGCTAATTAATAGGAACTATCAAGTCGAGGGGACTATAAACGATACGGAACGAACACAAAAAAACGCTTTTTAGAAAAAAAAAACTGTATGTATGTCTGGATTTAACTTAAAAACTACTGGTCGAATTGCAACAAAAAATGGTACCTATGGGGTTAGTTTATTTATAACACTGGTCAACATATAGGTATGCTTCTTTTTATCCCGAAAAAACGCATAGGTAGTTCCCGCGGGAACGCTATTACCGAATTTCACGCGGGCAGAAGCTAGTAGAGAATAAATAACATAACAAATAACATTGGGAAAACCTGTTGTTGTATAAAGCAAGTGGTTTTATCGCGTTTCTAGGCGGGTTTAGTGAGTGCACTCCATAGAAGTCTTTTCTCTAAAATCATCAAATAATCGAGAAGTGTTGAAGCCACAGACATCCTTGTTAGGTTGTCTGTGGTTGAAGCGAAATTAAGCGCGATGTGGCGCGAAGTTCAAGACCGATCGAGATGGAGACTCACTGTGGACGCCCTCTGTCCCCTCGTCGGGGCAGAGGGCGTCCACAAACGCACGAGGGAAAATAAGTACTCGTCCATATAAAAAATACAACAAAAAGAGAAAACGTTTTTCGACTTCTAAATATTTTCCAATCTCCATGATTTTTTAGTTTTTAATTTGCAAGAACTTTGAATCCATGGTGTGGAGGCGTAGTAGGTATTCTTCCCTCTTAAGTCAAGTAAGTAAGTCTTGTCTCTTACAGAAAATTCTTCACGTTACAAAATAGTTTATAAGCCTTTACAAGCCACGGCAGAAAAAACATATCCTGACCCAACTAAGTGACCCAAGCGTTTGTTGACGTGACATTGGCTCATTGTATTAATTTATGGTCTATTAAAATACTGGCAAGTTTACGAGAAATCCTGGCATTTACGAGTAGTTTTACGACCTATCAGACCTTTCAGGCCTGAATAATGAAAAAAAAATACAGTACTAAATTATATTCTATAGATATTTATGATACAAGTGCGGAAAGTAGGTAATTCCCAACGAGTGGAGGTGCTCTAAAACACGAGCGGAGCGTGTGTTTTGTATTACACCGACACAAGTTGGGAATTACCTATTCGCACGAGTCATACAACGTTTTACAATGCATCATGCGAGGAAACTCATAAAATATATATTTAAGAAGTACCTAAAAGTTTTATTTATTAAGGCGTTAACAATTTTAAAACACCCAAAAAAATAAAAATACAACTTTGTAATTTAATTGTTCAGATCACTTTAGTTTAGACGCTATATAGACATTTTACTTTCCCGCACAATTCTCGCACAGTGTGCACAATCGTGCAGGAAAGTAAAACTTTCTGCGTTAATGTTTACCAACATATAGGGGACTTTCTGAGCATTTGCACTGTCAAATCAATAAACGAACGAGTTCGAACTCAACGCTCGCTCTAGGCATTACGGCATTACAAAAAAGTATCTTAGCATTTTAGTATCGTGTCAAAGTAAGACATAGAATGAAGATGGATTCAATTTAATATGTATAGTATACTAGCCGTTTGACTATCTCCATACCAAATTTCATGCATATTGGTCCAGTCGTTTCGACGTGAAGGAAGGACAAACAAACAAACACCCTTTCACATTTATAATATTAGTAGTAGTAGTATAGTAGTATATATAGCGCAAGCTACATTAAT
This sequence comes from Aethes cnicana, assembly GCA_963971205.1. Classification (NCBI taxonomy): domain Eukaryota; kingdom Metazoa; phylum Arthropoda; class Insecta; order Lepidoptera; family Tortricidae; genus Aethes; species Aethes cnicana. Next base: position 10,064,670 of record OZ020287.1, on the reverse strand, counting down.
GCTGTCTGTTAACGAGAACCACCCGTAAGTTTATTTATAAAATGAGTGTAGATAAAGTTGTGTATGCAACTGTACATAAGCCCTTAACACTCGTGCCATATTATTATGAAACGACCCCACTCGTGTTTTACGGACCTTTATTATGTAGCAGTTCCATAAACTACTATTAAAGCACTCTGACTGACAGGTCGTAGTTTCTGCATAAATCCACACGGAGGGCTCAAGTCTCTCATGTCGATGACGATCCACAAAGCCTTAAAGGCACCTGTCGTTCGATTCTCTGTTCACTGAACTATGGAGTGTGGAATGTGTCTTGGTACACTGAACGATCCAGCTAGACAATTCTTTTAACGCTTCAAACGAACTTGAATAGACCGTCGTTCGACAAACTAGATCAATTTGGCTGTATTCGCTGAACGTATTTACCGTACCTGTCTGTTTACCTAGGTAATATGTTGCGCAGCTTTGTGGGACTTCTTGTTGAGAATAAAGGTTTCACAACATCTGCTAACTTAACTCGTATTCAATATTTTAAACGTATACCCACTGTACAAGATGATTAATTCAAATTGACCCATTTATGTATGGACAAGAAACTATGTAGATAACGAAAGTTGTTATGAATCATTACGAATAAAAATGGCAGTCAAATATTTTTTAACTCTCATATATTTTTTTATGTCACTTGTGGACTGCGGAAACTTAATAAAAATGAGTCGCTGTAAACACCTAAAACACTATTATGACTAGAAGTATGATGGATTTGGCAAAAATACTGCCACACAGAAAATAAGCTAAATACCTACGTGCAAAAATTATTCAACTTCTTTAATATTAACACAATTCGTCGAGAATGCGCGATGGGCCTTTGTAACGTAGAATTTTGTAACAACTGGTCACGCACAAACTGAATGCCTAATAAGGGCTAATTGATGCGATTAGCTCACGTTTGGTAAATATTAGGGCCAAGTATCCTTATGCGAATTGTGCGATGCGAATATTACTTTAGCTAATCAATTTACCACGCCTTGTGCACGCGACCTAGTCGTAACTAATGGGTATTACCTACGTTTCCGAACGTAATTCTTACACGTACGTATTGTATTGGATTTGTTATATTGTTCGATTTCTAAAAATCCACATCCTGCCTAAGATAGACTATTCGGTACTAGTTTTCTTTTTGATATTATATCTTACTAGCTTCTGCCCGCGACTTCGCCCGCGTGGAATTCGGTTATCGCGTTCCCGAGTCCAGCGGTTGAAGCGTGAAGAGGTAACAGACAGACAGACAGAGTTACTTTCGCATTTATAATATTAAATATGGATCACAATGGGTCAGTAACTCGTGATAAAGGTATAGTAATACGAACAAGGAAGTCCATTTGCTGGGAATTTAAATAAAATGAAATTTCAATAAAAATCGATACTTTTTCATGATTTTTTCATTAAAATGATAGTCGGTGATAGCGTTTGACGCCCACCCAATGACTGTAATACGCCCACTCGAAATTTACACCCAATGCTAATGTTATGATAATAGGCCGCTATCGCAATGATTGAGTGTTGCCAGACCTAATATTCCGTGGGTAATCGTGGGTGTTTGAATCGTGTTAAACAAATTCTAACATTGTGTTTACTTTCAGCAGTCTATAGTAACTCTAAAAATGAAATACACGAATAAAGGTTGTTTGCAAAAACGTTATCACAGCACACACCGACACGACATTTCAGCGACAAGATAAGACATGCGGTTTTTAAATTCTTTTGTACTAGCTTATGACCGTGACTTCGCCCGCGTGAAATTCGGTTATCGCGCTCGCGCGGGATCTGCTTTTTTCTGGGATAAAAATAGCCTATATCCTTCCCTGAGAGTGGGACTGCAAGTTGGAGACTTTCATCTAAATCGGTCCATTGGTTTAAGTGTAAAGAGGTAATAGACATGCAGACTGTCAGAGAGAGTTACCTTCGCTTCGCTCTATAATATTACAATTCAAATTTATAACAACACTTAACACTTTAGTGTCCAGATGTAGCCAATAAACCATTTCTTCTTGATTTCGCGCCGTTTATTCGAAACGAAAGATTAGTACTGTTACATTTTTCTTCTTCTTCTGTAAAAGTTCTTGTGTTAATTGGGTGAATCAACTTTTTTATGTCAATAGTTGCCATGGTTACTGTCCCCTGGGCCACTTTTAAAACTGCTATTCTGTGGGTTTAAATACACTAAATGTGGGTTTTTTTTGCCATTTTCAATCCCTTCCCTAATGAATCACTTTCTAAGCGTCTTAGAATTCTATATTTGTTTATTTATTTATTGAGGAGTACCAACAGCTACATTAATACAATGAGTACAGAATTCTATATTGTAACAGGTTTTCTAAGAAACCCCTCTCATTTTGTCCCCTGAAAAACGAGACAGAATAACAACGAAAAATAGTTGATTGACCCAATTAACTCGACGCATGGTGTAGTTACTGACAAAATAACCGGACTTCCAACTCTCCTAAGCTTTTTCACAAACGGGAAATGTGCAGTAGTTTTTATTAGGTTTATTTCTCCTAATCTAAGGCGCAGCTGAAGTTATTAATTCAACTTCAGGCAAAGTTTGCAGCAGATGTTTTTCCTTCACATCTGACTCGAGTTTAATACTTGCTGGCCACTGGCTCGGAGTCCTTGTTTCTTGCACTTAGAACAAAGTTGACGGGTGTCGATAAGCGCGAAAGAATGGGATAGCTCTTTCCCTTTCTTTCGTACACAAGATTAGGTTCAAGAGAATCAGACAGAGCGTAATTTAAAAAGTTTTAGCAAAAGCTGTTACTCAAAAGGCATGGTTTTCAATTTCAAAGTAGGTACATATATGTAGTTATGTATTACTTTTGACTGTAATATTAAGTACTTAGTACCTATCTGGGCGACCGAGCTTTGCTCGGGTGAAAATAGCTAACACCTAGTTTTCTCAGATATGAGACCTAGATAGACCGATTTGTGGCCCCCGTAAATATAGGAGTTTTTCAAAATTTCATCCAAATCGTTAGTTTCTGAGATCGTTTGCTTAAATAAATATAAATACGAAATGAGCGCGTTTAAAGTATAAGATTTGTATGTAGGTACTTTGAGGCCCGGTTCCTATATCCACGAAACGCCTCGTTTTGCCTACGGACGGTTGATTTTTGACATTTGTTCCATAGCGAATCTGTCAAATTTTAACCGTCCGTAGGCAAAACGAGGCGTTACGTGGATGAGAATGAGAATGAGAATGAGAATTATTTATTTCAAAATTCCACATATGTTATCTTAAAACTAATTACAAATTTTACCTTATTCTTAATTACTTAACATACGGAAAATTTTGAAAAAGGTATCCTCTCAGCTTTGGTCGAAAAACGCCTAGACGTTCCGACGCTGGTTTTCAGAGGACCCAGTGTGAGTGTGTACGTGTGGGTGTCCGTGTGAGTGGTTAGATGTGATGGTAAATAGGTATGAATGACTGTATGTGTATCGTAGGATTTGAAGCTAGAGTGACCAGATAGATTTTATAATATAAAACAGACATAAATATATACATATATAAATTCTACATGAACTACCGCCTAAGTGTTGGCCATTTGAAGCTCAATCAGAAGCTTTTTGAGGTTTTTCTTAAAAGAGAAAACTGACTTGCAGTTTCTGATTGGCGGTGGCAAGTTGTTCCAACACTTCGTGGCAGCGTAGCGGAAGCTACCACGAAAGGCGGCAGTCTTATGTTGAGGAAAAAGTAGATACAAAGCGTCTCTTACTTTAGCCTGCGGAAATTTAATTTTTTTAAATAAATAGGATGGTTCTTTTGTGTGTAGAATTCCAAAAAGCAAAGTAGACAGGTGTAATGTACGGCGGGCACTCATATTAATCAAATTATTGCTGTTTAAAAACGGGGTAATTCGTGATCTGCTAGGAACATCAAAACAAAAACGGGCACAGGCATTCTGTATGCGTTGCATTGTTTTACGAGTGCGTGCCAAAAGACATTCACCGAAAACAGCATCGCCATAACTCAATTTTGAAAGAATAAGGGAGTCACATAAGCGTATGCGCATGTCAACATTGATAAATTCACGGAGTCTATATAGAACTTTTAATCTAAAAAAGCAGTTTCGCATAAGCTCCTGGACATGTTTTTCGAATCTCAGACCACTATCTATCAATAGACCTAAATTGCGGGCTTCAGATACACGTTCTAGTAGGTTTCCCCTTATAGAAATATTCGGATTAAAAGTTGTAACATCTCTAATTTGTTTTTTTGTGCCGAACAGCATAAATTTAGACTTATTTGAATTTAATACTAAATGATTTTTACTACACCAGTGAGCGATATGCTCCAGATCCGAATTTAATTTATCTATTGCTGTTGTGGTATTAGAAGGTTTGAAAGAAAGATATAGTTGTAGGTCGTCGGCATATAAATGGTAATTGCAGTTTTCTATGGTATTTGTGATATCAGAACTGTATAAAATAAATAAGAGTGGACCCAAAATGGAGCCTTGCGGTACGCCTCTAATCATTGGCTTAGTAGTAGAGACGGATATCTTGCCATTTTCATCCCGAACTTCAACAAATTGTGAGCGGCCCGTTAGATAACTCGCGAACCATTTGAGAGCGTTCGGATCACACCCATAGAAGGCGAGTTTTGATAGAAGTAATGTTGTATTAATTGTGTCAAAGGCCCGCGAGAAATCCAACAAAACCAATGCCGTGGCTTCACCACAGTCTTGAGCAGTCAAGATATCGTCGACTACGTCCAACAGGGCTGTCGTGGTGCTACGAGATTTCCTAAATCCAGATTGCTTCGAGGGTAGAATATTATTGGTCTCAAGATACTTTGTCAATTGCAGTGAAACTACTCTTTCAATAATTTTTGATAGAAATGGTAAAATACTTATCGGGCGAAGGTCTTTATAATTTAAAGGATTTTGTACTTTTGGGATGGGTATAACTTTAGAAACTTTCCATAAATCTGGGAAAACTCCAGTACGAAGAGACTTATTTATTATTTGAGTTAGTATAGACAGAGTATTCGGTAACGTCAAGGTAATCATATCTACGGAGATGCCATCCGTTCCTTGTGCGTTTGTGGATAGTGATTTAATAATGTTATATACTGATGTTTCAGTCACCGTTTCAAGAGAAAATTCAGAGGAACATGGATATAGGAACCGGCCCTGAATCATTTAGTTTTTAACAGATTTAACTGTAAATGTTAAAGTAAAAAGTGATGTTGATATACGTTACAGGGGTGTATACTTGTGTATATTCATTCTGTAGATGCTATGCTGCTAATTATATATACCATTACGTATGAACTTCTCGCCCTAAATAAGCGTAAAGTTAGTCTTATGTAGGTAAGCACCTACATAAATATGAAGTCTCTATTAGTTAGATCAACTATCTTTAGGGGAAAACTACTTATGACTTCTCCTCAGAGACTTCCTTGTCTGCGAAGTACGTGCCATACTTTTCTCACGTAAAAGTCCATTTGTGGGAAGATTTAGATTCTATTATACTAGAACATAAAAGTTATGATACGAGTATGATAGTTAGCTCTCCTGTGAACTGTAGGCGTCCGGAATGTTAAAAAATTTTCGAGTTATTTAAGAAAATATGCGAAAAATGACCATTCCCCTCCTTATCTCCGAAACCACTGGACCTAAAATTTTGGATTAAATACGGAGGATAGTTATTGACCTATAGATTACAGGAAAATTATTAAGAAGTCCATGGTATTTGAAATCTATCATATAATCTTTTATATAAGCTCTTGCTTATCCTGTGAAACGGTTTGAAAATGACGCTATTGAAGATAATCAAGGGTCGGAACCCTCTCCACGCGAGTTTAACTCGCTTCTTGGCCGGTTTTTTCTTTTTTGGTGAACTTTACAAATCGATGTCTAGTTGTAGGTATCCGGACATTTGTCGGCGTCTGGCCGGACCGACGTGACCTGACTGCTAAAATGAAGGTACCTAATAAGTTCAGAGAAACTAGACGTAAATATAACTTAACAGAGTCCGTGAATCAGCACACATCTACTATGTAAAAATAAGTCGGGTTTTCCTTCCTGACGCTATAACTCCAGAACGCACGAACCGATTTCCACGGTTTTGCATTCGTTGGAAAGGTCTCGGGCTCCGTGAGGTTTATAAAAAAAACTAAGGCGGTACGAAGTCCGCGGGGTCAGCTAGTACTAATATAATAAAAACCAATTGAAAACCACCTTAGGTAGTTCTTCGTTGGATAATTCAATAGGTCACAGAGAAAAATCCGGCTATTATGGGATTTTTCTCTGTGACCTATTGAATTATCCAACGAAGAACTACCTAAGGTGGTTTTGGCCATTACTTATCTCCTAAAAGCCTCATCACCGATATCGCCATGGGATCCGAAATTTAAACCCTCTACTACTACTACTACTGCAGCCTATTTGCGTCCCACTGCCGGGCGCACCTCATCATGAGAGGGTTTTCCCCACGCGGGCCCAGTGCGTATTGGGGACTTCACACACATCTTTGAATGACCTACTTCGCAGATGCGTGCAGGTTTCCACACGATGTCTTCCTTCACCAAAAAGCTCATGGTAAATTCAAATTGAATTTCGCACTTAAGTAAACTTAGAGGTGCGAGCCGGAATCGAACCCCCGACCCTCTGCGTGAGAGGCGGTAGGTCGAACCACTAGGCCACCACGGCTTCACCCTCACGGGTTATTTATATGAATTGTAAAGGTCTAGGTGCTGATGCTGGCTGAGATTTCACGCATGGTAGGTAACCTATAGGCTAACCATTAGTAATCCTACCTCATTTGCTGTGTACAGCGAGCACAAAAGTAACAAAAAAGCTGTTTTTCTTATCTCCTATATTGAAAAGGTAAATATTGTTCTAACCTAACGTATAGAAGATAATGTTCGTTTAACAAATCGGTGTCGCTTCCACTTGTAGATAAATATTTGGAGGGCCACTTATTGGTAACAGATAGTAGCAATAGGGTAAGTATTTATTTTGATAAGACCACCGTTTAAATATTGACTAATGATAAGATATTAGATTCTGATTTTGCGTAAGAACGGCTGTTTATCAATTTAAGTAGCCTTTATGTACAAGTATCTGATAAGTTAGAAATGATTTATTAAGTGACTAACTACTGCCCGCGATTTCATTCGGAATTCGGTTATGGCGTACCCGCGGGAACTACGCGGTTTTCCTGGATAAAAACGATAAAAATAGCCTATGTCCTTCTCCGGGACTCTAACTCACTACCTATCTCCATACCAAATGTTATCTAAATCTGTCCAGCGATTTATGCGCGAAGAGGTAACAAACAGACAGACAAAGTAACTTTCGCATTTATAATATTAGTATGGATTAATTTCACAGTATATATCAAAAGAATGAAGTCCGGATTGGTCCAGTTGGTAGTGACCCTGCCTTCTGATCCGATGGTTGCGGGTTCGAGTCCCGCTCGGAGCAAACTTTGTGTGATGAACACGAATGTTTGTACTCGAGTCATGGATGTTAGTATTTATATATGTATGTATTTCTCTATATAAGTATTTGTATCGTTGTCTCGCACCCATAGTACAAGCTTTGCTTAGTTTGGGGCTAGGTCAATATGTGTGAAATGTCCCAAGATATTTATTTATTTATTCAATTTTCTTCTGGCATTCTCTTCTGTAACTGTAACACTCGGCTGGAGTAAATCCCATTTTGCTCATTCTCGCTAAGCTTACTGTAACGAGATTTGCCTTTGTCTCGAGCCGCTTGCTGCGCTGACGGATTAACGAGACAAATCTGGAAGCGAGTCTTTATCTCCGCATCCTTTGTAATGTACAAATATGAATATTTGCATAGACGTAAATAATATAGACCCGGTCTAAAGTACACGTAATATGTCCCCACTTCCACGGTGTCCAATCCAAAGTTCTGTCACCGAGCGTGCGTGACAATAAGCGTTTTTAAAAAAACTTTTTTCGAAACTGTTTCTTAGTATCTAAAAACTCGTCTCGTTGATGGAAAAATGTGACCCAGCTTTAGTGTCACGATACAAGTTTAACTTTGGATTGGACACCAATGAAGTGGGGAAACATGACATGTATCTACGTTAGGCCGGGTCCATACGAAGTATTATTTATGTCTATGGAATATTTGTCTATTTATAGGTACTGCTAGCTTCTGCCCGCGACTTCGCACGCGTGGAATTCGGTTATCGCGTTCCCGCGGGAACTATAATACAACTACGCGTTTTTTCGGTGGTTTAGTCCAAGTCCTTTCCCGGGATTCCAACTATCTCCATACCAAATTTCATCCAAATCGGTCCAGCGGTTGAAGCGTGAAGAGGTAAGACTGAGAGGTTACTTTCGCATTTATAATATTAGTACGGAACTAGAGATCTACTATCTAAAGACCTGCGCCTTCACATTTCAAAACGCTCCAATGTATTTAAAAAGCACCGCCAACACTCTCAACACATGTGTGCGTGCTGAGACAGCCATCAACTATGTCTTGAGAGTGTTAGTGGTACTTTTAAAAAAATGAAAAAAAATAATTGAAGCGTTTTGAAATGTGAAGGCGCGGGACTTTAGATAGTAGAAGATCTCTATGAACTAGAGCATATTAAATAGAGCCGAAAGACATTGATCGCTCTTATCTTCTGACATCTCCATGTCAAGAAGTTTTGGCTTCTCAACACTACTAGACTACTGCGAAGTTACCTACTTGTGCCTCAGTTTTGTATGAAGATTAGTAACTGAAGATTATACCTAATTCACAGTTAATTCTTCGGTGAATGCCATTTTAATGCAGGTAAAACCAGCTGTCCCGAAAATAGCAAGAAATCAGACTTTTATCTTATTTTTTTTCTCTTTTTTCTTATTTGTCTACTCGTGAACATGTTTCCTCTCCACTACTCAAAGGTTAGCTGGAAGAAATTCCTTGTAGGGATAAGCTCGCCTTTGTACATGTGTCTCTTCTCTGTATTGATAATTGTATTTGTTTGTTTTATTCTGTACAATAAAGAGTTACTTACTTACTTTACTTACTTTTGAAAGTTTTCTATGAATTGGTTAGTTGCACTTCTTTAGTTAACATCGAAGGTCCCACAGCTGGGCATAAGGTTCCTCTCGTCCTCCCAGCCATCTTTGTTATGTGCAACCTGCCTGTTTTTATAAAAACTTAAAAACTATACATGGTGGGTCAGATCCTATAGCAAATAATTAACCCACAGTATCGGCTATCGATTCTAAGTATATTGTAGAAAACTTTAATTTTTTTTGAGTTGGTAAAAAAAAATTGTATATAAATAAATAAAAATAAATAAAATAAAAAATAAAAATAAAAATAATTTATTATCAGATTTCAAAGATCCATAGATTGTTAGTTACAAAAATACTTACAAGACTATGTTAGTAAACTAATATTAAAAGGTAGCCTATTATATATAGGATTGGTTGTGTGAGCGACGCCTGAATCTTATACAATTTTTTTTTACCAACTCTAAAAAAATTAAAGACCTATACAATATTCTTAGAATCGATAGCCGATACTGTGGGTTAATTATTTGCTATAGGACCCACCATGTATAATGAAATGTTTTGTAACATCTGCTTCCCGGATGTCTGTTTCTGACCCAAACGCTTGACAAACTCAGTTCGTTATTCACCAATAAATATGCCTCGACCGCCGACAAGAAGGATCGTCGCCTCGCCCAATTAACTTCCCTTTAAAATGAGAGAACCGATGAAAAACTCCGTCACGCATATTAAAAATAAAACTTTGTTCATTAACGACATCTTGTTAATGAACGTTAAAAAGGCAACGTTACGCTCGAATGTCGCCTTTTCACGGTTCGCTGCCACTAAAACTGTAAAGATTTTCAGATATACCTTTAATATTTTTATGCCTTTTATTTAGCGTTACGTAGCATTGATAATCAACCCCGTCTAGTCTGTAGAATGTACATATGATAGGCTCGATCTATATTCTAGAAAATACTAATCTCATAAAATGAATTACGTTACGTGATTTATTTGCGTTCTTACTATGAAAGGCTGTCAAATTTCTTTCAACGCAGCTGGTAACACTGGAATTTGAGTGACTGACATCATCGATTTCGGAGCCATTCGATTGATCCCAGGAATTTGCAATGAAATCGCTCTGTTATCGGTTCTTTGAATGGAATGCGTTGATTTGATTGCCGCTAGAGGCTCGCATTCCGCAATTTGAACTTTCTTCATCAATTTCAATCAAAGAAGATTCGCTCTTGAAATGTTTCCAAATTTAATTATGGCCAGAGAATTCCATGACGGTCGCCGTTTTGGTTTTAAGTTTTGAATTCTTTCTTTTCTTGCCAGCATGCGTGGTCACGAGAAAAATGCAATTTTGGACTCTTCTTTCACGTGTTTTACTTCGACTAATTCGACTGGTGGCCTAGTGGTTCGACCTACCGCCTCTCATGCAGAGGGTCGGGGGTTCGATTCCGGCTCGCACCTCTAAATCTAAGTTTACTTCTGTATGTTCGAAATTCAATTGCACTGCACGCATCTGCGAAGTAATTCAAAGATGTATTTGAAGTCCCCAATCCACACTGGGCACGCGTGGGGACTATAGCCCAAACCCTCTGAGGAGGCCTGTGCCCAGCAGTAGGACGCAAATAGGCTGTAGTAGTAGTAGTAAGGCGTATCAGAGTTACAATAAACCCTGAAATTATATCAAGTAGCTTTTTCGAATGGCGAATAGAAAAGGAACTTGTTTGCCGCTCAAAAGAAGCCCTGAATCCCTCGGCTGGGTTACTCCATTAAATACAACTCCTCGAGTTTCCCTCCCTTATCATTAAGGGTATTCCCGGGATGACGACAGGGTGAAGAAATCGAAATTCTAATTAGTCCGTCAGTCAGGTACTAATAAAAAAATATTAGACACGTATTTTTTGTTTTATCAAATTAACAAAGAACGACTAAGTTAAAACGCATTAAAGGTGGAGAGTGGGTACGTCACCGTTTGGTATAAATCATACCTAATCGGGACGTCACGCGACATTTCAACTCAATATATCTCCGTATAAGTTTGATTACGTGAAAAAAGAAAAAATACGTGTCCAATACTTTTCAATAATCTTCCTGATGACTAAGGAAAAAAAGTTGTCGTCATCCCTATTGTCATCATTTTGGGAACCCGTAGAAATAAAGGAAATTGTGATTATTCATATTTATTTATTTGCAACCATGAGTTATAAGGATGTTCTTAAGGTTAAACAGTACACACATGGACCCTACTAGGGTGTAGCAATACTTACATCTAAAACTTATTCTATGTTTAGTACGAATGTAAGGCAAAAGCTAGTATTTAATAAACCGTGCTAGTACAATGTAATTCATTCGCTCTCACGCAATATGGACATGTAATGCTCATAAGGCGCGTGGTCCATCCATCAATCATCATGTCAATTTCAAAGCTAACGTATTCAGAATCGAATGGAAACTTACCATATTGATTTTGCGTCTTCATTCATTGTCATTGGATATTCAATTGAGATGATTAATGCTATTAAACAGCGATGAATATTTATTATTTATCTATAGCCATTACTGTACTTTATGTACTGTATATTATGGCGGGATTCTGATAGGCTCGTTCTTATACAAACTCGCACGACACAACTTAGAAGGCTCGCGTTGAAGCACTTAAGCGCAAAGTCTATTTACTGCTTAATCCACGCGCCTTCTTAGTTGTGTAAACCTGTAGATTATTACGTGCTAAAGCAACAGGTTTTACCTGTTTTATGGCTACTACTACTACAGCCTATTTGCGTCCCACTGCTGGGCACAGGCCTCGTCACATTACGAGAGGGTTTGGGCTATAGTCCCCACGCGGGCCCAGTGCGGTTGCGGATTGGGGACTTCACACACATCTTTCAATTAGTTCGCAGATGCGTGCAGGTTTCCACGATGTTGCCCTTCGCCGAAAACCTCAGTGGTAAATTCAAATTGAATTTCGCACATAAGTAAACCTAGAGGTGCGAGCCGGAATCGAACCCCCGACCGTCTGCATGAGAGGCGGTAGGTCGAACCACCAGGCCACCACGGTTTTATGGCTATTGCTGTTTAATTGGCAAAAACACTACGCGTTCAGTTGAGTGAGAGACACGTTACCATCGATAGAACGCCTTTCCTTCCAAAAACTAAAACACTCTCAAATCAATTAAAATAGTTACAGTTACCTACAGTAAAGTAGGTTTTTTTAAAAAGTAGATATTAGAAGTACCTTTAGTTTTAGTAAGCGTTTACTTTTATCGTCTAGGCTATGTTCTATTTAGGTTCTGATCTGATCTTTCATTAAAATAAGATGGCTCTGTCAACATATGTTGAATTCGCATAAGTCTCCAAGTATGGAGGGTTGAAGTAAAGGAGCGCAATCTTTATAGTTCCAAAAGTGGACACTAATTCGGGTAGATTGGGGGCGCTGCCGTCGCCACTCCAGTCAAGCCACCTAAGCGGATAGTCTGCAGTAGCACCTTCAGATGGCACTGCTGAGGCGGAAACGGTTGTGAGGAGAGTATGTTTTGTTTTGTTGCTTATCAAATCCCCTGGACACGTTTTCAACTGTATCGCCATATAAGATCGCGCTCCTTACCAAGACACATTCCACACTCCATATCTCTAAGGGCGCTCGCTTCTCGCAACGTGATAATTCCGTGACAAACGAAATAGTGCCTAGTTGGGATACAAAGTAAAAGTAGAGGGCGCTCTTGAAAAATCTCCAGACATTGTTCCATGCAGATCACACGTGACAAAAGGGCGGACAAGTGGTTCTCTGTTTCTTTCTTTCAAGTGGAGAGAGAGGGAGACGCACGACTCTAATTAACACTGACCGCCACGTCTATTGCAGTGTTGCGCTAATTTGCACTATACGTGTACAACCTAAAGTGCATTTCATGTTGTTTACTTAGTTGGCTGTAGCCGACAGTGGTGGTTAAATGGCTAAGTGCGTTTTTGCGTTGACGTAAACCGAATTAGCGCCCTCGCCTCAAGATGTCTCGGCGCGATGAAAACTTCTGCATAATTTTAATTGCTTTTAGTTGTGATCTTATTAGTTACGTAGTACAAAATTGCAACACTAACACGATGTTGTTACTGGGAGAATGTTGTTAGCGATATAATTTTGATATCGTGACTGACATAGGGATCTATCAACGCACAGCCCAAACCACTGGACGGATCGGGCTGAAATTTGGCATGCAGGTAGATGTTATGACGTAGGCATACGCTAAGAAAGGATTTTGCGAAATTCCCACGGGAACGGGAAAAAAACGGGATTTTTCATTTTAATATTTCTGCGCATACGAAGTTGCGGGGAAAAGCTAGTCTTGTATATTTATGCAACCGATTTCAGAAACGGCTCTAACGATTTGAACGAAATTTGGAATACCTACCTAAGGGATTTACGGGTTACGGGGGCGACAAATCTATCTAGCGAAGTCTAAATCTGATGAAACTCGGTTTTAGCTATTTTCACCCGAGCAAAGCTCCGTCGCCTAGGTACCGTAATTTATTTAAACACAATACATGTGTCGCTATGTTGAGTGCTTAGAGGTAGAGTAATTAAATTATTTAAAGGGAAGTTTTATTTACGCGCCTAAGTTGAGCTTTAATCGCGGCGAATGTGGGTCAAGGCGAGTGAAAATTCCTGTGCGTCGGTGTCGGCAGGCAGGCAGCCATAGGCCATTTAGCGCAGTTTCACATTCACAGCTATATGTCCCACCTAATACATCCATTCAATCACCACCTCGACTGCAGTCGCCAATGCAATGCCAGTATGGCGCCCGCTGGTGGCCCCATTTAGGTTGCGTTTCCACCAGAGATGCGCGAGGATGCGTTGCGAGACTTGCGAGAGATGTGTTTGTCATGCTCATGAACCAATAGAAACACTTCAGACAGTAAAGTCCTACCTAGTTTGTTTTTCTTCATCTCCACTATCCAAAGGTTGTCTGGTAGAGATCGCTATTGAGCGATAAGACCGCCTGCTGTATGCCATACCTTTTTGTGTAATTACATAATGTCTACTGTTCCTTGATTGTGTGGTGTTCAATAAAGTATATTGTATTGTATTGTATTGTAAAGTCATATACTGGCCGCAACCAAACCTCGGCTGTCTGTTTGACTTGAGATCTCTCTTGTATTTTGATTACATTGTCTTGAATAAGAAAATATCTTGAATACGAATTAATGTGTATTTAATAAATTGGCGACGAGATGTCGACAATAGAAATTAAAAAAACTGAAGATAACCCGCGCCTCGTTGCGAGGTTTAACCACCAAACTTGAAAACTATGTGAACTCGCAAGAAATAATCTGTAGGTAAAAGAAGTGTTTCTATTGGTTAATAACAAACAACATCCCTCGCAACGCATGCTCGCACATCTCTGATCGAAACGCAGTCTAAGAAATAAGAATGTCTTCCTTTTACTGTAATCGATGGTCTCGCGAATATGTCTACGGCGGCGGTGAGGGGATCAGGTGCTCCTTTTATCTGTTTAAAAACAAATCTGTTGAAAAAACCTTGAAATCAGACCATAGCCCGTAAGTTTTTTTTTTATGTCATTGGTATAGGCAAACAAGCGCACAGCCCATCTGATGGTAAGTGGTCACTGCGGCCCATGGACATCGAAATCGCATGATCCCCCATTAAGAAACAGTAAGATCTCGAATGCGTTGCCTACCCTGAGGCCTAAGATGTTATGCCTCTGTGCCAGAAATTTCACCGGCTGTCTTAACCCCCTACTGTGCATGATAGTCTGATTTCAAGGCAGACTTACCAGTCACAAGCTTCTGTATACTAAGGCCATATTATGATGAGATTGATGAGGCTGAAAAGAATTTGTGAAATTGTGAAAGAATCTCATCGCATTATGTAATTTTTAAACGGACATTCCATCAAAATTTACCTGAAATAAAAATAAGAGCCACGAAAATATTTTTAATCACGTTAATGGGGGTAAAGAGAGAAAAAGCAGATTAAAAGCGAAAGAAATTACACGTGGAAAAAGGAGGTTGGTCTGCGTGATAGCGTGATAGAATCAGGATTTTTTTAATAGATAAATAAACCTAAGTTTGAATGTTTTTTATGGCAATAATAAACACTCTAATAGTGATGAAAATTCTTTGTAAGGTTTATTTCAGAAATGTCTATATTTCGTTTTTTGTAAGTTTATTGCTGCTTGCCTTTATGGCCGCTTTTCGGACTTGGCTGCCACGTTTTCGGCTGATTTCCTCTACTTATGGTTAAAACACTTGATATTTTTTGTTTGTATAAATGCTATCTTTCGTCTTTATCTCTCGTTATGAGGTTAGATAAAGAGACAAACAAGCTTTTTCGCCACAAATTTTTGTCACATTGGTAATTCACTTATTAGGCGGTCTATATAATAGTCCATCGACCAAAGAGTATAGTTGCATATTGCGCCGCCGACTTTGCATCCGCTAGTTGGCGCTGTCGTCGTACACATTGCCAATACCCAACAAATAGAAAACGACACGCGTCTTTCAATAACAGAGCGATTTTTCCCTTTTTCACTCAGTAATGTTGAGAAATTAATACAATCAACCAAATATTTGATAGCTATATATATGCGATGTTGCTGACTTTCGGAATAAACCCTCTTTTTTTATTTATTCCTTTGTTGATTTTAAATTTGAATTTGGAACGGCTTAGCCTGGTAGTCGTAATGGCGGGCGGTCGCGCGGAATCGTTGTAAGTTGTAACTCGGAGCGGGGAGGAGCGAGCGCTCAGAGGAAACATTCGAACGGTCCTTATGTTTAATGTTTTGGGAAAACACGTATATTATTTTAAAAGATCGGTTTTAAAACGTGAACACATAAAATATTTTTCTTAATAAACGTGATATTAATTCTTTGAGCTTCAAACAGAAAAGAAACTGACATGTGCGCAACCATATTAAAATGGGTCCTTTATAATGAAACGAATGTTAAAAATGTTAAATACAAAGTCACGCTTTAGGGGAAAAGCGGCGACAACGCTTGAATATGCAAAACGATAATACACTCAGTGCTTAAAGCGTTAGGATCCATTTTAGACAGCATTAGTTTATAGATGGCGTCTTTTTTTCTTCTGGAACGTTCGAGTGGGCGCCATCTTTGCGTCCTTTGGCCGCTAATGGTGTTTGCGAAACTTTTCTCATTTATCCCCCGCAAACTTTATGAGCTTTTTAATATGATTGTATCTAATATGGAACACAGATACGAATGTTCGAGGAGAGTCAAAGGACTTGCTTAAAGTAAGTATATCTTTCTTTTGATTACATAATGCCTTAATTGGAATAAAGGATATTCAAGCTTGTGTCGTCAAGAGTCAGGCATGAAACTTCAATAGGTATGAGAAAAGAGTTTATTATGACTTATCAGTGCCATCAACGCTAATTGTGATAGGGATCACTGCGCAGTTGGTATTTTTGCAAGTTTTCTGATGATAGTTAAGACATAAGAATCAACAAGCTAAAAAAGAAACTTACAAGCATTTATTTTTATCACAGAGTTTCCTGAAAATAATCACACAAATGATTACACACGAGTCATGGGACCTAAGAATGCAGACATCATAAAAATAATGAGTTTACAAGTCCAAGTAGTTGGACACCTGTTGGAATTCCGTGGAAGGAAAACAAAGTGAACAATATCAATTTTCTTTAAAAGACTCTGAACTTCCAGAACAGAGAGGCGAGGCATTCAGAAAGATAAAAAAAATAAAAAATAAAAATAAAAACCGCCTTCAAACTCCGACAGACTGCGAAGTAGGTGTCTAGTGAACCGACTCAAAGAAATGATAATCATATAGTGAACTTTTTGGTAAAGACACAAGCCATTTTCATGGTCAGATTCGCACAGCCACCACCACTGCGTTTCTTTGACCAAGAAGTGCCATGGAAACCAACAATAAAGTAGCTGGGCGTCACATTTGACAGAGGGATGACCATGAAAGCACATGTCGACGAGGTCCTTTGTCGAGTGAAGACAGCGCGAGCAAGACTCCTCCCAGTTCTGGCCAGCCTCCTCAACGTGCGCACGAAGCTGGGAATTTACTGGAGACTATACATCTCTAAGATCTTAGATTTAAGTTTAAGTTAGGGACTATACATCCCTTCAATGTAATTGTAGTACGTACCGATATGTATATTTTATACATGTAATGTAAATGTTATAACTATGTGTAAATTTTGAAAAAAGGCCTTCTGCTTGAGTTTGTTGCGGCGCTTCTTCTCAAGCAATGGGTCTAGGAAGCGCTAGTAAATTCTTTTCTGACGTGTAAAAGTGCCCCTATGTGGCCAATTTGCTGAATAAATGATTGAATTGAATTGAATTGAATTACAAGACCTACCAGCGGAGCCGGCTCACATACGCCGCGCCCGCATGGTACGGTCTTGTCTCCGAGACGAATAAGAAGAGACTCCGTGCGCAGGAGAACCAAGCCCTGCGCACCATCGTCGCCGTCCCACGCTTCGTGCGTAACGCAACCAGCGGGACCTAAAGTGGATCAATCTGGACGAGTTTTCCAGAAGCCTGGCCCGGCGCATGTAACCATTCAAGTCACGAGCATGCACGACCACCAGACAGATCGCGACCGCTCCAAAGGGAGCTTGCAAAGAGTCCAGAGCAAACAGAACCGTCGGTCAGTGTCACCAGATCACAGAATGACGCCGCAGACAGGCAAGAAGAAGTCGGGTAACTGAAAAGCCGTAGATAGGCAGCAGTCTCTAATTGGTAACAAAAGCCCGGTTCCGTGAATAACGTACCGCGACAGCAGCCGTCGAGAGGGATCAAAAGTCCCGTACGCCTCCCCGACTCCTACATTGCATGGCTACATTGAGAGTTTGTGAAGAAGATGGATTGACAGAATGTTGGTTCATTCCTACATCCGCCTTCGTAGCGTTAAGTTCTTAGATTGTAATTTTATTGCAATAAGTCTATAATTTAAAATAAAGTTTTTTTTTTCATTTCAATTTTCCAAATAGTTCAAACTCACGCATGCACTACAGACAAAGACGACCGTCCATCCGTTCGAATTTTATAAACAGAACTCGTACTTCATATGTAACTGCAGGCTCTAGGCGAGGAATGAATGGTACCAGCAAAATTATACACGGTGAACTTGAGTAACCCGAATAATTTTACCGGCGTATACCTGAGGCCGTAAGAAATAAAAAAAAATATGAAACCAGGTTGAAATATGATTTTTAACTTTTTTTATTCCGTACGATTTCTGACCGACTCCGACTGGATCGTATGGAATAAAATAAGTTAAAAATCATATTTCAACCTGATCTCATTAACATTTTTTATTTCTTACGACCTCAGGTATACGCTGGTAAAATTATTCGGGTTACTCAAGTTCACCGTGTATACGAACACTACTTTAGTATTCCATGCTCTAGCTTCCAACTGGAGTGAACCTAGCGTATGAGTATACGCCACAATTTCGCGAAAGGTCGCAGTCCGCGCTTAGTATTCATTGCATAAAATATATTTCTAGCACAATGTCGACAGCGGTATTCGCCATCATCGTTCTCATGCAAATCCCTTTATTATGGGGTTAATAACGAACTGAGAGCTCTAAATGAAAGGCTCCGAAGAATTCTTTGACCTAAGGTTTCATGCGGGGCCTGTGTTGTGTGAAATACGGACGAATGAATAGGGAAAGAGCGTGAGACGTAAATGCGTGTTGTTGACATGCTTCTCAAATTGATTGGGTTTTCGGTTTTCTCCATACAAATACAAGTTTAATCATAATTTAATGACTCTGTGGCCACCGTTTACCGTCACATTTGCTCATATCGTAAGTAAACTTATATTTTAATTAAATAATCTTAATTTGCGAAAATGATTAGCATGACAATAAATAGAGTAGAAGAGGACTTAAAGTCAGGAATTAAAGTCAACACAAGAATGACAACAAAGCTGGTGCATTATTTACATTATCCAAAAGTTTTATTAAAATGGAAGTTAAACAAGTAAAGTATGTCAGACTTTTCGGTAACAATTTAAATCCTCTTACTTTGTGCTAACTTATTTCCAATTGGACTTTCGACATTGTTAAGCTACCTCGGTTATAATTAACGATATAATTAAGTAAGTTTCTTGTTAATCGTTAATCAGAGTGACGAGTTCGTATCTTGTTTAAACACGGAGGGAGTAGGGAGGTCTTCCTTAAGGGGGATGGAGTCTTTACAATCGCGCGTAATGCAATCACTTATATACAACTAGCTTCTGCCCGCGACTGCGCCTGCGTGGAATTCGGTTATCGCGTTCCCGCGGGAACTATGCGTTTTTCCGGAATAAAAAGCAGCCTATGTCCTTTCCCGGGACTCCAACTATCTCCATGCCAAATTTCATCTCAATCGGTCCAGCGGTTGAAACGTGAAGAGGTAACAGACAGATAGAGGTACTTTCGCATTTATAATATGAATATGGATATCAATTGTATACAAATTGGCATTGCTCTTAAATGAACAAAGCCTTGAATATCAGTTTGTCAGTAAATTTTTATACTCACTTTTATTCCTAACAAAATACCACTCAACACCAATGAAATCGGGTCATTTTGTATAGGAGTTTTCCATACAAAGTGACCTAATTTTATTGCTGTTGAGTTGTCTTCTGACTGTGAGTCCTTTCTCTATTTCGGAACGATGTTTATTTTTACAGGGCGCACTTAAAATTTGCCTTGGCCTCCAATAAAAGAGAGACACTTAGCTCGTTCCAGCCAGACATTATACAATAAAAACCGGCCAAGAAGCGAGTTAAACTCTCGTAGAGAGGGTTCCGACCCTTGATTATTTTCAATGACGTCATTTTCAAACCGTTTCACAGGATAAGCTGAAAATCGAGTGTGACAGACGGACGGACAGACACACGAGTGATCCTATAAGGGTTCCTTTTACCTCTTGAGGTTCGGAACCCTAAAAACAATTAAAAATTTATAAAAGCGTAAGTTTTACTTTGCCTTAAGAAGTAGAACGTCCAGCTATAACAGTTATTTTGGTCTATTGTCTTCATTAAGGCAAATTAAATGTCTGGTGCTCCGGCTACCCTTAGAAAAGTGCCTCGTTTATTACCGCGTTTCCACTCTGTGTTTAAGCAGCGTGACTTAAAATGTAAAATATAGAACAAAGACTAAAAAAGTAGGCAGACAAAAACGGCATTAAAGTCACGGTTGTTGTATGGGATCCCCCTTAGATAGTTATACTATTATGTTTTTTTGTATTTGTTGTTATAGCAGCAACAGAAATACTTACATCATCTGTGAAAATTACAACTATCTAACTATCACGGTTCATGAGATACAGCCCGGTGACAGACAGACAGCGGACTCTTAGCAATAGGGTCCCGTTTTACCCTTTGGGTACGGAACCCTAAAAAGAGGAACACGGAAGTTAACGTTCCTAGTTTGTACCTAAATAAAAATACCTCTGTCATACCGCACTTCATGCAATCGGTAAAAGATTTCACTGTGTTATAATTATAACTTGATGGTTTATTGTTACAGGTACCTATTGGCTTAGCAGAAGCGTGAACTTGTAAGTTAATATGTAGAACGAAAGAGACTCACTGAACTTAAGGCCGTTCACTGACCCATCGTCAAATTGCTCATGTAACATCATACTTTTCTAAGAAATGTTAAAAGTTAAAAATATGAAAAAAATATATGTTATATTTGATTATGTCATCCTTACATCGACGGCTTTTGTCACACGTTTCACGAAACTTCACTCGATACAATTTAATTCCAAAGTAACCTCTGACTCGGACCTTTAATCCAACTTTACTCCAGTTTGTTATATCAAACAGTGTAAAACTAAATATAAGAAAAAAAATATCCTTATTATGCAAACATTGACAGCTTTATAAATGCCATGTTTTTAGACGGTATTTTTATAGAAATTAAAACGCGTTAAATACTTACTAAATCGGGCGTTCTGTGCGTAGCGCTTTCTCTTTCACTCGTTGCACGAGTGACAGTGACGGCTGAGCTGGGTATAGGAACGGCGTTAAGTACTTAAAATAACGGCTCCCAGTAAGTCCGCACCTTGTAGTGGCCCCGCACGGAATAGGCCAAGATAGCTCGGTACTAAAGAGCGTGTTGAAGCTACAGCGAACGTACGCATTTTGCTAATTTTTTGACCAACGCTTTAACCCTAAGCCATTTCACGTTTGGGAGTGGGATGGAATTGGAGCATACTATCGCCACTCTGCCCAAGTGACGCCATCCAAATCCTACATTTCCACCAGTCAGGTATACTAGGATTGTATGAATTGTATGAATATAGTTCCGTGTAATGCCGAGCTCTGAATATTGTACGTGAAGTAATCCCGTCGCAGCCTCTCGGGAGCGCCGCTCTCGAATTGCTACCAATTTGATATTACACAATTGAATAGCTTAAATACCTGATTGGACGAGCTTTCATACAAATGCAGTGTTATGCTATACCAATTTAGTGGGAATGGTAGTGCTTATACGATAATAGTGCCCATTTAGTTTGCTGAAGCCGCTTCGTCAGCTGACTTAACAAATATTGTCAGTTTGTTCAAACTTGAAATGTTTGCCAACACCTCTCCCTCCCAGTTTGTAGATCAATACAACGAGAATAGTTTGTAACGGTACCGCTTGGCCCATCAGGCCTCTTCTCATCACTATAGGGTGGTTAATGGTTTATATGTCCAGCAGTGGACGTCTTTCGGCTGAAATGAGGAAATCTCAGTACCTAAATATACGTAAAAAAATCTTCTTGGCTGTATGTTTACTATTCCTTTGCCATAAAAAAGTCTCCACACCACACTCTTTCGTTCAGAAATGTGTGCAACTGTGGAACATTCTAGTTCCGTTTGTCGCTTTACTGAAATTTATTCCGGTCGTTGAATAACATTAGCATTGCATTTGGAAAATCACTATTATAATTTAAAAAGTGTCTCGGTAGCGCTTTAGTGTTTTAATGCGTTAGGTATATATGCTCGAAAATAACAAACTGACTGCGAAGTTACCTGAGGCTTTTCAAGATCGAGTCAAACAGCCGGATAAAACAGACTTTACAAAGATTCGAGCATACTAAGAGTCGTAGTTACATAAAAATATGGATTCTACCATACGTATGTGCAAATATTTACACACTTTTTCTAGGTACAACATTTACCTTCGTATTTATCACAGAGAGAAGACGAAACTAGAGTGCCACAAAGGAACAAACAAACATACATCATACATACATAACTAGACTGGTAAAGACATTGAGTTGTATTGTTTGCCACTTTCAATTTGACGTTTTACCTACTGAATTACGTATATAGGAAGCGATGACAATATTTTGATAAGTTGGTCGATAAATCGCACCAGGCTAGCGTGATGACTGTAGCTCAAACCTTCTAGTGATGAGAGGAGGCCTGTGCCCAGCAGTGGGATGTAAATAGGCTGTATTGTGGTGGTTGTGGTCGATAAATCGTGTGTATGATGCATATGTCTCCTTCTTTGTAAGTAGATCAATACTTGCAGTAGGTACTTGCAAAACATCAAAAAGCTTTTCAGAAGTAAGTGAAGGGATTCAACTTGCTGTTATCATTAATACAAACGTAGCTCATTTTCATCGGAAAATGCGAAATAATTCGAGATGAATCGGCTTTTCTATTTGTTGCGGTGGTTGCGAAACGCATACTCGGCGGTATTGCGGCAGTGCAGCGAATAATAGATAAGGGGCGACTCGAGGGCCCGGGCTCGGCCTTTACACGTTACGCGCGACCGACGGCAGCGGGAAGCGTATTTTGACGCCTTTACTCGTAAACGGTAGATACAAGTCAGAAAAGTGGCCTGTCTGTGACGCAAAGGTCTTTTCATCACACTTGGTCGAAAACGGTGTCATTACAGGCAGGCAAAGCGGTCTCTAAGGCCCAGATTATGACCACGAGCTTTCGAGATTTCTTATGAGCCCACGGGCCGTAATGTATTTTGTTTTCAATTGTTTACTTCGAAATGATACAAATCAAAAAGTAAAACTACTTAAATGGCGGCACCATTGTTAGTGGCCAGTACGAATTGAATATTTAAAAGTAAACAAAAAAGGAACGCCCGTAGTAGTTAGTAGTAGTTTTTAACGCGTTTTAATTTCTATAAAAACACCGTCTAAAAATATTACATTTATAAAGCTGTCAATGTATGCATATAATATGGCTATTTTTCTGTTATATTTAGTTTACACTGTTTGATATAATAAACTGGAGTAAAGTCGGATTAAAGGTCCGAGTTAGAGGTTACTTTAGAATTAAATTGTATCGAGCGAAGTTTCGTTGAACGTGTAACGAAAGCTGTCAATGTAAGGATGATATAATCAAATATAACATATGTTTTTTTCATATTTTTAACTTTTGACATTTCTTAGAAAATTGTGATCTCACATGAGCAATTTGACGATGCTGGGTCAGGGAACGGCCCTCGTAAACGTGGTACGTCAGAAAAGTGGCTTGTCTGTGGCGAAAAGTTCTATATCGTCTTGCCTTAATAACTTCAAAACTACTTATACATTTATCATCTTCAACATCTCTCAGACTGGTCTTGTGCCATTCGCATCCATCGGATTCGAGAAAGTTTCACCATTTCGTCCTCCAGATTCAGGTCTTCCGTCTTATTCTATATTCTCCATCTAAGTAGTCTTCTTTCCGGAGCGTTGGAACAAAGGAACAGAAACTGCACACTAAAATATTATGGTGAACCAATACATGCGCGTGCCCGGTACGACCGGCGGTATGGTAACAAAGTTTTTCTGCGGGGCAGTACGTGCCATGTACCAAGCTTACAACAATGAATAGTAATTATATGTATAAGGTAAGCTTCTTCGTCCATATCGTCCTTTCTATTAGAATCGCTATATTACCGATCTAAAATAAAATATAAACATCTGTCCGCCAGCGTCCCATCGTATCCTCTTGAGTTTCGTTCCCCTCCCGGAATTATTCCGGCTCCAGTCCGAAAATATAGCGTACGATTTGTGCGCGCCCATTACTCTTTAAGTAAAATGGCGTTCGTGGCCCATATGGGGGGTCATTTGTCTTAGATAGAGATTGTTCTTTGCCTATTTTGGGGAGCTTTTTATCATTCACATGCTTGATGCTGCTGATATAGTGTTGCTTAATCGCCTCTAAGAACTTAAAGACCCCTGAGGAACTAGCATGATAAAGATAAAGATAAAATATTTATTATAAAAAAAAACATTTATTCAAGTAGGATCACTTTTGCATCGTCATTATGTACAATTTGATGTTGTTATCATTAAAAACATACCGTTATCCGCTGCAAGCGTCGTCATTGATTTAGGTACCTACATCTTCTACTTTGTATCAAACTTTTTTTTTATCACACGCACTATATCAAATTTTAAGTCCTTAAGCGCACACATGTTTATTAGTTCAATTCAGGCCAGGCATTCTTGTCACTTAAATAATCTTCTACACAATAGTTACATTTGCGCAGCAGAGCACTTTTTAACTGTTTCGTATTTCTTGGGCTGTCATATTCGTATTGGTTTCTGAGTGGTCTAAATAAAATCGAGTTTTATTTATAGTACGAGTAGACCCACGTAGACCTCTGACTTATTTATCGCGTGTACAAACTCAATATTTCCAAATTAAATCTTTTGACACATAGAAAAACACGTTATCTACCTACCTATAGAAAAACAGCTAGAGCTCCTTTATTTGAATTTTGTAGACAGTTTATCGTACATTACATACTATACATAAGGTGGACTATACGTATAAGTATAATTATAGTGGTAGCTATTGGAAAATACTTCACAGCCGTATCTTACGGTGAGTGCTACGTCGTAGCCTCGTAGCGAGACCTCTACGATCCAGGGTCTACGAGGCTCGCGGCAGGCTATGCAGTTCATTGTTCGTTTCTCTTTTGTGTGAAACTGTAGGATCTACATTAATGAGAAGATATATTACATGCTTAAGAAAACCTTTTGATTTTTCCTTTTTGTATGATGTATTTATGAAGCCGTGGTGGTTTAGTGGTTCGACCTACCGCCTCTCATGCCGAGGGTCGGGGGTTCGATTCCGGCTCGCATCTCTTAAGTTTACTTATGTGCGAAATTCAATTTGAATTTACCACTGAGCTTTTCGGTGAAGGAAAACATCGTGAGGAAACCTGCACGCATCTGCGAAGTAATTCAAATATGTGTGTCAAGTCCCTAATCCGCACTGGGCCCGCGGCCGCGTGGGGACTATAGCCCAAACCCTCTCGTGATGAGAGGAGGAGGCTTGTGCCCAGCAGTGGGACGCAAATAGGCTGTAGTAGTAGTAGTATGATGTATTTTATCTTTTTGAATTTATAATCTGTATTTATAGATTCAAAACTGATGTGTTAGGATGTCTGTGAACTTAGCATATCAATTTCGGGCATCTCACAATCTGATGACAGTTCTAGTAGCATCCCCAATAGTTCTACAGTTCTTGATAGTTATTTTTCATAGTTCTGCTCATTTTCGAAAAATAACGGAACTTTAAAAAATGAGATGCTAACTTCGCGTACCGAAAGTTAGCATCTCAAGAATTTTCGAGTTTTCTCTGCAGTTCTAGTAGCATCCTCAATAGTTCTACAGCCCTCGATAGTTATCTTGAATAGTTCTGCCCGTTTTCGAAAATTAGCGGAAATTTAAAAAATGAGATGCTAACTTCACACTCGGAAACCTAGCATCTCAAGAGTTTTTGAGTTTTTTCGACAGTTCTAGTAGCATCCCCAATAGTTCTACAGTTCTTGATAGTTATTTTCCATAGTTCTGCTCATTTTCGAAAAATAACGAACTTTAAAAAATGAGATGCTAACTTCGCGAACCGAAAGTTAGCATCTCAAGAATTTTCGAGTTTTCTGTGCAGTTATAGTAGCATCCCCAATAGTTCTACAGCCTTCGATAGTTATCTTGAATAGTTCTGCCCGTTTTCGAAAATCAGCGGAAATTTAAAAAATTAGATGCTAACTTCACACTCGGAAACCTAGCATCTCAAGAGTTTTTGAGTTTGTTCGACAGTTCTAGTAGCATCCCCAATAGTTCTACAGTTCCTGATAGTTATTTTCCATAGTTCTGCTCATTTTCGAAAAATAGCGGAAATTTTAAAAATGAGATGCCAACTTCACAATCGTAAACCTAGCATCTCAAGAGTTTTTGAGTTTTTTCGACAGTTCTCGTTGCATCCCCAATAGTTCTACAGTTCCTGATAGTAATTTTCCATAGTTCTGCTCATTTTCGAAAAATACCGGATATTTTAAAAATGAGATGCCAACTTCACAATCGTAAACCTAGCATCTCAAGAATTTCTGAGTTTTTTCGAAAGTTCTTGTTGCATCCCCAATAGTTCTACAGTTCCTGATAGTTATTTTCCATAGTTCTGTTCATTTTCGAAAAATAACGAACTTTAAAAAAACAGATGCTTACTTCGCGTACCAAAAGTTAGCATCTCAGGAATTTTCGAGTTTTCTCTACAGTTCTCGTTGCATCCCCATTAGTTCTACAGTTCCTGATAGTTATTTTCCATAGTTCTGCTCATTTTCGAAAAATAGCGGAAATTTTAAAAATGAGATGCCAACTTCACAATCGTAAACCTAGCATCTCAAGAGTTTTTGAGTTTTTTCGACAGTTCTCGTTGCATCCCCAATAGTTCTACAGTTCCTGATAGTTATTTTCCATAGTTCTGCTCATTTTCGAAAAATAGCGGAAATTTTAAAAATGAGATGCCAACTTCACAATCGTAAACTTAGCATCTCAAGAGTTTTTGAGTTTTTTCGACAGTTCTCGTTGCATCCCCAATAGTTCTACAGTTCTTGATAGTTATTTTCCATAGTTCTGCTCATTTTCGAAAAATAACGAACTTTAAAAAATGAGATGCTAACTTCGCGTACCGAAAGTAGCATCTCACGAGTTTTTGAGTTTTTTCGACAGTTCTCGTTGCATCGCCAATAGTTCTACAGTTCCTGATAGTTATTTTCCATAGTTCTGCTCATTTTCGAAAAATAGCGGAAATTTTAAAGATGAGATGCCAACTTCACATTCGTAAACCTAGCATCTCAAGAGTTTTTGAGTTTTTTCGACAGTTCTCGTTGCATCCCCAATAGTTCTACAGTTCTTGATAGTTATTTTCCATAGTTCTGTTCATTTTCGAAAAATAACGAACTTTAAAAAAACAGATGCGTACTTCGCGTACCAAAAGTTAGCATCTCAGGAATTTTAGAGTTTTCTCTACAGTTCTAGTAGCATCCCCAATAGTTCTACAGTTCTTGATAGTTATTTTTCATAGTTCTGCTCATTTTCGAAAAATAGCGGTAATTTTAAAAATGAGATGCCAACTTCACAATCGTAAACCTAGCATCTCAAGAGTTTTTGAGTTTTTTCGATAGTTCTTGTTGCATCCCCAATAGTTCTACAGTTCCTGATAGTTATTTTCCATAGTTCTGCTCATTTTCGAAAAATAGCGGAAATTTTAAAAATGAGATGCCAACTTCACAATCGTAAACCTAGCATCTCAAGAGTTTTTGAGTTTTTTCGACAGTTCTCGTTGCATCCCCAATAGTTCTACAGTTCCTGATAGTTATTTTCCATAGTTCTGCTCATTTTCGAAAAATAGCGGAAATTTTAAAAATGAGATGCCAACTTCACAATCGTAAACCTAGCATCTCAAGAGTTTTTGAGTTTTTTCGACAGTTCTCGTTGCATCCCCAATAGTTCTACAGTTCTTGATAGTTATTTTCCATAGTTCTGCTCATTTTCGAAAAATAACGAACTTTAAAAAATGAAAACAACTTCACAATCGTAAACCTAGCATCTCAAGAGTTTTTGAGTTTTTTCGATAGTTCTTGTTGCATCCCCAATAGTTCTACAGTTCCTGATAGTTATTTTCCATAGTTCTGCTCATTTTCGAAAAATAGCGGAAATTTTAAAAATGAGATGCCAACTTCACAATCGTAAACCTAGCATCTCAAGAGTTTTTGAGTTTTTTCGACAGTTCTCGTTGCATCCCCAATAGTTCTACAGTTCCTGATAGTTATTTTCCATAGTTCTGCTCATTTTCGAAAAATAGCGGAAATTTTAAAAATGAGATGCCAACTTCACAATCGTAAACCTAGCATCTCAAGAGTTTTTGAGTTTTTTCGACAGTTCTCGTTGCATCCCCAATAGTTCTACAGTTCTTGATAGTTATTTTCCATAGTTCTGTTCATTTTCGAAAAATAACGAACTTTAAAAAAACAGATGCGTACTTCGCGTACCAAAAGTTAGCATCTCAGGAATTTTAGAGTTTTCTCTACAGTTCTAGTAGCATCCCCAATAGTTCTACAGTTCTTGATAGTTATTTTTCATAGTTCTGCTCATTTTCGAAAAATAGCGGTAATTTTAAAAATGAGATGCCAACTTCACAATCGTAAACCTAGCATCTCAAGAGTTTTTGAGTTTTTTCGATAGTTCTTGTTGCATCCCCAATAGTTCTACAGTTCCTGATAGTTATTTTCCATAGTTCTGCTCATTTTCGAAAAATAGCGGATATTTTAAAAATGAGATGCCAACTTCACAATCGTAAACCTAGCATCTCAAGAGTTTTTGAGTTTTTTTCGACAGTTCTCGTTGCATCCTCAATAGTTCTACAGTTCTTGATAGTTATTTTCCATAGTTCTGTTCATTTTCGAAAAATAACGAACTTTAAAAAAACAGATGCTTACTTCGCGTACCAAAAGTTAGCATCTCAGGAATTTTCGAGTTTTCTCTACAGTTCTCGTTGCATCCCCATTAGTTCTACAGTTCCTGATAGTTATTTTCCATAGTTCTGCTCATTTTCGAAAAATAGCGGAAATTTTAAAAATGAGATGCCAACTTCACAATCGTAAACCTAGCATCTCAAGAGTTTTTGAGTTTTTTCGACAGTTCTCGTTGCATCCCCAATAGTTCTACAGTTCCTGATAGTTATTTTCCATAGTCCTGCTCATTTTCGAAAAATAGCGGAAATTTTAAAAATGAGATGCCAACTTCACTCTCCGAAACCCAGCATCTCGAGAGTTTTCGAGTATTTTGCATGAAATACATCCGAAAATACATTATTTTGCCTCTATGAGAACACTCAGGCAAGAGTTCCAGCTTATACAATAACTAACTTTCCTATTCTAAACTCGATTTGGAAATTATTTACGTCACGAAAACTATGTTTTTAATTATACATACGTAGATACGAATGTATTTCAGCAGTTCTAGCGATCACTGTCCATATTTATTGTATCATCTCAAGATGTTAGTTTTACAGTCCTTGATATTCATATACATATACCATTGGGTGAACCTATTTCTGAAAAAAAATTAACGATCAAAATTTACGAGATGCTAACTTCCCACTACAAAAGCTAGCATCTCAGCAATTTTCGTGTATTTGGAAAGAAATATGTTCGAAAACACATAGTTCTGCCCCAGCAAGAGTTCCAGCCGAAGGCCGAAGCCGTGGTGGCCTTGTGGTTCGACCTACCGCCTCTCATGCTGAGGGTCGGGGGTTCAATTCCGGCTCGCACCTCTAAGTTTACTTATGTGCGAAATTCAATTTGAATTTACCACTGAGCTTTTCGGTGAGGAAAACATCGTGAGGAAACCTGCACGCACCTGCGAAGTAATTCAAAGATGTGTGTGAAGTCCCTAATCCGCGCTGGGCCCGCGTGGGGACTATAGCCCAAACCCTCTCGTGATGAGAGGAGGCCTGTGCCCAGCAGTGGGCCGTAAATAGGCTGTTGTAGTAAGAGTTCCAGCTAGAAAACAATAAAAATCGTGATTTTCACATTTTCATAATAGGAAGGGTGGTATTTTTCAATAATTCTCATTTGCATCTCAGCAGATTTGGATAGATACGCCGTCAACACTATTACAATAACTATCTTCTCTATTCTAAAACTATGTTTGTATTATAAATACCTACACACGAATGCTATCTACATCTGTTTCAGCAGTTTTAGCGATCAGTGGCCACAGTTCTAGTAGCATCTCCAGCAGTTATACCGTTCTTGATATTCATATGCACATTAGGTATACCATACTTATAGGTGTGAATATTTTTGAATAAACAAGAGAACGACCAAATTTTTATGAGATGCTAACTTCACACAACGTAAGCTAGCATCTCAACAGTTTTCGAGTGTTTTGCACGAAATACGTTCGAAACCACATAGTTCTCGTAGAGACGAGAACACTCAGCAAGAGTTCCAGTTAGAAAATAATAAAAAACGTGACATTCACATTTCTGTTTCAAAAATTAAAATTTGGGACAAGCTTTTATAGCTGACTGTACTTTTCTTTATAAATCCCAAACACGATGGGATTATGTTTAGTCGATGAGGAGTTCCTATATGTTCCGTCTCCATCATCAGATCAGCACCATGGTACTAGAATATTGTATTGTCATCTGACTTACATATTCTTGCAAAATTTCAGCTCAATCAGTTGAGTATAACTGCTTTAAAATTCAGTTGCAAGATTCCACCCGAACAATCATACATACATATTACATAGGTACATTGCAAGTTAAATAAAAACTTTTAATTAGTGCATTTAAATCTATACTAATATTATAAAGAGGAAAGATTTGTTTGTTTGTATTGAATAGGTTCCAAAACTACTGGACGGATTTGAATGAAGTTTGGTATGGAGATAGTTCGGGACCATGGGAATGATTAGGCTCCGTGTAATTAAGACACGGGTACTCGTAAGATTCAACCAATTTGTCATTCTTTGTGTCACTGTCAATTTGTATTTAACTTCAACCGGGCCGACGTGTATTCGATACCCGAGCGGTCCGAACGGAGCCGAGACCTGCGGATTTGGACCCGAACGTAGACACGGCAACAGATCCTTGGCGTGTCCGTGTAGTTCGGGATCTTAGCACCGCCGGGTGTAAGAACACGGGACTACGGTTCGGCGTGTAACACGGATATCAGGTCAGGAGCTCTCCAGTACAGGCAAGGGCAAAAATATGTATACACTTTTAGACCTTAATACAACGTAATAGAGTGAAAAAGTGTATACATATATTTTCCCTTGACTGTACACGGAAAATAAATGAGTAAACATATACTTGCATTTTCATTTCTTCGGGAATAAATGTGATTTTTAAATAATTAACCACTAATTGTCCCTATACATTTCTACCGTCAGTCGAAGTCGCGTGTGATAGCTAGTTATTAGAGTGGGGTAAATTTTTTTCCCACCTTGCCACCCCATTTACTCGACGCACACATACACATTTATATGTCTATCCCTTACCGGGGTACGCTCAATGTCAAATCTTGAGGATTATTAATCTAAGAATATCACTTTGTAAATTTGTAGGTTATGTTTATTTTTCAATGACATTGACAGGTTTTTTTTTCTTTGATGTCAGACGTGGCTTTGTATATACAGCCAATGCCTCCAATGTTCACCGACGAGTATCAATGAATTTCAAAATTCAATATTTAATTTAATACGGAACCAAAGTTAAAATCCTTCAAATTAGTATCGCTAAATAGCCTATTATACGTAATAAAAATGTGAAAAAAAACATTGATTTTTTTGATCATACCCAATTTGATTAGTACCTAAAAAACTGGTTTGAAGAAATGAGTAAGTTCTCGGTGCCAAACTGCTGATGTCTTTGTCACTTGCGCGCAATTATTGTATTGCCGTCTCACACGCACGATGTCATTTAACTGCCGCCCGTCCTGCCGAATCGGGAAGAGAAGAGCAGAGATTAGGTCATACTCAACCTTATTTTTATAAGGGCCGCAAATACATTATGAGCTATGGAGCCGCGGGCCGCAAGATTAAATGAAAAATGGTTTATTAGGGATTAATTACTTACTATATACTACTAAAAATTATTGATTGAAAAAAAATACATACAGTGTAAACTCTTTATAACATCATTCTATATAACGATAAACTCCGAAATGAGCACCATTTGGCTGGTTTACCTTAAAAACCACGCATTAAAAAACTTTATAGCGCAACAACCATTCTCTATTACGAAGAAATGTGTTCATATTTTGACTCCGAAAATATTTATTACCTGTGGACGTTATCTTATCATCATTTTTTGGGCTCAAAATGGCACAAAAAATCCTCTCATCTAACAACTACCGATAACTGAGCGCGAGCGGCCCGCGGGTTGAGTATTGCTGGTAGACGGTGCGGTGGTGGTGGCGTGGCGGGCGACAGTGCGCCCGTAGCGATGGGGCCCGTGAGGGATAGATTAGATTGTCTAGTCTAAGTAGGTAGTTTGTGAGCTTACAAGGTTACAAGACAGCTTGTGTGTCTATTGTTTTTTTATAAAATTGTATATTTCCGTGTCTAAGTAAACTAATAGCAGTACCTATTTTTAAAAGCCTTTATTATTACTTACATACTTTTATCAACCGACGAAAAAAAAGGAGGAGGTTCTCAATTCGACGCGTATATTTGTTTTTTTTTTTTTTTCATGTATGACCACGCATAACTCCGTCAATTGTGAACCGATTTCGTTGATTCTTCTTTTAATTGAAAGGTGTATCTCCAACTTGAACTAATTTCATAATTTGGTTTAGTTCTGTTCTGATGATGGGATCCATGACAAAACGAAGGAACTCCTCGAAATTTGTTAGCATGTGTATGATTTTGGCATCATTTTCAAAGACTACAGTGACACTTACGTCCCATCGTACACATGTTTGGAAACTGTAGCCGAAAAAAAATTTTAATTAAAAAAATAAAACCGACTTCAAATTCCGACAGCCAGTGAAGTCGGTGTCAAGTGAACCGCCCCAGAGCTATGACTACCTTATAGTAAACTTGACACCAACTTCACTGGCTGTCGGAATTTGAAGTCGGTTTTATTTTTTTATTTAAAATTTTTTTTTTACTTTCAACTGTTCCGTTGGCTGTCTGTCTGTAATCAAATCTTGCAAGTTGAATTTGATCCACTTCCCGGTTTCCTATTTAGCTGAAATTTTGCACGAATATGTAAATCGCGTGACAATGCAATATTATAATGACGTGGAGCTGATCTGATGATGGAGCTGGAAGGTCGCCATCGGAACTCCGTAAAAAAACACAACCCTATCGAGTTTGGGCTCGTTTTATTCGTCTTGAAGGGTAGATGAAGGATTTACAAGGAAAAGTACAGTCAGCAATAAAATTTGAGAAAGTTAATGATACTGTGAGAGCTCGAAGAAATATTTTATAAGTAGGTACTTACTTATTTAAAGGGTTTGTTTTGTCACACATTTGTATAGGTACCTACCCTCAACAGCAATGAAAACAGGTCACTTTTTACCTATGGAAAATCCTATACTTACATAGACCCGTTTTCATTGCCGTTGTGTGAAAAAGCTGTGGTAGCCTAGTGGTTCGACCTACCTCTCATGCCGAGGGTCGTGGGTTCGATTCCGACTCGCACCTCTAAGTTTACTGTGTGGCGAAGGAAAACATCGTGAGGAAACCTGCACGCATCTGCGAAGTAATTCAAAGATGTGTGTGAAGTCCCCAATGCGCACTGGGCCCGCGTGGGGACTATAGCCCAAACCCTCTCATGATGAGAGGAGGCCTGTGCCCAGCAGTGGGAAGCAAATAGGCTGTAGTAGTAGTAGTAGTAGTGTGAACTGTGAACATAATTATATACCTACCTACCTATTGTGTAATATTTATGTAAGTAGGTACTCGTATTTTTTTGTGTAACAGATGATCTCTTAAGTCTTAACTAACCAATAATCATGTCTCTTAGGTACTTGACGGGCGGCAGCGGCATGTGTTTTATGGACACATAAACACATTACGCGATCTTGACGCCCGCCGCGCATCGGTTAGCAACCGTAGCGCGCAATGTGTCAGTAAAACGCTCGCCGCTGCCGCCTTCGCGCGAAGTTGTGGCTTGTGGCGTGGCGTGCTTGTATATAATACTCATATCTGAGAAAATTCAGTTTTAGCTATTTTCACCCGATCAAAGCTCGGTCGCCCAGGTATACTACCTACTTTGAACGCTAATTAAAACTTGTAACTGTAGGATTTCTATTTACCTACTTACCTATTTCCTTATTTTTCCAATCTATCTCCAAAACGGCTGTAACGATTTGGACGAAATTTGGGGTACAGGAAATTACGGGGGCGACAAGTCTATCTAGCTAGGTGTCATATCTGAGAAAACTCGGCTTTAACTATTTTCTTTTCACCAAAGATTCGCCCAGGTCTAGGTCCTAGGTAGGAACCTACTTAATGCGCTCTAAGTTTAAACGCCCCCGCCTGTTTTCATTTTGACTGGCGGACCAAATCTAAATAAAATCAAAATCTAATGTCCTAAGTAGGTACCTATAGATGACATTTGTAATGCGCAAATGATTTAATTTGCATTAGGTAGGTATTAATATTACGGCAGAACATATTTGACGTGCCGGTGTCGCGGTAGTAGGTACTAGTCAAGCCAAGTTCAAGCAAAAGAACTGGCTAGCCAGCGCCAAGTGAAATATTACACGAGCCACTTGGTGCCACTTTTGACCCTTCTATACCTACCTCAATAGCTCTTTAACGTAAACACACAAAACTACGCGTGTTCAATTATATCCATAAGGATATGTATAGAAGCCCAAATTTCATGAAGCTTGCTCAAACGGTTATAAAGATATGAGGGTCAAAAATTCGTAAATTTTAGAACTGACTGACTGACATATAGTACCTAAATCTAACCCACTTCCAGGTAACCTAGAAGGATGAAATTTGGAATCCAGCTCGATAATTGTGTGTAGGTAAGCGTAGGAAAAAATAAAAAAACTTGGAATTTCCGATTACTTATTAGTATTATACACTTTAGTTCGAAACAAGATTGACGGTACAAGAATTTTAGAAAAGCTGTTGTAACTTTATGTACCCAACGAGTACTGCCACAAGCACAGAATAAGTAATAGTAGGTACCTACAATACAAGCGACTCCGGCCCGCGCTGTTTGCGCCCCCGTGCCGGCGGCGCGCACACAGCTCTACCGGCACGCGCCCTTTTACAGCTCTGCTCGCGGCCTCGCCGCCACAGCCACAGTGCGACCTGTTCGCGACTAGTATACACAACACAAACTATTGTCAGAGTGGAATACCTATAATGCTAGAACGAAGGATGGATGATTAGTTAGGTTTATACATGGTGGGTCGGATCGTATTGCAGATAATTTACCCACAACCCACAGTACCTATCGGCTATCGATTCTAAGCAAAATGTATAGGTTTTTAATTTTTTTTAGTAGGTAAAATAAAAAAAATATATATGGGATTGTTGGTGCGAGCGACGTCTGACTGAATCCCATACAAAATCATTTTTTTTACTTAATGATTCAAATAAATAAATAAATTTAATGATAATGAATGAGTCATGAATGAAAATTTTCTATTACAAACTTATCATTTGCGGTCGGCGCAGTAGACACGGCTACCGCACCGATCGCAAATAATAAGTTTGTATTAGTGTTAGATCTCAATATAGTACCCACATAACAATTGGTTAATTTCTGTACAAAAAGCAATGATATCCCCTCAAAACATAATTGTGAAATGAAAACCAAGTTCAATATTATGTGTGGTAGTCGATTTCACCAGCAAAAGAATTGAGATATATATGTATAAAATAGGCACACCTATGTATATGAATATCAAGAACTTTTAAAAATAACTACTGGAGATGATAGGTACAACAAATGTGGACAGTGATCGCTAGAACTGCTGAAATAGAAGTAACATTCGTTTGTAGGTATTTATACTTAATTAGGAACATAGTTTACGTGACGAATATTTCCAAATCGAGTTTAGAATAGGAAAGTTAGTTATTGTAATCATGTTGGAGGCGTATTTATCGAAAACTGCTGAGATGCTAAAGGGAACTCTTTAAAATCCATCTTTTCTGACTCCCGTACGGGCATTTACTGGAAATGAAATGTGGAAATGTGTTTAAGGCGGTTCATAGACCCAGCTCAGCCGTCACTGTCACTCGTGGGACGAGTGAAAGAGAAAGCGCTACGCACAGAACGCCCGATTTAGTTACTTTTTAACACGTTTTAATTTCTATAAAAATACCGTCTAAAAAAATGGCATTTATAAAGCTGTCGATGTATGCATATAAAATGGATATTTTTTGTGTTATAATTAGTTTTACACTGTTTGATATAATAAACTGGAGTAAAGTTGGATTAGCGGTTCGAGTTAGAGGTTACTTTGGAATTAAATTGTATCGAGCGAAGTTTCGTGAAACGTGTATCGAAAGCTGTCAATGTAAGGATGATATAATCAAATATAACATATGTTTTTTTCATATTTTTAACTTTTAACATTTCTTAGAAAAGTATGATCTTAAATGAGCAATTTGACGATGCTGGGTCAGGGAAGGGCCTTAATATTTTATAGCTGGAGCTCTTGCTGAGTAATGCTGAGTGTTCTCATAGAGGCAGAATAATGTGTTTTCGGATGTATTTCATGCAAAATACTCGATAACTTCTGAGATGCTACCTGTCTGACTGTGAAGTGAGGTCTAATTTTTTAAAGTTTCGTTATCTTTCGAAAACGATCACAACTATGCAAGAAAGTCTCAAGAACTTTAGAACTATTGGGGATGGAACGAGAACTGTTGAACAAACTCGAAAACTCTCGAGATGCTAGGTTTCGGAGAGTGAAGTTGGCATCTCATTTTTAAAATTTCCGCTAATTTTCGAAAACGAGCAGAAAGCTATTCAAGATAACTATCGAGAACTGTAGAACTATTGAGAATGCTACTAGAACTGTAGGGAAAACTCGAAAATTCTTGAGATGCTAACTTTTGGTACTCGAAGTTAGCGTCTATTTTTTTAAAGTTCGTTATTTTTCGAAAATGAACAGAACTATGGAAAATAACTATCAGGAACTGTAGAACTATTGGGGATGCAACAAGAACTTTCGAAAAAACTCAGAAATTCTTGAGATGCTAGGTTTACGATTGTGAAGTTGGCATCTCATTTTTAAAATATCCGGTATTTTTCGAAAATGAGCAGAACTATGGAAAATTACTATCAGGAACTGTAGAACTATTGGGGATGCAACGAGAACTGTCGAAAAAACTCAAAAACTCTTGAGATGCTAGGTTTACGATTGTGAAGTTGGCATCTCATTTTTAAAATTTCCGCTATTTTTCGAAAATGAGCAGAACTATGGAAAATAACTATCAGGAACTGTAGAACTATTGGGGATGCTACTAGAACTGTCGAACAAACTCAAAAACTCTTGAGATGCTAGGTTTCCGAGTGTGAAGTTAGCATCTAATTTTTTAAATTTCCGCTAATTTTCGAAAACGGGCAGAACTATTCA
The DNA here is from genome assembly GCA_963971205.1 of Aethes cnicana. Classification (NCBI taxonomy): domain Eukaryota; kingdom Metazoa; phylum Arthropoda; class Insecta; order Lepidoptera; family Tortricidae; genus Aethes; species Aethes cnicana. Next base: position 10,027,264 of record OZ020287.1, on the reverse strand, counting down.
AGATAACTATCGAAGGCTGTAGAACTATTGGGGATGCTACTAGAACTGCACAGAAAACTCGAAAATTCTTGAGATGCTAACTTTCGGTTCGCGAAGTTAGCATCTCATTTTTTAAAGTTCGTTATTTTTCGAAAATGAGCAGAACTATGGAAAATAACTATCAAGAACTGTAGAACTATTGGGGATGCTACTAGAACTGTCGAAAAAACTCAAAAACTCTTGAGATGCTAGGTTTCCGAGTGTGAAGTTAGCATCTCATTTTTTTAAATTTCCGCTAATTTTCGAAAACGGGCAGAACTATTCAAGATAACTATCGAGGGCTGTAGAACTATTGGGGATGCTACTAGAACTGCAGAGAAAACTCGAAAATTCTTGAGATGCTAACTTTCGGTACGCGAAGTTAGCATCTCATTTTTTAAAGTTCCGTTATTTTTCGAAAATGAGCAGAACTATGAAAAATAACTATCAAGAACTGTAGAACTATTGGGGATGCTACTAGAACTGTCATCAGATTGTGAGATGCCCGAAATTGATATGCTAAGTTCACAGACATATGAAGTTTGTTCATATTTTGACTAATGTTAATTTTAATTTCTTACTACGTGTACCTACACCAAATATCTGTAATAAAATATCTTGTAATTATTATTTATTATCATTATCTAATCCAATATATATATAATATCAAAACCATTTACCAATGTAAATAACCGTATAGTTTTCCGTGATCTAATAATATTAGATCAATATATTATTAGATCACTGAAAATTATACGGTTTGTCGAACAATTTCCCTGAAATGTGGTTAATTTTGAACCATGATTACCTTGCAACATTGGGCTTAAAAAGTGAACAATTGAAAACCCTTCGTAATGAAATTTTGATTTAGTGTTAATAAAAATAATATGACATTAAAATTAAAACTCTACTGTGAAACGTGTTCCCAATGGACTTATTATGATTATGGAATCGATTGCTGCAACATTTTACTGCGTATTTGCCCATTATTACTGACTAAAATTTGGATTTCGCGCCTTGTCACGCGGCCGGCGTCTGATTGGCTACTGACTTGAGGAACTTCAGAAGTACGCCCCCGGGCGTACTTTCAGTGTCACCGTTTTGTCAAGGTTGGTACCTATCTAGTGTAACATTTAAATCAGTGTAATCAAATATTGATTGCTATTGAGGAATCTAAAGATGCCTACAGTCGGGACCCATTTAAAATCTAGGTTAAAATGTTACAAATAATGGGTCCCGATAGTAGGCATCTTTAGATTCCTCAATAGCAATCAATATTTGATTATATATCTGATGGCGACGGTAAATATTACTTAACATAATCCTAGCTACTAGGCTACTACTGAACTAAGTAGTCTTTTTTTTTTCTTTTTAGTTTTTTACGCAGTCGGGTTTTTTGTTTTTTTTAATTAACTTTTTTTATTTTAGATAAAGCGGCTGTTCTTGGTATAGACTTAATAATCTTTACAAAGCCTTTCCGGAACAAGATATGAAATATAATTTGGGAAACCCACAGTAACTACGTCCGTCACGTTCTCATCAATTGTCACATTCGAGAGCTCGCGACAAACGTGCGTAGGTGTCGACTTGTCTTGGAGATGTCAAGATGAAGAGGGTTAGCCCTGGATTATTGTCTTTATCGTATGGGAAAGGCTTCATGAATGTTATGAAGTATCTACCAAGAACAGCTGCTTTATCCAAAAAATAATAATCTTTTTTTCGATCTAGTACAAATAAGTACCTAGTAATAGTAGTTTATGTAACTGCTACATAATAAAGGTCTGTTTTATGGCCTAACTATGTACAGTTGCAGACACAACTTTATCTACACTTATTTTATAAATCCTCTGATGCTTCAAAATCGGTCAACAATGGCGGCAATTCGAATACGTCAATGTCTCACATTCGAATTTCAAAAATCATACACTAAGGCTGCGTTCCGAAACGCGCTCAGAGCGCTCACAGCACCTTGCATCTCTTTTCCTCCTGAAAGTCGAGTCCTAAGAGGAAAAAGGATGCAAGGTGCTGTGAGCGCTCTAAGCGCGATTCGGAACGCAGCCTAAATAGAGCCGACATTTGAATTTGGAACAAACTTTCGCTCTGTCTGACTGAAGAATATAGGCGGGCTTTGCTGGTCATAATTTGCGGTTTTTGAACGCATCATAGAGGGTTTATGATATGAGTGTAGATAAAATTATTTAAGTGTAGATTTTTCTTTCACTAACTTTTTTTAGTTGCGTTGTTTGTAACGAATGTACAGTCAGACTTAAATTGATGATACTGATGAGCTTCACACTTTTGATCTTCTTAATTTTGTAGTGTTATGCATACCTACACGGAATGTCATTTGCACACACACACACACACACACACACACTATTTGCATTAATTGAGTTTCGCACATAAGTAAACTTAGAGGTGCGAACCGGAATCGAACCCCCGACCCTCTGCATGAGAGGTGGTAATAGGTCGAACCACTAGGCCACCACGGCTTCAATTTGAACGGATTCAATTCTACTTTACCACTGAGCTTTTCGTTGAAGGAAAACATAGTGAGGAAACCTGCACGCATCTGCGAAGTAGTTCAAAGATGTGTGTGAAGTCTCAAATTGGGCCCGCGTGGGGACTATAGCCCAAACCACCTCGTGATAAAGAGGGAGACTGTGCCCAGCAGTGGGATCAAATAGGGCTGTAGTAGTAGAGACCTATTCGGGTCATAGCGCGGCAGACGACTAGTTTTATAACGATGTTTAAACGTGAAAAAGATTTTAGACAAATATACCGACATAGTTACTTTCGCGTATAAAATATTAATATAACGCAATTTTCGTAACAAAGTTTGTTGAGAACTAACCCCACCGCGATAGAGATAATCTACTAGGAAGTCCCGCGCCTCCGCTTTTCAAAACGCTTCAATGTATTTATTATTATTTAAAAAGCACCGCCAACACTCTCAGCGCATAGTTGACGGCTGTCTCAGCACGCACACATGCGTTGAGGGTGTTGGTGGTGCTTTTTAGGGTTCCGTAGCCAAATGGCAAAAACGGAACCCTTATGTATTCATCATGTCTGTCTGCCTGTCTGTCTGTCCGTCCGTATGTCACAGCCTCTTTTTTTCCGAAACTATAAGAACTGTACTGTTGAAAGTTGGTAAGTAGATGTATTCTGTGATTATCATTAAGATTTTCACACACACAATTTTGAGTGTATGTAACTTATAAAATAAGAGTATGATAAAACTAATTAAAATATATGATGTACATTACCATGCAAACTTCTACCGAAAATTGGTTTGAACGAGATCTAGTCAGTAGTTTTTTTTAATGCGTCATAAATCGTAAACCGCAATTTACCTTACACTATTATTAAAACATCGATGAACAAGAACTTTTATATTATGTTATTTGCTACTACGATCCTTTATGGGCGAGTCCGACTCGCACTTGGCCGCTTTTTAAATACTTTGAAGCGTTTTGAATTGTGGAGGTGCGGGCCTTCCTATAGTAGATTACCTATCTCTACATACCGTCGACTTTCTGCATAGACAGGCTGTATAGAAGAATAATGATGCGAGCTGGCAATCCGGCGTTGCGCGTTTGATTTATGGACCCGCATGATAAAATAGTCGCCACTAAGTAGATATATTATGTTCGAAACAGCTTTTATGTTACTATAGGTAGTATTACCAATTTCAAATTTAAGGAGGTGTTACCTGCAAGCTTGTTGGTCAAATAGGCCCACAGACACTTAGCCCGCAGGCTCAGTTGCCCACTTTGTTTTTTTTTTCGTAGATTACTCGACCCACACTGATCAGATAACTCGGCCCGCGGGTTCACTTGACTATTATTTTACCGGTAAGGGTCCACTCAGCCCGTGGGTTTAGTCAACTACTATTTTACCGGTAAGGGTCTACTCAGTCCGTTAGGTTCGTTAGTTATTTATATACGCCCGAAGGGCAAACTACCTAGAATAAGGGCCCCGCGTAGCGGGGAACCATCGAACCAGTCACATTCCTAAGTCTGCATATTCACGGACTGAGTGGACCCTTACCGGTAAAATAGTAGTCGATTGAACCCAGTATCATCTGAGTTGATCCTTAGCGGTAATTTAGGGGTTGAACGAGCCCGCGGGCTCAGTTAAGACAGGTGGGTCAAGTCACCCATCGAAAAATTAATACGGTCAACTCAGCCCGCGGGCTGAGTGGTCTGTGGGCTCATATGACCACCAAGCGTAACTGCGCTATCCAGCAGATATTAAATTATATATTATTATATAATAATTATATTTTAAGCCACTTTTCGCAAACAGTTGTGAAACTAAAGATACCTCTGTTTTTTTTATTAAGAGTTCCTGATAAAAATAGTTCATCCGTAGGGGGATGATTCATACGAGAGCATAACGGCCTAGTGCCTTCAAGCGGCTTAACTTTTCGTATTTCCGAGCGGGTGCGGAAGGAAGTTGGCGCTAACTTTCACATGCCTTAATTTAGAACTGCGGATAGAAGCCTGTGTAATGTCAACGGCAGAAAGGTGTGATGAGGATATTGGTTTCGAAATTATCTTGATGTATTTAATTAACAAAGTCAATGAAAATTATTGAATGAATAGATTTTCGAGAATAATACTCCTGAGAACTAGTGCAAGTTTTTGTGCGATTTCGTGTAGGAAAAAGTTCTAAGTTCTTTGTTCAAACACGTTCACCCGACCAAGGATAGTTGTATCGCCCTCATTTGAAGGACCGATCAAAGGCCGCTTGGCTGTCATTCCATGAAGCCCCGAAATTTTACGAACACGTTACATTGACTTACGTCCTACAATCACTCATAACACACATACAGATTGCTTTCCTCCAAAGAGTGGTAATATAAATTAAACAACAAATAAACTGACTGCTTGAGAGGCGGTAGGTCAAACATTATGTGGGCCATTACAGCATGACTCACATTTAAACTTGAAAGGACACACGAGTATCCAGCAATCCAGCTATTCCAGCTACAACTCGATTGTCGATGTCTCCCACTCGATACCAACATGTCAAACGAACACGTATAGGTATATATTTCTGCTCTAATTCCCGAGGACTCTCGAAGCGGCCCCGTCTCCGATAGGAGGGCCCTTTACGGCAGTCTGTCCATTTGTTTGATTACCGAAGCTTCCAGCCGTATTGGTACATTACTTGTCACAAGCCAGTATTAGCAAAGCAAGCACTTATATTAGAGGTAGTAACTTACTTACTACAACAGCCTATTTACGGCCCACTGCTGGGCACAGGCCTCCTCTCATCACGAGAGGGTTGGGCTATAGTCCCCACGCGGGCCCAGTGCGGATTGGGGACTTCACACACATCCGTACACACCAGTAACTTACTTACCTTAATGCTTTATTTAATCTAAAGATTGCTATATCCATACTAAATAGGTATTATAAATTCCAAAAGTAACTCTGTCTGCCTATCAGTCTGTCTGTCTGTTCCCTTAAATGCAAATCGGCATGGAGATAGTCCCAGGGAAGGACATGGGCTACTTTTTATTCCGAATAAATCGATCTTTGTAGAAAATTAGAAGACAAATGCTTTGAAGCAGGGTGAAATAACACCGTGTTAGACTATTTTAAATGTGAATCTTTACTATGTCCAAAGATTCTTTGATATTGAGATATTGAATATTAGCATTAGTGTAGGTCCAATAAATATTGTTAAATATATGTAATATATGTCTTCATCTATGTAATGACTTGTAAATTTGCAATTTTTAAATAAAGTTTTGATTGATTGATTGATTGACTGATTCGTTATCACCATTAATAAAACTCATGATGATAGTGAAACTGTAAATTTCACGAGCTTTTTCCATCTAACAAGCAGACATAAATTCATTTTTTATTTAACCCGTGAGCCGTTTCCTCTTTAATCCACTAATTGTTCGCAACAGCTTTGAACTTTGTTGATAGTTCATCCATTCCGTCCAGTCTAACCAAATAGTTCTCAGCTTGTTGAAATCCCGTGAAACATGAATGGGATACCGTAACTTGACGCTACAATCTATCTATGAGTTTGATAACTTAATCTGAGTGTGATAGATGGAAGACGACGAAGATTGATTACTTATTGGGAATAGTTACCTTTGTTACGTAAGATCATTAGCTCGCGAGGTTCATAGAAGGGAAGCCCAAGAGGGGATTTTAGGATCTACTCGAGCAGTTCAGATTTAGATACGGAGATACTTGGCATCGTGTTAAGGCCGTTCCCTGACCCAGCATCGTCAAATTGCTCATGTAAGATCATACTTTTCTAAGAAATGCTAAAATTCTAAAATATGATAAAAAAACATAAGTTATTTGATTATATCATCCTTAAATTGACAGCTTTCGTTACACGTTTCACGAAACTTCGCTCGATACAATTTAAACCTCTACCATGTCTTAGCCCTCTGTAGGTGACTTGGAATTGATAATAAAGCCTCTTACTGAGTCTCATACTGCTTATTTAATTAAAAGTATATTTTTCTAAAGTTTTTAATTATTAGAATGTATGTAGATGATTCAATGAAATCACAATCAACGATAATAAGCAAAAGTTTACCAGCTTATTTTAACAACAATGTCAATGATATTACACTATTAATCATTAACTAAGACGGAATCAACTGTTTTCTATTACCAATTCGTATTTATCCTGTATAGGACCGCGCGTGTAGGGCAGTTTCAAAATGAAATCAAAATGTCACTACTAGGCACATCACCTCCGAATGGTCAGATTTTTCAAAAAACTACGATGTCCTATAGGTTCCTACGAAGCTGGAGTAACTAGACATTTAGCATACTCGCCTCCCCGGATATTATGGCTGATCAATGTGACGGGACATTAACCAGTGTGGCCAGCTAACGACCCACTTTTCATGGGTCCACTATAGCTGCCAAGAAAGTGCGAGGTTTTTGCTAGCTGATTCATATCGATGTCACACACATTAACGCCCGGTTCCTATATCCACGTAACGCCTCGTTTTGCCTACGGACGGTTAAAATTTGACAGATTCTCTATGGAACAAATGTCAAAAATCAACCGTCCGTAGGCAAAACGAGGCGTTTCGTGGATATAGGAACCGGGCCTAACCCGTGTTCTTATTTATTGTACTAATAAACTAGGCGGTACAACTTATTAGGACATCAAAGCAAAGTACAGGAACTCGAAAGTAAATGTAACTTTGTGTTAATACTTACCGTCTATTACTACTACTTCAGCCTATTTGCGTCCCACTGCTGGGCACAGGCCTCCTCTCACCACGAGAGAGTTGGGCTATAGTCCCCACGCGGGCCCAGCGCGGATTGGGGACTTCACACACATCTTTGAATTACTTCGCAGATGAGTGCAGGTTTCCTCAAGATGTTTTCCTTCACCGAAAAGCTCAGTGGTAAATTCACATCGAACGGCGAGCCGGAATCGAACCCCCGACCCTCTGCATGAGAGGCGGTAGGTCGAACCACTAGGCCACCACAGCTTACCGTCTCCTGCAGTATAATCCCATTTTTCCCTCGTTCCCGTAGAAATTCCGGGAAATCGTCGCATAGTGCCATGCCAAATTTCAGCTTTCTACAACCAGTATTTTCCGCTGTGCGTTGTCATCTGCCAGATATTGATTGTATAGGTACTTGTTTAATTATTTAGGTCGAATAATGGGAAATCGACGACAGAGTAACGAGTATCCTGTTTCACGTTGGAAACTAAGTGACGTTAGTAATTATACTAATTAGCCGCGTTAGAGTCAATTATCATTTCAGTAATAAGGACAAAGACGTGCTTTTCGATGGTTATTTGCCTTCATAATATTCTTAGACACTACGCAAATGTTGGTTGGTTAAAAAAAAGTTTAATAATGATTATCTCTTCCCTTGTTATTCTTCTGTAATTCGGTTATTGCACCCCCGCGGGATCCATGCGTTTTTCCTGGATAAAAAGAAGCCAGCCTATACGTATATTATGTTCTTTTCTGGAACTCCGTATTTCCATACCAAATTTCATCCATATCGGTACAGCGGTTGAACCGTGAAGAGGTATCAGACAGACATACAGACAGACTGACAGACAAAGTTAATTTCGCATTTATCATCATCTCCTTTACCGTTATCCCATCACATTACGCGGGGTCGGCACAACATATTCCTTTCTTCCATTTCTCTCTGTCAGCCGTCATACTTTCACATTTATCTTATACTTTAAATGCGCTAATCTTGTTAATTTATTTATTTATCCAAGCGATCTCAGAAACGGCTCTAACGATTTGGACGAAATTTGGAATATAGGGGTTTATGGGGGCGACAGATCGATCTACTACAACAGCCTATTTTACGGCCCACTGCTGGGCACAGGCCTCCTCTCATCACGAGGGGGTTGGGCTATAGTTCCCACGCGGGCCCAGTGCGTGTCTCATACCTGAGAAAACCGGTTTTAGCTATTTTCACCCGAGCAAAACTACTTGCAGAAAATGCATATAATAATTTTCCAGTTAAAATAGATAACACGTTGCAGCTCTGTTTCCTCCCCGACGTGGTAAACCACATCATTAAACCGATACGTCTTTACTGGCAACACTTTGATTAATACTACCAAACGCAAAAGGCCTTAATCTTGTACGGCATCTATAGAGTCATGCAGCGTTTTAACTCGGCGGGTTTCCGTTCATGCAGCCTGCACCGCAAGACGGATTGTTTGTGGGTTTATTTCGTTTCAGAAACTCAATCTCAATCGAACTTCACTTCTATGGAGTTCAACTATCCAGTACTGACAGAGTTTTTATTTAATTACTAGCCCGCGACTTCGTCCGCGTGGAATTCGTTAATATTCCCGCAGGAACTATGCATTTTTCCGGGATAAAAAGTAGCCTATATGTTGACCAGTGATATTAACTACCCCCATACCAAATTTTGTTGCAATGCGTCCAGTAGTTTTCGAGTTAAATCCAGTATTTTTTTCCTACATACAGTATTTTTTTCTCAAAATCGTTATTTTGTGTTTATAGTATCGTTTATATAGTCCCCTCAAAATTCAAAATTCAATCATTTATTCAGCAAATTGGCCACATAGGGGCACTTTTACACGTCAGAAAAGATATTACTAGCGCTTCCTAGACCCATTGCTTGAGAAGAAGCGCCGCAACAAACTCAAACAGAAGGCCTTTTTTCAAAATTTACACATAGTTATAACATTTACATTACATGTACTTATAAAATATACATATAGGTACGTACTACAATTACATTGAAGGGATGTATAGTCCCTAACTTCAACTTAAATCTAAGATCTTAGAGATGTATAGTCTCCAAGGGTCCAGTCCTCGACGATAGTTCCTTTTAATTTTCAAGTTTCAGACGACTTCTTCTACAGACTTATTATTAGTATAGATTTAATCTGCAGTTCTTGATAATCCATCTTGAGACGAGACGTTTGGAGTTATTTTGTGCCGCTGCCATTAAATAAGCTGCGAAAAAAGAACATTTCGTAATTTTGCTTATGAAAAGGTTTCTAGAAATTGAATGAGTTATTATTTTTACTTACTTCATATCAAAATGGAGAAAAACATCTAAGTAATAGCATACTATTACTTAGATGTTTTTCTCGATTTTGATTGACGATTTTGACACGCCCACAGCACATTTGGCGGTATTTTTCATCAGTTTTTCCGCACATTTAGCGCCTTCGCTGACTTGCGACATGGCAACATTAATCGCACGAAAGGGTCAGGGTTGCCAGCTGAAGTATCCGCGGGAGCGTAATAATTACTTGATTAATAAAACATCAGTGACTTGCCCCTATCGATCGGTAGTCTAGTCGTTCTATAAAAACGTGACGTACCGATACCGTCCATACCTTTATAATACAAAGAAAGTAATCTGGTTCAAAGGAAAAAAAAACGTTTTTTTTTTTTAAATTATGATAAGCAAGCATTTAACCACGATCTCACCTGATGGTAAGTGACGATGCGGTCGAGGTTGATACATGCTTACTTAGATAGTATCTGTTCACTCTCGACTTGAAAAGATCCAAGTTATAACTATCGGGGAAGAGACCGGCCGGTAGAGAATTCCACTCCTTAGCTGTTCGCATGATGAAGCATGAAGCGAAGCGCTTCGTGCGCGCTGGAGGACAATCTACAACATAAGGATAGAATCCAAGACCACGCCTAGTACCGTAGTGACGAAATTACAGATTAAGTATTCGCTACGTCTAGATATTATACCTATACAAGCTCCAACCAAGCTCTCTTTCAAGGAATGCAATGCTCGTAAGCATTTGTTTGAGCAGGTCGCGTAGATTTGGAAGCCTTCATATTTTTCTTTGCTTTGTGCTGCTGGTTTATGTATGTATTACTTTATATATGTTTTTTCATAGAATATATATGTAATTATGAATGTTTACGTAATTGTTTCTTCTTATGTAATTGTTTATCATGTTTCTTGTATTTTACTGTCTGTTCGGCCTAGTGATTAATTGGTAGAGAATGCCTTTAGGCATTAAGTCCTCCAATCAATCTTAAAAACTACCCTTCTGCCTATACTAATTCAAACGGCAACACTTGACAAAAACATTTATACTATAATAAAACAGCAGAACCCGGTGTGTCTGTAAAAAGAAAAGTTCAAAAAAGGAACGGGGGGTCTAAAGATGTATGGTAGACCACAAAACAGCGATGTTTAGAAATTCTGTCTGTCTGTCTGTTTGTTAGAGATAATCTCCGAAACTACTGAACCGATTTGAATTCAGTTTTCAAGGGTAGATATAGCATCATTTGGAGCAATATATAAGCTATGTTTGATTAAAATCGGATGTTGGAAAAAAAAGTTATCGGCAATTTTATATTCCACGCGTACGAAGTCGCGGACAGAAGCTAGTCTTAAAATATAACTGTTGGAACAAAACGTGTTCGCGAGTTTCTAATTTCAAAACGGGTCTTTTCCGCTTGTTTTCCTTTAATAACATCCGTTGTTAAAAGATTGTATTTCTACAGCTCTCTTGTTTGCAATTATTCCCCTAGTTTAAATTTTTTATCAAGAATTGACCATTGTTTCCACTTGGATTAATATTTTCCTGCAGTTTTCTGTTTGCTGATAGTTTCTTTAAAATATATTTGTTACCAATTTATTTTTTGCTAGTTGTGCTCCGCGACTTCGTCTGCGTGGAACGTAAAATTAACGATAACTTTTATTTCCAATAACCGATTTTAATCAAACTTAGTTAACAAATATAGCTTCTGTCTTTGAAAACTGCATTCAAATCGGTTCAGTAGTTCCGGAGATTAACTCTAACAAACAGACAGACAGACATACAGAAGGAAAGAAAGAGACGGAAAAAATACCCTTTTTCCATATAAAGTGACCCGAATTCAGTGCTGTTGAGTGTAGTATAGATAACATCATTGCACATACTTAATGTATATAATTGGCGGACTTAATGCCTAAACCCATACCTAATATTCTCTTCTACCAGTCAACCATGAGGCCAAACAGAAATGGATACGAGTGGGTGCATCGTAGTTGTAGCAGAAAGAAACAACAGATATACTAGAGTAATAAACATAATGGAAAGAAATACTTAGTAAGGTTGTAGGGTAATCATTTTGTTTACCCCACAGTAAAGTACGAGTGAAAATATTACATTCGTTTAAACAAAATGGTTCTTTTCACGCTGATATGTATTATACCTACTGCATTCCTAAAACATATTTTTCACGTGAATAATAAATTACCTGTCATCTAGCAAAATAGTCCAATGAGATTCTCGCAGTGTTTTTTTTATGTTGTATTGTATAACATCGGACACCTTTGTACATAATTTATTCATATAACAAATTAACAAGGCATGACCACATTATTTTATTTTTTATTTCTTTATTAAGAATACAAAAATCTTAAATTAGTACAGTTTCCCACAAAACAGTGTACACGGTTTGTCTGTGGGATCAATCAGTCTCTACTCTCTTATATGTTAATAAATGTTTTTTTTTTCGATTGCTGGGAAAACAGCTTGATGAAATGAAAATATTATGAAGTGAAATATATGATGAAACCGCAAATTACAAATTATTGCGTTATAAATGAGTAAAAATCACAATCTAACATAGATTAAAATCAAACCGTTTCTCTGTGTGGTTTTATTTTTCGAAATAACCATTAAGTATATTATTTTAAACATGTTTAAAGATTAGTAAACAGCTGGGAAGGCAGTAATTTACTCTTAATAAACAAAATCAATTCTATCAATTCAAGCGTTTTGTTATCGCAAAGCGGACACGAAATTCAATTTAAATTCACCAAAAGATCATTGAACTTGCCAATGAAAGGGTGAAATCTTTCAGAATAACAAACTTCGGTGCCTGTCGGCGTCGATACCCGGAAGCGGGCATTATTTTAAAAAATAACTAGTTGACCCCGCAGACTTCGTACCGCCATAGATTTTTTTTGGGTATTAAAAATAGCTTACATCCTATTCTCGGACCTACTAAACACCAAAAACTAAACGCCAAAATTCATAAGAATCGGTCGAGTCTTTTCGGAGAAGTTTGGTTATAAACATTGTGACACGAGAATTTTGCCGTGTTACATACAAGTGGTGTATTAAAATAATCCCCGAGCGCCATGTACCTATCCTGTGAGTGTTTCATTAAATTATTACGTTAATTCTTTTTTAACTTGTCCCATTTTGTGTGCTAAACAAGTAGGTAAATGACAATTCTAAATGCACATAATTAATTTTGCATTATAACGGCAGAAAAGATTTCCTTTATTTTATGTTTTATTGCAATAAGGCGGCAACTCGACTTTGACGTTACGGTGACACATCACGCGGACCGGCAGACCTTGTTTTCTTAGACCATGATCCGGAGATGGCGAGTGAATCGTTGGCCCGCGTAGTGGTACACACACATTTACAAAGTGTACAGACGCCCTCGCACGCACATAGACGTCCTCGTACGCAAACACTTCATTCGAATTGTGTTCGAAATCGTGCTTCTATAAGCCGTGTCTGCCCTGTGTCCAAACGGAGAATAGTCTATCTTTACTAAAAATGGGTAAATGGTCGTGAATAAATTGGCGCGCCCCTTGCCTACGTAAATACCGTTTTCCCGTCTGTCCCGATGTTCTTGTTTGCCTTTGTTGTCTGTTATTGAATTTTTAGCGCACACGTCGCGCAATTCTCGAACGTGATGACAGTTAGATTCGATTATGGAAAAAACTAGTAACCCATTTATATAACTTCAGGTTTATTTCCATTGATATTCAGTGGCATTTTCAGCGTGATCTTCACTTATTTATTCATGCGACCTTATATAGCAACTACGGCACCACTTAAATTAAATATTTGTCACTGTCACATAAAAGTCACCTATACGTTCAGCGTCATCTTTTTTCCTTGTATAAAATATACACAGTATTTAAAAAAAAACAGTCAAATGCGGAATCGCATATGTAGGGTTCCGTACAACTGTTCGTCTCTATGTGATCCCTATTCACAGTTGGTGAAAAAAAAAACAATTTAATCACAACACTAAGTACCTTATGACCCTATCAGGCAGGGTCGAAGCCGAACAAGATTTTATTGGAAGATAGGAGAAAATTCACATATCGGAATTGGGAATAATCGTCTGTATAGAATTTATTAATTCATCATAACTATGTACTATTTTTTTTTTATCTAAACATACTTCTTTAGCTGGCGACATCGATGAGGCCATTAGAAAAACTATTTAGTCATATCATGGACTTGAATGAATATACAAAAAATATTCGAAATTTATAGCCGGGCGAAGTGAGGGACAAGGGAAACTCAACCTTAGCACGAGAACTTTACTACACGGACGTTCTACACTACCGGGAACAATAAGTGCGCCACCGTACTGACAAAGTGAATCCCAGCTTAGGGTGGAAGTTCACTGTGGCAGCCACGGTATTGTCCGGATACTCTGTGGTATTTGGAATAAAACGCGGTAATTAATTAATGCCGGTTTATTTGCAATATTGACAAGAAAGGAAAAGTGAATGGGTGACAGATACCAACCGTGACCACAGACTATAAAGCTGCGTTCTAAATTACGCGATACAACACTCTCCACCACCATAAGAGTACACACGCCCTTACACTAGACTAACTTAGTATTAAACTACCACTACAACTACCTACTCATTCAGACTATCGCTGCAAGTAACCATCTGGTTTACATGTCTTTTCCAATGTACGTCGTCCACATTTACAATATAAGTAACTCCAGGTATAGATTCATCAACGACAATTCCCTGAATCCATGGCTTGCGACCCTTACGATAATCTCTAACCATGACCTTTTGCCCGACACTAAAGTTAATCACGCGTTTACCGACCGTATCTTCAGTTTGTTTGTGTTGCTTATCATGTATTGTCTCTACCACCGGTGGTGGTCGCAAGACCGAGAATCTGTTCCTTAACTCTCTCCCCAGCATTAGTTTTGCGGGAGTAACGCCGGTGGTGCGTTGTGGTGAACTTCTATAATCCAACAGGAAAATGTTTATTGCTGTTTTCAGATTATGACCACTTTCTTTTATTTTTGTAACTTGAGACTTGAAAGTTCCCACAAACCGTTCCGCCGCGCCATTAGTGGCCGGGTGGTAGGGAGGTGAAAATGTGTGTTTAATTTGTGAAGTATTACAAAAAAAATTAAACTCTGAGCTGGTAAAAGTAGGGCCGTTATCCGTTACTAAATGAACAGGAAAACCAAATTTTGAAAATAAATAACTGAGAACTTCAATGGTTCGTGCAGCAGTCATGGATGACATTTCGAAAACTTCAGGCCATTTAGTATAACTATCCACAATAACTAAATACATTTTATTATAAAATGGGCCTAAAAAATCAGCATGAATTCTGTACCATGCTGAAGGTGGAGCAGGCCATGGGTTCAGTTCACACTTGGGAGGGTTTTTATTATTACTTAAACACACTATACAACTTTTAGTGATATCCTCTATATCAGAGTCCAGACTTGGCCACCAAAAGTAGGATCTGGAAATTTCCTTCATACGCACAATACCAAAATGACTCTTGTGTAATTCATTTAACACTGCCTTGTGTAATGTAACAGGAACTATGATTCGAAAACCCCAGAATAGGCAACCCCTGTCTACAGACAGTTCATTTAGTCGGTTATAGTATGGTAAAATTTCTTTTTTTATTATTTTTTTATCTGGCCAACCATCAACGCTAAATCTTAAAACTTCTGCTAATAAGGAGTCCCTGGCGGTTTCCTTTTGAATTGTTTTCCAGTCTAAACTGTCTATTTCAGAATTATTTACATATAACAAATTACTCATATTCTCATCGTAAGTATATACTGAGTACAAATCCAATGGTTCCTCACTATTGTCAAGTTGAGTTGACCTTGATAAAAAATCTGCAGGGTTTGTATTAGTTTTAATGTGTCTAATCCTGTAATTAAACGCCGACAAGAAGATTGCGTAATGCTGCAGTCTTTTTGCCGCCATTTTCGGAATTGCCTTGTTTGGACCAAATATTCGAACTAGGGCAGCACTATCAGTTTCCAGTTCAAATGGCCTGCCATAAGTATAATTGTAAAATTTGGTGACGCCGAAAACAATTGCCATCGCTTCTTTATCGATCGCTGAATATTTAATTTCGGTTTCATTTAGTTTTTTACTAGCGTATGCAATTGGTTTCAAGACACCATCGATGGCTCTATTTGATATCACTGCTGCCAGTCCGGTCTCTGAAGCATCACAAGTCAAAATCAAGGGCAAGTTCGGGTCGTAATGACTTAAGTTTTCTGTATTAGCTAACTTCTTTTTTATGTTATTAAAAGCATTATCACACTCTGTGGTCCATTTGAATTTGTTTTGTTTTGTACATTCATATAGGGGTGCAATTATGGTAGACATGTTCTTTAAGAAACGAGAATAATAGTTTAATTTTCCTAAAAATGATCTCAACATAGTAATGTTTGTGGGAGGTTCGGCCTTAAGTAGGGGTTCTACATTAGATTCTATTACACGAATTCCTCTGTTATTAATTCTGAAGCCAAAAACATCAATATATTGTTCAAAAAATTTACATTTTTCTGCTTTAAGTTTAAATTCACATTCATTTAATTTGGTGAGAACTTTACATAAGGTCATCATTGTCTCTTCTAAGTTTGTGCCACATATATATATGTTATCTATAAAAACAGCAACATTTGGTATGTCTGATAATTTTTTACTCATTAGCCGTTGGAAGGAGCCTGGGCCTGTGCTCACACCATAGGGAAGGTAATTATATTTATATGTGCCCATTTCCGTTACAATAACAGTACAATCTTTGGATTTTTCATCCAAAGGGGCTTGCAGATAAGCTTCTTTTAAGTCGAGTTCACAGAAGTATTTGCCATTTCTCAAGGTATGAAATATTTCATCAATATGGGGTAAAGGGAAATGATCAACCTCTAAGTGTGGATTTACTGTTAATTTGTAATCTCCGCATAACCGAACGGATCCATCCCCCTTTAAAATTGGTACAACAGGGGTGCCCCATTGACTGCTTTCCACTGGCTCTATTCGGCCATTGTCTATTAATCTAGAAATTTCCTTCTTTACCTTATCACGCAGTGAAAACGGCACCCGTCGTACAGGTAGGCTTTTAGGTTTCACATCATCTTTTAACTTGAGGGTAATGGTTTCACCTTTAAAATTTCCCCACCCGGGGCTGAATACTTCTGGAAACTGTTCTTTTACAGCTGCTCTTGCTTCTGCAACATTATTAAAAGTTTTACAAGATTTACTAACAGTATTCACTTGTAAAAAGGTGGGTGGCCACATTTCCAATTCATTTAACCAGTCTCTACCTATTATACAGGGTGAATCTTTTGTAACAAATAAATTCAGCCGTTTGGAAATATTATTGTATTGCACTAGCAAGTTCTGTAATATTCCCACTGGTTTTGATGTGGTCTGATCAAAATTTTTGAAAATAACATCACAGTCTTTAATTTCTTTACATGCTAGCATTGAATTTTTATGTTTTAAGGGAATAACAGTAACATCAGATCCAGTATCCAGTTGAAAGTCTATATTTACACCTTCAATGCTTAAGGTTAAAAAATGAGGCGGTATTTTACTTACATTCACTGCATACATTTGACACTCATTTGAAAATTGTACTGGAGATGAATTTATGGTATCTCCCGTCGACTCCATTTCATCACCATCTTGTGTTTCAACACAATTAATTGATCGATTGTACCTTTTCTTAGGACAAACTTTGAAGATGTGTCCCTGTTGTCCACACTCAGAACAAAACTTTTTAATTAAACTACACTGTGTCTTGATATGATTGTTGTTACCGCAACAAAAGCACCGCAATTGGTCCTTAGGTCCCTCAGACTTACTTCTTACTTTCTTTGCTTTGTTGGGTATTTTCTTACCATAAAAAAACGTTTCAGCCATCTGTAGTTCTGTTTTATGGTTCGTCTGAAGCAGGGCTGCCTCGACCGTTCGGGCCAAAACCACTAATTCTTCAAGAGTTTTTGTGTCATCTGATTTTAAGAGTTCAAATTTCACTTGGTGTGCATACACACCCTCGATGAATTTTTCTTTGATTTGTTCTTCAGCGTCCTTAAAATTGCATTTCCAGCCCAATTTTTTTAGAGCTAAAATATAATCCTCTATCTTCTCAGAGGGAAGTTGATCTCGCTTGCGGAATTCCGCCCGATCCAACACCAACGACTGTTGTGGAGTATATTTACGTCGTAACAAGGAACAAAGCTCTGTAAAAGTTTGCTCTAACACTTTTTTCGGGGCGCACAAACAATTCAGCGTTTCCAGCACTTCCGTGCTGATTTTAGTCAGAAGAAGCGGCACTTTTTTCTCTTCAGGAATTTCGTGCATTAGTATCAAGCATTGCAGCTGTTGCTCAAAACAATCCCACTTTGTGCCTTCGAAAATCTGTAAATTTAGGTTAGGCATCGTGACTATAGTTTGCTTCGGTGTCAATTTTTCTAGTTCGGCGCCGGCACCGGCAGTGTCCTTGCAATGCTTACTCAGTATTTTTCGTAATTCGTCTACCGTATATTCGTCACGGAACGGAATGTTATTCTTTGTGAGTTCTGCATGTAATTCGTTTTTTGTCAACTTGTAAATCCACGACGACATCGCATTATATCACTCACGCACGGAATTCCAAGTTGAATAAAATAAATTTCACCGTACAAGACGCTGTAATGGCCGCCACCACGGCAGCTATTTATACTTAGCCAATGTGGTTAATATTTCACTTGTGCTTCAACCACTAAATTTTTCGTCGATACAGTCAAAATATGATTTATTATCACTTTAGGTTCGTAATATCTCGTCGCCAATGTGGTATTTGGAATAAAACGCGGTAATTAATTAATGCCGGTTTATTTGCAATATTGACAAGAAAGGAAAAGTGAATGGGTGACAGATACCAACCGTGACCACAGACTATAAAGCTGCGTTCTAAATTACGCGATACAACATACTCGACACTAAAACATAGCAGAAGAGCGTGCTAAGTACTAGGTCCTAGTCGGAACAAATATTTGCATATGACCGCAGGTCACTGTTTGGTGGCAACCAAATGATAGAGCGATGTAATCGACAGCGAGCGCCATCTAGCGAAGACCGCGGTAAACTCGGTGTGTTACAAATTTGAATTAGACTTTTGTTCTATTCGCTCGAACTAGATACCTAATTTCGCCAGCTTAGTAAGTGCTATGGTGGTGTATTCGTGAGAGACGTGGAAACTCATTCAGGTGACCGTGGGTTCAAATTACAAACCCTCCACACTTTTTTTCTTGTTTTTATACTTATAGAGTTTTTTTTCAGTTTTTCTATTTTTTTATTCTTTTAGAGTCGAGAAGAGAATCACCTTTTTTAATTTTATTGTATTAATGTACGTAAAGAGCGACGTTCGAAAAAATACGTAACTTTCCTGTGTGAAAATCCGCATTGGGAATAAACTTATTGACTGTTTCAGTATTTATTGTGATGGAGGCTTTAATAATGCGTATTTTGTGAAAATTTCAGGTGTCTAACAATAATGGTTCATTAGATAGAGCGCTTGAAATGAGACGAAGAAAAAAACAGTAACTTGTATGAAGACCCCAATTTATATAGATATATTTTAACTTTTTAGTATTTGTTGTGATAGCGGCCACAGAAACACGCATTCTGTGTAAATTTCAAATCTCTACCTATTTCCGTTGAAGAGATAAAGCCCTGTGACAGACAGACGGACGGACATCGGAGGCATATTAATAGGGTTCCGTTTTTTACACTTCGGGTACGGAACCCTAAAAAGTCATTCGCTGTAATGTGTATGAATTGTTCACATATTATTTGATCAATTTATTCCTGAAAATTCACAATAAAGATTTTTTTTCAAATTTAACCGTCAGAAAAAATATCATGAATATAACTTAG
The DNA here is from genome assembly GCA_963971205.1 of Aethes cnicana. NCBI lineage: Eukaryota > Metazoa > Arthropoda > Insecta > Lepidoptera > Tortricidae > Aethes > Aethes cnicana. Next base: position 10,007,792 of record OZ020287.1, on the reverse strand, counting down.
GGTGCTAAAATTAGATAGACACGAAATCAACGCCCGAAATACTCGCAAACTGAGAGAAACGATGTTGAATTAGGAGTTAGGCGTGGCCGCTAGGAAACATCGTAGCTGGCAATCTATTAAGCGCCATAATAATCTGTTTATTCGCCGAGTTTAACCAAGGATTTCCTAAGGCACTGAATAATCCCATAATTTATCCTAGCAGCTTTACTTACCCATTGATCAATGTTTGTGCAGCCATAGAACAGGATAAACTATTGTATTCGAACCAATTTATTGTCTGGTAACAAAACAGAGGTAAAAAGTAAAAATTAATCGAATGTAGGTATATGTAATGGCAACATTTTTGCCAATGGGCGAACCTACCCGGGTTATTTAGCTTCTGACCCGGGGGGGGGGGAGCCCTTTTCTGACATCGTATGTCCTTAATGGATGTAAGGGGTTGTTTATTAATGGAACCCTCTCCAGGCGAGTTTAAATTGCTATCTTGTCCGTTTTTTTAAATTGCATCACATGACATACTACTACTACTACTACAGCCTATTTGCGTCCCACTGCTGGGCACAGGCCTCCTCTCATAACGTGAGGGTTTGGGCCCACTGTGGATTGGGGACTTCACACACATCTTTGAATTACTTCGCAGAGGCGTGCAGGTTGCCTCACGATGTTTTCCTTCACCGAAAAGCTCAGTGGTAAATTCAAATTTAATTTCGCATATAAGTAAACTTAGAGGTGCGAGCCGGAATCGAACCCCCGATCCTCGGCATGAGAGGCGGTAGGTCGAACCACTAGGCCACCACGGCTTCAATTGCATCAGATGACATGTCCTAACTCGTAACTCTCTTTTCCAGGTAAGCCCGTGGATGCGCAGGTAATCAAGACCGATGAGGTAATCTATGGGTAATCTGCAGAAATATTTCGTCGGCCGAATCTGCGATACGCCCGCACAATTTATCTCGCAGATTGCGGGATTACGGGGTGCGCGGTGCGGGATTCGGGATCCCCCGTCCTCGCCGCCCCCGCGATAATTACTTCAGGCCGGAGATTTTGTTTGACCTGTTCTAAGTCATGGTCACAGCTGTCAATATGATAAAGACATACTTAACACACACAAAGGAAAAGGTTGTAACTTTTTCCTTATGTCCGAATTTAACTCAAAAACTACTGGACGGATTGTAATATAATTTGGTATGGGGGTAGTTTATAACACTGTTCAACATATAGGCTACTTTTTATCCCGGAAAAACGCATAGTTCCCGCGGGAATGCTATTAACGAATTCCTCGCGGACAAACTCGCACTTTTTCCTTATGCCCGGATTTAACTCAAAAACTACTGGACGGATTTCAATAAAATTTAATATGGTGGTAGTTTATAACACTGGTCAACATATAGGGTACTTTTTATTCCGGAAAAACGCATAGTTCCCGCGGGAATGCTATTAACGAATGCCACGCGGGCAAAGTCCCGTGCAGAAGCTAGTTATTAGTATATAGATGTTAATTATTTAGCAGTATAGCAGAACACAACTTAGAAGGCGCGCGGCGAAGCACTTAAGCCGTTAACACAGGGTCTGTTATTGTTTAATCCGCGCGCCTCTAAGTTGTGTCGTGCTATACATGGTGGGTCAGAAAATATGGCAAATAATTAACCCACAGTATCGGCTATCGATTCTAAGTATATTGTATAGGTCTTTAATTTTTTTTGAGTTGGTAAAAAAAATCTTTTGTATAGGATTCAGGCGTCGCTCACACAACCAATCCCATATAAATTTTTTTTAACAAGTTAATATGCTATAGATTTAAGTGGTTTATAAATCCCTGCCCCCATTTTGAATTGAGAGAGGCTGTTTAAAGTCTCTAACCTCCGAAAGCTTCTCTAAAAGGCTCGTTCGAGCTCGTTTCCCGGCATTTTTTCCAGCAATAGGTACATTATTTTTCTTTAATTTTGGCCCTTCAATATTATAGCCACATTAAGTTGATATATTGTGGGTAAAATTGGACGTTCTGGGCGTGTCCACATTATACGTAACGATTCCGACACGGTGTTCGGATTATCGCTTATCGTATTCTATGTGGAATTAATATTTCTTGATACTCTTAATTGCTCTGCTCCGAATGTGAACGGACACATAATTAGGCTGTTTAGCGATGTTTTAAGGCTTATACATCCTGCGTCCTGTTGTTTTATATATATTTTTTTGATATCTACCATAATTGTACTATTATCATACTATTATATATTATGTGCTATTACGGTATTGTCAGTATTGATCTCCATACCAAATTTCATGGAAATCGGTCCAGTCGTTGCGACGTGGAGGAAGGACAAAAAACACACTTTCACATTTATAATATTAGTATGGATATGGATTATTAGTGTCACACTGCTGGGCAAAGGCCTCCACTTTATTCTGCCATCCATCTCTATGGCGTGCTTGTATTCTTAATGTCTAAAACGGATGTGCCGCAGAATCGCAAATTATAAATCGCTTCCTAGCTCAAGCCAACGCGATCGATAAAAAAACCCATTGCAAACATAACTAACTGCCTGAGAAGTTGGCGGGGCGACGTCCTCGAAAATCTCAAAACTTCCATCGCTGTCTACAATCCGATCTGGTAATGAATCTACACTTAACAGCAATGAAAAGGGGTCACTTTGTATGAAAATTTCTATATAAAGTGACCCGTTTTTATTGCTTTTCCACTGAACAGCAATAAAAACGGGTCACTTTGTGCACTTACAAATAAATACATGCGCCTTCATTGTTTTATTGCGAACATCGAATCTTGAAACGGTTTGCTATAAGGTTTTGCAATTGTTGTATCTTGAATTAAACCACTGTATTTATTAAAGTAATTTTATTTCGACACCAAATCGTGTACACAAACTGTGCGGAAGATAACGTTCCGTTTTACTCAGTCAGCGATACTACAACAATGAATAAAAGTTATTAACTACATCAATGTATATGTAACCAATTCTCAAACCAAGCATAAGATATTGGAGAGTTGTTTCGTCTCATTCATTCATGTGAATCATGTGCTATACTTATCGTAAGTATCAACTCATCCTTATCCTTAAATGATGAGTACTAACTCATCATTTAATCATCATGTAATAAAAAAAACATATAGTATAAGAATATAAACTAGAACTAAATCAATCATATTTAGTAACAAAAGGAATGAAAAGGAACGATGTAACGCGTCGCCCTGATAATATCATCAATAAACCCATTGATAATAAACTTATTAAATAAAGCCACAATTGAGTTTGATTGTATTCAAATATGCTATAATTGACCTTAATTTAGACTAATTACATCTTTTATGATCAAATTGAATGGCAATTTAACACGGCTTTGTGACGATTCAACATTAACGGGAGCCGTTTTACATAATAACTTGATATTACGTTACGGTGTATTTTTTATGTGAAAGTGCGAACTCCATTTATCATTTTGAACAAAAGAAATGGACATCCGCATACCCAGGATATTTATAAGGGGATAGAAGTTAGTAGATAAAGAATAAATGAAAATAATACTGTACCTACACTTAAGAGGGTTTATCCCGAAAGTTGGCAACGTCGTGTATAGCTGTCAAATGTCTCGCTGTTTATATTAATTTCTCAATATTGCTAAATTAAAAAGGAACATATCGTTCTATGGTTGAATGACGCGTCTCGTTTTATATTTGTTGGTTAGGCATTCAAATGATAAGATTACATTAAAATGCATGGAAAATGCGATGAAAAGTTTTCTAAAGATAGTACTTCCATAATCCAAAAAATTTCGTGTTCCTATGATAATTGTTGCAATCCATACTTAATGTTTTATTCAACCATAGAGCGATAGTTCATGTTTTCATTCAGTAATATTCAGAAATTAATGAAAACAGAAGAATATTTGACAGCTATTTGCGACGTGGCCAACTTTCGGAGTCTTAAAGGCAAAATGCGTCAAAATGTGTACAGCGACTCTAAATGTCACAGCAATAGAGCCGGTGTATACAACATTTTGAAGCTTTGGATGAATACTGGTTGGACATGACTGTACTGGCCCGCATACCTAGGTACTACAATTAGGCTATCGCGTCATCATTAGCCTCCACTATTCCTGGCACTAGTAGAAATATTATAAATTCGAGTCAGTATCTACTGTATTTCTAAACTAAACTGATCAACTAGGTCGAAAAAAAAAAACTTGGGAGTTGATTTTTTCCATTGCAGGCTGATTTTTGAATCGTCAGATAAAATTCTTCGGATAGTCCATACGAAATTCGAATTTATTCCGGAACAAATCCAAATTTTGTATGGACTATTCGACGAATAAATTTTATCTGGCGATTGAAAAATCAGCCCTTAGTGCCCTTAAATAAGGTGTGCTGTGGTGGCTGTGGTGCATATACGGTACGCACAACTACAACCACAGGCCTCTCATCACAGACGAGTATAGTAGATAGTGCCCTTAGTATGACGTAAATACTGAGGAAAGGCGCTTTAACACTTTGACGGACTAGTCTGAAGTAGGTTTACCTGGGTTGCTTAAGTACCGAATAGTTTGAAAACTTTATGAAGTACGGGAACCAAAACGCCTCAAGTTTTAACTACTTTCGACAAGTGATCAAGGACTCGAGTGAATTATTAAGTTTTGGGCTGTTTCCACTTATTAATGGGTCTCAAAATTCATATAAGTTTTTGGACGCGCTAAAAAATCGTCAAGAGATAAACCTCGTTTATAAAGCCGGAATCCCACTGCTAGGCCACGTGGGTCCGAGTACACAAACGCTTCGTATCAAAATGTAGGTGGATACTTTCACAGCAGCGCACGGCCACGCTACTAATTAACAGGTACACCATTTTAAGAACTGAGTAATTCTGAAACTAAATCTCAGAACCGCCGCGCCCCGATGCCTCGATGCTGATGCGACGAAGCGATATTCATGAATGGGTTGGAAGGTAAAAAGCAATTTCGTTTGAGACAATAGGGATGACGACAACTTTTTTTCCTTAGTCTATCAGGAAGATTATTGAAAAGTATTTTTTCTTTTTTCACGTAATCAAACTTATACGGAGATATATTGAGTTGAAAAGTCGCGTGACGTCACGGTTAGGTACGATTTATACCTAACGTTGACGTAGTTAGCCCCCACTCTCCAACTTTAATGCGTTTTAACGTAGTCATTCTTTGTTAATTTGATAAAACAAAAAATACGTGTCTAATATTTTTTATACCCGACTGACGGACTAATTAGAATTTCGATTTCTTCACCCTGTCGTCATCCCTATTCTTCGAATCGCAGAAACTTGTAGATATATACTACCCCTCCTTCCGTTACTTTGTAAAGGTGTTGCATGTCTAAAGTGACAAAGTAAACACTTTAACGTTCACTAACTCAATTCCATTTGAAACGCGAGTATCTAGTTAGCATTCGTATTTTACTTGTAAATTACAGACCGACAGCACGCGACGTGAGTTGTGCCGTTTATCTATATTATTCCACCTTGTTGGTTCTTTTTAGTTTATTAATAGCTGGTATATTTTCATGAAAAAAATGGTAAATGCTCATGAAAATGGATGTTTACATGCTTATGGTTAGGTTTTACTCAATCATGCTGAATTTTCTAAACAAATTCCAATTAAAGTGGCACCTCGATAGTTTAAAAATTAGATTAATTCATAACGGAAACCATTCCTGAAAGGGCAAGAGGATTGCAAAATAAAATAATACATAGTTTAAAATAAAATAAATATGTTGCGGTGAAGTCTATAAATATAAGTTAAATAGATGTATTCCACGTCAGCGGCTCTTCGTTTATTGCCAAGTTGCGGAACATGCCTCCCCGAGGCTTTCATGCTGTCTTCAAAAAGGATTCCCATCAAATCTCACTCCGAATGCTTATTAGCGCACTCGGATGTTGAACAGTTCCAACATTTTAAGTAAGTTTGAGAGTTTCGAGAGATTTTCCTCGAGAACACGAACTCGTGAGAGTTGTTTGTGTTTTTTTTATTTACAGACGTTTATTAATTAAAATATTCTGTTAAAGTGGGTGTAAAAACTTGGTGAAGTAGAAATCTTGGGTTGGACTTATGTTAAGGGGAGGCCTGTGCCCAGCAGTGGGACGCAAATAGGCTGTAGTAGTAGTAGTATGTTAAGGCATGTATTGTAGAGTAGTTCCTAATTTCAATAGTGGGTCTAATTCATGATCGTGCATCACTATTTATGTTTTTTGGGCAGGTTTTGAAGAATATTTCGAAAGAAATTTGCTGGGAGCTTACTTACTTCTTCTTATTTTATTACCTGCTTCATGTAATAATGGATTGTCATTCAAGTTTGGATTTTCGGATATTCATCCCCAACCACCACCACCACAACAGCCTATTTACGGTCCACTGCTGGGCACAGGCCTCCTCTCATCACGAAAGGGTTTAGGCTATACTTCCCACGCGGGGCCCGTGCGGATTGGGGACTTCACCCACATCCTTGAATTACCTCCGAAAAGCTCAGTGGTAAATTCAAATTGAATTTCGCACATAAATAATTTCAGAGGTGCGAGCCGGATTCGAACCGCCGATTCTCTTCTGCATGAGAGGCGGTAGGTCAAACCACAAGGCTGCCACAGCTTTTTTTTTAATTCATCATATTATATATTCATCACTTCATAGATACTGCTCAACTGTCTATTTGTGACGAAATCCTAAGTAGTCTCATCTAGGCTTATACCTCTGTCAGTCACTGTTTTGAAATCGCTGAAAAACCAGCAACTTCGTAAAAGAACATTAATAATCCGTAGAAACTTGAAGACAGGAGGTATTATTTTGAACTCGCCGAACAAATTGCGTCTTGTTAAGGCCGTTCCTATACCCAGCTCAGCCGTCACTGTCACTCGTGCAACGAGTGAATGAGAAAGCGCTACGCACAGAACGCCCGATTTAGTTAGTATTTAACACGTTTTAATTTCTATGAAAATACTCGTACCGTCTAAAAACATGGCATTTATAAAGCTGTCAATGTATGCATATAATATGGATATTTTTTCTGTTATATTTAGTTTTACATTGTTTGATATAATAAACTGGAGTAAAGTTGGATTAAAGGTCCGAGTTAGAGGTTACTCTGGAATTAAATTGTATCGAGCGAAGTTTCGTGAAACGTGTAACGAAAGCTATCAATGTAAGGATGATATAATCAAATATAACATATGTTTCTTTCATATTTTTAAATTTTTACATTTCTTAGAACAGTATGATCTTACATGAGCAATTTGACGATGCTGGGTGAGGGAACGGCCTTAAAAATGTATCGTGTAAACGCTCAATCGAGTAGAGATAATGAGGTCAAAGAAAGAAAGTATTTAGGTACAATGTCTTTATAACTTTTTAGTCTTCCATAATTCCAAATATTTGCTTGTAATTTTATCAATTGATTCGAAATCACTGTTCTTTATTTTCATGTTGTTTATGATGATTGTATATTCAGACGACAGCTGATAGTATAGGTAGTTATTTATGTATATTGTTTAAACGAACAAAACATGGCCACACTGGGAAAAAAAGTAGGTTAGGGTAAACCTAAACCTGTAGGTTAATGTCAAAAGTCGGTAGAATTAACATAAATTAGGTTAATTATACCTTAAAAAAAATTAGGTAGGTAGGTTAATTCTACCTAGCGCGCTTGGTAATGCAAAAAGTAGGTAGTTTTAACCTAATTTTAGGTTTAATAAACCTAAATGGAAAAAAACACGATTTTAACCTACTTATAGGCACATGTCAACCTACTATGAGTCGGTAAGTCGGTTAATGCGACCTACATTTTTAGGTAAACCCAACCTACTGATTAGGTATATCGCCACGCACGTGAAGTAGGTAGCATTAACCTACTGGTTAGGTAATATCAACCGACTAATTCAGTAAAATTAACCTACATATTAGGTTAAAAATACCTATTTTATACAGTCCAAATCTAACCGACTTTGTAGGTATCGGTAACCTACTACTTGGTATGTTTACCTTGTGATTAGGTTCTCATTACCGTTACAATAGGTTTATGTTACCCATTTAGATGGTTAATACTACCTAGTGATGAGTGTTCTTACTACCATGTCAATAGGTTAATATTACCCATTTATATGGTTGAAGATACCTGACATTTAGGTAAATATTACCTATTTATTCGGTTGTAGCTACTAAACGAGTAGGTTAATTTCACCTATTAAGATTAGGTTGATGTTAACCAAGTCATAGGTTAATGTTCCCACTTTAGTAGGTCAATACTACCTAATGATTCTCTTCTTACAACCAAATTAGTAGGTTTATATTACCAATTTATTAGGTTAATACTAACTGTTGATTATGTTGTTACTACCAAGTGAGTAGGTTAATTTTACCAATTTAATATGTTATTACTACCTAGTGATTTAGTTGATACAACCAAGTCAGTAGGTTAATGTTCCCAATTTAGTAGGTCAATACTACCTAGTGATTCTGTTCTTGCAACCTAATAAGTAGGTTAATATTACCAATTTAGTAGGTCAATACTACCTAGTGATTCTGTTCTTGCAACCTAATAAGTAGGTTAATATTACCAATTTAGTAGGTTAATACTAACTAGTGATTCTGTTCTTGCAACCTAATAAGTAGGTTAATATTACCAATTTAGTAGGTCAATACTTCCTAGTGATTCTGTTCTTGCAACCTAATAAGTATGTTAATATTACCAATTTAGTAGGTCAATACTACCTAGTGATTCTGTTCTTGCAACCTAATAAGTAGGTTAATATTACCAATTTAGTAGGTTAATACTAAATCTTGATGGTGTTGTTACTACCAAGTGAATAGGTTGATTTTACCAATTTGATAGGTTAATACTACCTACTGATTGTGTTGATACAAACAAATAAATAGGTAAATGTTACCAATTTGGTAGGTTAATCCTACCTAGTGATTATGTTGTTACTACCAAGTCAATAGGTCAATGTTACCAATTCAACAGGTAATACTACCTAGCGATTATGTCGTTACTACCAAGTCGGTAGGTTAATGTTCCCAATTTAGTAGGTTAATACTTACTACCGATCATGTTGTTACTACCAAGTTAGTAGGGTAACGTTACCAATTTAGTAGGTGAATACTACCTAGTGTTTCTTTTTTACAACCAATCTAGTAGGTTAATATTACCAAGTGAGTAGGTTAATACTACCAATATAATATATTAATTCCACCTAGTGATTATGTTATCACTACCAATTCAATAGGTCAATACTACCTAGCGAGTATGTTGTTAGTACCCAATCAGTAGGTTAATGTTACCAATTTAGTAGGTCAAGACTACCAAATAATTCTATGTTTACAACCAAATCAATAGGTTAATATTACCAATTTAGGAGATTAATTCTACCTAGTGATTATGTTGTTATTATTAAGTGAGCAGGTTATTACTGCCGAGTGACTAACAGTTACATTTTTTTCCTGTGGTAGGAAGGTAGGTACAACAAGCCCTTTCATTTGGTCTTATTGCCGGGGTGACTGTACTTAGCCACGGAACCCTACACTGTGCATGATTCGACATGCACTTGGCCGGTTAAAAAGAGCAATGCACAGCTTTTAGTGCAGAGCAGAACGCACAGACAGCGATACCGGAGCGGTTCCGTGGCGGCGCGGTTTTTCTGATAGGGAACGCCACGCCACTCCACGCCACGCCACGCTTTTTTGTGCTACCATTTTCGTTTAATTTCGTGTATTACAAGTAGGGACGCCTCCGGGCCGGCCCGGTACCGCTGTCTGTGCGTTGTGCACTTTTCAGTTTCAACGCGCCGGCGCCGGCGCCGTGTCACGCCGCCCGCATTAAGTATTTAATTTACCTACCTACCAACATCGCGCAGCCTGGAAACAGCGTTGTTGTTAATTTCATTTAATTCTAGTTTTTTGGAATAGGTAAGTACTTTACCTACGATTCTGTTTCGATATTTTTGCAACTGGGTGGATATTTACTTGTGTACTCTGTCTGTCTGTCCGGCTGTCTGGCACAGTCAAACATAAGTAGGTAGGTACCTGCTGTATTAACAACAGGAGGTCGACGAAGTGTGACAGACATTGTGGCAAGAGGTGGGAGTGGTCCTAAGTTTCGTGTCGTCACGTGTCAAAATGTAATTAGCTATCTAAGTATTAAAAAGAAGTTTCGACTATTGACGAAAATCTTAAACATATTTCTAACTCAATATGTATAGATGTAAGGTTTAAATTGTTTTGTTGGCGAGTTCAACCTCGCTCTAGTGTGTCACGCGCGGGTCGCCTATGAGCCCTTTGAGAAATGCCGACAAACACACCGCGACCGCGCCTCGCTTTGATGAAACTAATAAGTAGGTATTTTGGAATAGCGGTTTTGATTCAATAATTTCTAGATGTAAAATTGCAAAACAAAGTCATGAAATTCGTTTGACGTAATTTATGGGTATGGGTCTTATTTAAAAAAATGTGCCGTAAGTAGGCAGTTAAAATCTCTATTGTCACTGTCTAAAATTTCTAAATACCTAATACGAGCGCTCTATTCGGCTGCCTTGAAAAATCATTCAGTCTGACACATCTTACTACCTACAATACAAGTTAGTAACCAGCGCCCAGTGTGTAAGGGGGTAAGATGTGTAAGGTACAATAATAACGTTTAGAGGTAGACAGAAAGGTTGCAAGTTGTTTGCCGTTTGCTAAAAAAATAAATACACGTGATAGGTATATTACTACACCACCCCTCCCCTTGTGATATTTCGTGATCTTTTATGGACCCCTGCCCCCCTTTCAAGCCTCACGTGATTAATCGACAGCCCCAAAGTTAACAAAATTTTTGCAAAAGTGGGCAATATCTAAATTTTTAAATTTTTTTGGTCCGCTTGTTTGAGAGCTATTTTCATCAATAGTGAAACGTATTTTCGTGGTAGTTTGCTTACTCACACAAAGAAAAGTATGCAAATAGGTATGTAGGTGCCACAGATACGTAATCCAATATGAAACCATAAACTCGAAAAAATAGAAAAGTTGCGCAAAAAGCGGGCAAAGTTGTACGGTTCTACGGTACATCTCTATAACTAGGTACGATAGTAACTATTTACGTAGGTACCTACTTGAAGAACTAACCTGTAACTATCCATGTAACAATTAATTAATGTGGATATTTGTGTGTTGTTTCTACGAATTAGTTTCTATCATTTTTATGTATTACTAGGTGTTTCCCGCGACTTCGTACGCGCATTAACATTAAAATGTAAAAATCACTTTTTCTCCCGTTCCCGTGGGAATTTCAGGAAATCCTCTCTGAGTGCTCCCCTACTCTCCCCAAGGAACCTACATGCCAAATTTCAGCTATCTACGACCAGTGCTTTCGGCTCTGCGTTGATATGTCAGTGAGTCAGTCAGTCAGTTTCTTCTTTTTAGGGTTCCGAAGTCCACAAGGAACCCTTATAGTTTCGCCATGTCCGTCCGTCCGTCCGTCCGTCCGTCCGTCTGTCCGCACTATTGCTCGGAGATGCTTAGGTCTAGAGAGCTGTAATTTGGCATGAATATGCATATTAATTACGCTGACAAAGTGGAACAATAAAATTTTGAAATATTTTTTTTTATAGGGTACCTCCCCTACTCGTAAAGTGGGGATGTAATTTTTTTTTCTTGCGTACCCCATAATGCGGCATATCGTTGAATAGGTCCTAAAAAAATATTGTGGGTTTGTTAAATCCGTTTTTTGATTAAGTGATGCGTTTGTGAAATATTAAGCTTTAAAGTGCTATTTTTTGTTAGAGTCACGTGTCCCCCCCCCCCCGCCCTGCCAGCTAAATGGTGGTATTTGGATGGCTGAAAAAAATCACGGTTGTGGCATATATAACGTAGTTGAAAGAAAAACTATCAGAGCTAAGTAGGCTGTACAAACTTACGAGTAATAGTCGACCAACTTATAATGATGATTTTTCTCGAGCAGCAGGGGCGTCGGGCGGGCACGTCATACCACAGGCTAGCTAGATGCTAATAAGTCTTAGAAAGGTACTGTGGGCATCCTCAACTTCGGAACCCTATAATTTGCGCGTGGCCCGACACGCACTTGGCCGGTTTTATATATTTAGATAGCTGTTTCCCGCGACTTCGTACGCGCATAAACATTAAAATGTAAAAATCCCTTTTTCTCCCGTTCCCGTGGGAATTTCGAGAAATCCTCTCTTAGTGTTCCCCTACACTCCCCAAGGAACCTACATGCCAAAATTCATCTCTCCACGATGTTTCCCGCGACTCGTACTCGCCTAAACATTAAAATGTAAAAATCCGATTTTTTCCCGTTCCCGTGGGAATTTCGGGAAACCCTTTCTTAGTGCTCCCCTACGCTCCTCAAGGAACCTGCATGCCAAATTTCAGCTCTCTACGATGATCCCCGCGACTACGTACCTACGCGCCTTAAAATGTAAAAAACCCATTTTTTCCCGTTCCCGTGGGAATTTCGGGAAGTCCTTTCTTAGTGCTCCCCTACGCTCCCCAACGAACCTGCATGTCAAATTTCAGATCTCTACGATGTTTCCCGCTACTAAGTACCTACGCGCCAAAACATTAAAATGTAAAAATCCCTTTTTTCCCGTTCCCGTGGGAATTTCGGGAAATCCTTCCTTAGTGGTCCCCGACGCTCCCCAAGGAACCTGCATGCCAATTTTCAGATCTCTACGATGTTTCCCGCGACTTCGTACGCGCCTAAACATTAAAATGTAAAAAGCCCATTTTTTCCCTTCCCGTGGGAATTTCGGGAAATCCTTTCTTAGTGCTCCCCTACGCTCCCCAAGGAACCTGCATGCCAAATTCCAGATCTCTACCATGTTTCCCGCGATCTTAAAATGTAAAAATCCCTTTTTTCCCGTTCCCGTGGGAATTTCGAGAAAGCCTTTCTTAGTGCTCATCTGCGCTCCCCAAGGAACCTGCATGCCAAATTTCAGCTCTCTACGACCAGTAGTTTGGGCTCTGCGTTGATATGTCAGTCAGTCAGTCAGTCAGTTTCTTCTTTTATATACCTATTTAGATTTCTGCCCTGATCATAAAGACCCCACACACATACATATACCTACCTACTAAAACCTTTTTTATTTGCATGCAGACAGAAGAACACATTTGGAATTTCTGTAAATACCTACGCAAATACACACCTAGATTCATTCTCTGTTCTCGCCAATCTGACTAGGTAAGTATTCCTATTGATTTGAAATTCATCAATTTATTATTATTCATAATATCATAATGCTCGCTCACTCAACACACAGACAGATATGTAGACATAATAGGTAAGTAGGTACACAACTAGATGCAAATACAAGAGCCACCTTGGTCACGTCAACTCAACAAGTTTCAACTTGTTACGGGCGTTTTACGGCGGTGTGGCACCGATTTTCTTTTGGGCCCTGTGAAGTGTTGCCAGGTCTAGTTTACTGAAAACCGGGACCGCGATTGATTTAAATCGGGACTTCGGTTTTGTAAGGTGCCACTGCCACACTGAAAGTAAACACAGATCTTCATTTATTTTGTACAAAAATGTTTACCTCATCAGGTTCAACAGCAATCTAAAAGTAAACACTGATCATATTGTATTTAGGAATTAGATGACAATCATGCATTTGAAAAAAAATACCAATAAGGTTATACTGGTCTCTACACTAGGCAGAGCCTGTACCGTAGGTAACTAATTTAGAATTTGCAAGAATGAAATGCGAAAAGTATAACAGTGGTATTTAAACTAAAACGAATTTATATACCTACTATTTAATCAAAATACTAGTTGACCCAGTAGAAGTTGTCCTGCTCGAAAAAGCAGCGCCGCCTATCGGATCCAATTCTCTTTTCAAACCAACAAGGGACCCACTCATACGACAAAATTTCATCCAAATCAGTCCAGCCATTTAGGAGGAGTTAGGTGTCAAACGCTCGTACAGAAGAATTATATAAATATAAAGATAAGATTAATTAACAAATTCCATTTTCTATGTTTTTACTATTAGTGAGTACTGTATGAGTGCGTGAGTGTGTAAATACATAGGAGTCTGTGTATGTTGTTATAGTCATATGCATGTCCTCTGTTAAAATAGATCCTCTATGTCTATTCAAATTCTATTCAAAATATAACCTTTATTAAACATTATTACCCACACGTAGTGCTAAAATATAACTTACACACAAAAAAAAACAAGCAAACATACCGACGAATTGAGAAACCTTCCTTCTATTGAAGTTGTTTAAAAACGTGAGGCAACCGGTATATAATTAAAACTTGAGTAAGTAGGTCATTCAGTTCTTTAACATCCGGATAGCCTAATTGGTAGTGACCTTGCATACGAAGCAAGGGCGGATCCAGCTTTCGACTCAGGGGGGGGGTCACGTCATACAACCCCCACCCCCTTTTTCGCGTCAGGGGTTAAAAATACATAATATCAGTAGATCTAGTCCTGCCGAGGGGGGGGGGGGTCATGACCCCCATGACCCCCCCCCCCCTGGATCCGCCCTTGATACGAAGCTAGAGGTTGTGGGTTCGAGTCCCACGACGGGCAAACATTAATGTGATGAACATTGATGTTTGTACCTGAGTCATAAGTATGTATTTATCTATATAAGTATTCGTATCGTTGTCTAGTACCCATAGTACAAGCTTTGCATAGTTTGGGGCTAAATCAATTTGTGTAAAATGTCACAACATATTATTATTATTTGTTGGTACATTTTCATGTCACGGGCCCATGGGGACCCGGTCATTCGCATTCATGGGGCCGAAGCCAACATGAAGAGGCTTTTGGTACCTTTTACTATAAATGTGAGATGGCCGCAACTGTGGAGATCTGTCCTCCCAATACAACATGAGGCTGTACTGGCGGACAGCCCTCCCCAGTTGCCAAACTATTGCCGAGGAAGGAAGAGACTTATTATTAACATTTTTATTTTGTGAAATTCATAACCCGGGTATTACGATCAAACTTCGGTGTTTTTTTTAATAAATAAACTACAAGCCGTATCGACGTCGGAGTTTTAGTTTGCTGTTTATAATCGAAATGCGAGCTTTAGGATTTTCATCTCCAGGCTTAGAAAAAAAAACCCCTGTATATATATGGCAACACTGCGTCAGGCCACAGCGGGCGGCGGGGGGCGGAACGGGGACGTCGGGGGGGTTGGCGGCCGCGGCCATGCGGCCCGGCCGGCCATTTCTTTTTGTTTGCCGTTGAATTGTGGAGTTGGTTGGCGCGCGCGCGCATGTAGTTTTTATGACACCGTGCGTGGATTACCTATCTTGGAAGAATTACTGTTGTACTTTACGGAAAAGTGCAGTGCGGGAAGATTGATTTACGACACGAAGAAAAGAACGCTTGCTTGCGACAGCAGCTTCCAAAGGACGAGAAATATCCAGTTATCCTTAATGAATCCAGTAAGTACAACAACAACAACAACAACAATACTCTTTATTGAACACCATATAGGTATACAAAACACAGAAAACACAAAAGGAATACGCAGCTAATACATAAAACATAAAACGTTTCATTTTCAGGTAAGAGTACATATATAAATATAAGTCCTTAGGTACATGACACAGGTTTCATTATTTGTACCTTCTTTACTTACTTTCTCATAACATAACATCGTGCTAAAAATATTTATATACCTACCTTCAGACATGAGTGTAGCCGGGCATTCAATACGCGTCCACGTAAATCATAACTCGACAAAAACATAAATACAATCCAAATAGGTAGGAAAGACTTGATCACGTGACCCGCAAGGTCAAGGTCAATTTCGTTCGGGAGTTCCGCGTCGCTAAGGCATCATTGGATTTGGTAGAATATTTTTCGATAGTGGTAGTGCGCAGGCGCGAACTGCACGTAACACGGTGAATTTCGGAAGTTCTGCTTTGCTTTGATTTTGTCATCCAATAAGGTATCTTTGATTTGGTAGAATATTTTTCATGCTGGGTTTTATTCAATTTTGAATAATCTGCCATATTGTTTTTTTTTGTTGTGATTCGCGATCCGCGCGAAGTAATAAGATTTTATGAAAGTTAATTTTATTGGTTTTCTCTTGTTTAAAGTAAATACTTTAGTTGTGAATTAGTTTCAAAATGTGTTTTAGCTGTGAGTTTTGTGTTGACAGTGTTTGCAAAAATAAACAATGAATTTGTAAATTTGTCCTTGATAAATTTGAAAGTTATTCAAAAAGGCCGGATAATATAACCAGAAGGTACCGTAATTTCAGTCTAAATATTAGGTTTAACTGGCTTACAGGTTGCAAACATAGGTGTAGGTACCTACCTATGTTTGGTGTTTGCAACCTGTAAGCCAATTAAATAGAATGTTTTGTTGTCCATCTTATTCGCGAATTCACCTGTTGTCTGGAACGTTAAGGGTTATCTATCAAATCTATTTGAAAAAAAAAACAGGCGGGTTGATTTAAATTATAAATAGGATAAATGTTCGATTTTTTAAATATACCAACTGTGTCGCAACAAAAATACACGCTTGTACGCACTGCCGAAAAGGCCACTTTCTAAGTGCTTTGTTCAAAACATCAATTCCTTAGTTGGAGGTTGGATCAGACTCATCGCACGCCATGTTTTGTATTGAAACGGCGGCGGCTCCAATGCACAACTAACCCGCTCATATTAAAAATATGGCGAAACATATCGCTTTTTTTCTATTAAATTTTTTACTGCCTAGTCAGGACTAAAATCTCTATGCACGTCCCCGTAGAACACGCAAAAGTAGGTAATTGACAAACAGATACCTACACACACAGCAAAGCTAGACTAAGCGCTTTCTTGCATATTTAGATCTTTGCATTTATAAACTTAGAAATATTTTGATTTCAGATGGAACATGAAAATGCGACGGTATCAAGTTTGCTCATTGCCTGGGGCATGCATTCAGATATAGTACAGAAGTTCGAAGGTATTTACACATTTTTACCTTTTAAAATATGTTTTAAGGCCGTTCCCTGACCCAGAATCGTAAAATTGCTCATGTAAGATAATACTTTTCTAAGAACTGTTAAAAGTTAAAAATATGAAAAAAACATATATTATATTTGATTATATCACCCTTGCATTGGCAGCTTTCGATACACGTTTCACGAAACTTCGCTCGATACAATTTAATTCCAAAGTAACCTCTAACTCTGACCTTTAATCCAACTTTACTCCAGTTTATTATATCAAGCAGTGTTAAACTAAACATAACAGAAAAATTATCCACATTATATACATACATTGACAGCTTTATAAATGCCATGTTTTAAGACGGTATTTTTATAGAAATTAAAATGTGTTAAATACTAACTAAATCGGGCGTTCTGTGCGTAGCGGTTTCTCTTTCACTCTTTGTACGAGTGACAGTGACGGCTGAGCTGGCTATAGGAACGGCCTTAACTTACTTCAGTAAGTTTTTTGAGTAATTTAATTGCTAATGTTTGTCAAAAATTACATTTTTGTTACAATATCATTTTTATTGCCGACTATACTTTTTCTTTGAGAGGATCCTAACGAGCCCAACCCCGACGGGTTTATCAGATTTACCTAAGTTAGGAATTGCTATGGCCTTCTTTCTTTAGTGCTAACATCCAAATTTGATTGATCTAGCTACCTACTACTACTACTACTACTACAGCCTATTTGCGTCCCACTGCTGGGCACAGGCCTCCTCTCATCACGAGAGGGTTTGGGCTATAGTCCCCACGCGGGCCCAGTGCGGATTGGGGACTTCACACACATCTTTGAATTACTTCGCAGATGCATGCAGGTTTCCTCACGATGTTTTCCTTCACCGAAAAGCTCTGTGGTAAATTTAAATTAAATTTCGCACATAAGTAAACTTAGAGGTGCGAGCCGGAATCGAACCCCCGACCCTCTGCATGAGAGGCGGTAGGTCGAACCACTAGGCCACCACGGCTTCGTTGATCTAGCTAAAAATAAGTAATTTATTTTAAGATGGGTATTTTTTTTAACTTTAAAACTGGTACAAGTACCATAGTTTAGGGTAAACTTATAAGTCTCAAATTTCTCTGCTCTAGTGCACGCGAAAAATAAAAAAAGTCAAACTGACGGGAGTTCGGAAGACAGTTGTCGGCAGTAGTGATATTTAATAATTAGGTATGGTGGTTGCTCAATGGCCGTCGTTTAAGATGGACGTATTATGGAAGTAATATCTTTTGAAAACTTTCCATCGCATTTTCCATGCATTTTAGTGTAAGTAATCTTATCATTTGAATGCCTAACCAACAAGTATAAAATGAGATGCGTCATTCAACCATAGAACTTCTTTTTTAATTCAGTAATATTGAGAAATTAATAAAAACAGCGAAACATTTGACAGCTATATGCGACGTTGCCAACTTTCGGAATAAACCCTCTTAAGACGCTGTCAAGAGCTAATGACCTTGAGCAATCGAGGCAGGCAACTGTCTCAGCGGACAATTTTTGTTTGCATTGGAGGGAGCGAGAAGCACGACCGCGGCATGTGGGCGATATACATAGAAAATCAGAAAAATGAAGATTAAAAAAAATTCTCAGATTGCATGAACTATATAAATAAGCAAAATTTTTGGTATGATTATGACGGAATAGTGTATTTAATTATAGAAATCTGCGTTAAAAAAATAAACTTATAGAACCGTTTAAATAGGATTAGAAGACGTAACTTCACGATTTTTTTTCATCGAACCGATTTCATGAAATCCTTTTTACGAAATAGCAAGTTTTTTAAGTATATAGTGAATATTAACATATATTTTACTCGCTTCACAAAATCAAATAGTTTTCGTTTAAATACTGTTTAAAGAAAGTCAATTTAGGTCTTGTCAGCGCCTTAAAAAGGAATACTTAAACAGATTGGACAAGAGTGGAAATAGGTACAAGCTCCATTTACATGTATGTAAATGGTATAATTATTTATGTTTATTTCACGATAAATAATTCTTGTTTTACATTTTAGATATCGTTTGAGAACAGAATATTTATCATACATGTTGCGTAAATGTGTGTAGTACATACACACATTTACGCAACATATAATGTATAGGTACCTCTCAAGAGACTAACTGCAAATAGCCAAATTTTAGTGACATATCTGAATGAACACCGCCCGTTCGGCTAAGTGGGCGGACTTTATTCTAATTTTTTTTATTCTAAACAGCCAGTCTAGTAGTTTGTATGCATAGACGTCTTTGGTTGAGCCTCCTCGTCCTTGATTTATTTTTTACCGTACAATTTCGGGCCCGTGGCCATAATTTGAATATTCATTTATCACTTTACATTGGCAGAATTGCATTGCTTCAAGCAAATCAGAGGCCATTATTTTATTAAAGAAGAAAATATATTTATAATATTTTCTAAATGTTTAATTTAGTGTTAACATAATTCTATCTTGAAAAAAAATTTTTATTTAGCATCATTCAAAGCAAAGTTATGAGAGTTCAAAATAAAGTATAGGGTTCCGAAGTTGACGATGCCCTCAGTACCTTTCTAAGACTTATTAGCATCTAGCTAGCCTGTGGTATGGTATGACGTGCCCGCCCGACGCCCCTGCCGCTCATTCATTCATTCATTGGCTTCAATCATTGGTTTTTTAATCACTTCATAAGTTGGTCGACTATAACTCGTAAGTTTGTACAGCCTACTTAGCTGTGATAGTTTTCCTTTCAACTACGTTATATATTTTTTTTCCAGCCATCCAAATACAACCATTTAGCTGGCCGGGGGGGGGGGGGAACACGTGACTCTAACAAAAAATAGCACTTTAAAGCTTAATATTTCACAAAAAATGGTTGTAACAAACCCACAATATTTTTTTAAGACCTATTCAACGATATGCCGCACCATGAGGTACACAAGAAAAAAAAAATACATGCCCACTTTACGAGTAGGGATAGTGCGGACAGATGGACGGACGGACATGGCGAAACTATAAGGGTTCCTTGTCGACTTCGGAACCCTAAAAACGACGAAGTGTACTAACTGTATCCTCGACACATGTATGTATGTATTTAATATTTATATGTCAAATACTTATACATATGTCTCGCACCTCATTGTACAATTCACTATTTCAAGTGACATTAAAATATGATTATTAACTGTTCTGATGTTCAAATATTCTGCTTAACAAAATTATGAATTTTGTTTTTATGCAATATGTTATTATGAAGTATGTAGTTAATGAATATATGCGAAAAGTTAGTATGTAATATGTGTATTTAGATATGTTTGTATGTAGGGGTCCAATCTTGCAACTGAATTTTAAAGCCCTTCAACCCATTGAGCTGAAACACTATAATACCACAGAGCTGATCTGATGCCGGAGCCGGAAGGTGACCACAGCAACTCTTAAGTGACCCCTACACAAGATAAACTCAATATGATTGTGTGGGTTCGTTAGAATCCTCTCCATGACTAGTTGATAATTGTGCAAAAAAAAGTACAGGCAATAAAACCAGTAAATTTTTTTATAGTCAAAATCATATTTATTTCAGAAGAAAATGTGGACATAGAGGCACTTCAGAATCTTTTGCTAGATGATTTAAGGGTTCTTATACCTTCTATTGGCTATCGAACTAAGTTTCGGGTGTGCTGGTTGGCGTGGAAAGAAAAATGGCATGCGGTAAATTAATGTGATACTAACAGATTTAATATTAAATAAAATTTGAATTAATTTGTACGAACGTTACAAAATAATTTAACAGTAATGTGAGATAATGTATCTTTATTACTTAACTAGCGAACGTCCGCGGCTTCGCCCGCGTCGGCTACTACTTATATCCCAAGGGAACTAACTGTGCATTTTTGCAGGATAAAAAGTAGCCTATGTGTTAAGTGTGGATATAAACTATCTACGTTCCAAATTTCATGTAAATCCGTCCAGCCCTTTCGGCGTGAAGAAGTAACACACACACACACACACAAACAAACACACATAACTTTCGCTTTTATAACATTACTAGCTTTTGCCCGCGGCTTCGCTCGCGTTGAAATCGGGGTAACGCGTAAAGGCTTCTTATAGGCGTGTAACTTTTGCCCGCGGCTTTCCTCGCGTTAAATTCAGATTACCATGTTTTTTCGATTGTAATTTTTTTATAGAGATGTAATAATTCAGCGCAATGAGTTGGTGAGAAATATTGATCTATATATATACACGTCAATTGATACAGTCAAATGTAGAGACAAACTAGAGTCAAAAGTAGATCCGTCCCTGCGTATACTCGTTAGTCGCCATAAGGATTTAATAAAACGCGTGAAGAAATTTGAGTGGCAAAAATTCAATAAGTAGTAGTAATATGCGATGCATTAATTATCGCACTTCTATAGAAATTTCTACCCACCCACGGGAACAGTGCATTTTTCCGGGATAAAAAGTAGCCCATGTGTCAAGTTAGGGTATAAACTATCTGTTCCAAATGTCATGCAAATCCGTCCAGCCGTTTCGGCGTGAAGAAGTAACAAACATGCACACACATAAACTTTCGCTTTTATAATATTAGTAGGATTATTGGGATTGGGATAAATCATAGTCAAATGTAGTTATGCATGTGAATGTAGGTATTTTAAATTAATACACGAGTTATCTCTATTCGTGTCCCTTTAATTCTACAGTTGAATGAAAGGGATGTGGATAAGGTAATATCATGATATTGCGTACGGTTTCTAAAAGCATGTTAGAGGACTTATAATATGGGTGTAGATAAAATCTTTAATGGTGCTGTAGCTTCATTTATAAGCATTTTTTAAATTTAAATAAACTGGCATGCTCGCTAGACGACTGTGTTCGAATTGTCTTGATATATTTATAAAACATAATAACAATACTTGTGATGTTCTCGGTTTTTTTTTTATATTTATTACCTAATCGAATTATACATATATGATTCCTTTTTTAGTAAAGATGCACTCACATGGTTATTTTTACTGTTATACGACCTACTTCCAAGGTTAAGTTATCGTGATGTACAAGATTTGAACATGTTTTAGTTAGAGGACGAGACTTCGTCCACGACTACCGCAACTGCGGCGACTCCGGCTAGTTCCGCGACTTCCTGTACTTCCCTGAGTTCCG
This sequence comes from Aethes cnicana, assembly GCA_963971205.1. NCBI lineage: Eukaryota > Metazoa > Arthropoda > Insecta > Lepidoptera > Tortricidae > Aethes > Aethes cnicana. Next base: position 9,985,704 of record OZ020287.1, on the reverse strand, counting down.
CGACAAAAAAATCAAGTCGCGAACATTCAGTCGCAAGCGAACAAACCACAAGGTGTGTTTCCTAATCTATTATATCTTATTAATTTATAAGAGTGAAAGTGTGTGAAGGAGTATGTTTAGTTTGCATGTTTGTTATTCATCAATAACGCATAAACGGCTCAACGGATTTTGGGTGAAACGAAAGTAACATATAGACCATATTCTGATTTAATACTACTACTACAGCCTATTTGCGTCCCACTGCTGGGCACAGGCCTCCTCTCGTCACGACAGGGTTTGGGCTATAGTCCCCACGCGGGCCCAGTGCGGATTCGGGACTTCACACACATCTTTGAATTACTTCGCAGATGTGTGCAGGTTTCCTCACGATGTTTTCCTTCACCGAAAAGCTCAGTGGTTAATTCAAATTGAATTTCGCACATAAGTAAACTTAGAGGTGCGAGCCGGAATTGAACCCCCGACCCTCTGCATGAAAGGTCGAACCACTAGGCCACCACGGCTTTTTTGATTTAATATTATCACAGAATATTTATATACCGGAAAAATGGAATGTTAACGCGGGCTAAAGCCCTATCCCGTCATAACATCTAAAATACTCCTTTGATGATAATGTGTTGTGAAATTTGAATTAAAACTTGTCAATCATTACAGATATTCCGTAACTGAGAGTGATGCAGAAGATACGTGCGCACGCAGCAATCCTCTAAAGCAGCTACTGAATGGAAATGTTCGCCTAAAATCACTGCTAACTAGCACACGTCTAACTAAAGCGGAAAGATGTTCATTAGCTAGATGCATCGTATCTCATCTTATTGAGACAACCCCAGGATCGATATTGAAGCCACCACAAATTGATCAGTGGGCGCAATACGTGATAGGTTTGTTTCCACATGAAGAAAAGAAGTTTTATTATTTTTCCGTGGGAAATAATTCATCTTCCAACGAATCATCTGGTAGTCGCCAGCTACCTTCAAAAAGTAGGCGTTACTATGGTTGCCTTTGGGAACATTGGAATAATGAACGCAAGAAGCTGCGTTCTAAAAGCGTAATACCATTTACGAGTAAAAAATCTTTGCAAAAGGGACATAGTAGTTCTGTTTCGTCAGAAATAACTGCATTAGGTATGTATGATTAATTGATTAACTAAAAGATCATGATATACTTTTTCAACATTTTACGAGAGAGGCCGACACCCGATTGATTATTTTTGCTATTTTTTAAATTACGATTCTCTTACAGATGCAGACCAAGTAAATGATAGCGAACATTGCCTAAAAATTGTCGAAGACTTTCAAGGTGACGAGATCTCTGAATATCTTCAAGAAGCTTGGAAGAAAAGTAGGCAACAGCGTCGCAGTTTCTTGGCAAATCAAGAATACACCGTGGAATATTTAAATAAGTTTCCTGTATTGAAAAATCAAGAAATCGCATCACATTTGATCGATATAGATTTCAAAGAATGTTCACCATTAGAAAACTCTGACATCGCTTTGGCTGAAGAATTACAAAAATATGAACAAGTTGTAATATCTAAAGCAAAAGAAAGATATTCAAAGTTGCGGGACAAAACACAGAGGGCCGTACTAGATAACATATTTAAATGTATACAAGGATCAGGTTCGTATTTTTAATTGTCAAATTGTCAGTGTTTTGTCTTTATAATGCGTATAGTTCATTTCTTCTCTCTTGTATCAAAAATATCTCTTTTTAAAACTAAACGCCTGTACTTAACGTAATAAAATTGCATTTTACTTATGCAATAGCATTGTCTGCCTCTTGTTGGTGTATCGTAACCTCAGACGAAGTCCTTACAAGAAACTAAAATTTAAAATAAGTTAATTAGCAATAGTTATTGAGTAACATTTGATTATTGTTTTAGGCGGCGAGACTGCAGCGGTGCTCTTACTGTTGCCATTTTTGTTTTCGTCGGGTGGAAAAGTTAATGCAAAAGGCCAAAAAGCGTCGAGAGCGGAAGCAGCTAGAAAATTTATACTACTCTGTAACTCTCTAGCCGACGGAGAAGAAATTATTCTGCAACAACGAAAACAATGTAAGAAGCAGTCTATTCAACCCCTAGTTATTGCACTTGGCAATAATTGGTCAGCAGTGACAAGTGCTTACGTTTACGTCGATCAGCCTTTATACAGGTTCAACAATATTATAGATGCTGTTCAAATGTGCTTTAAAGTATTTTTCGCTTTTGATTTGAAATATCCACTGGAGTGTGAACACGTCTGGCTATTCATACAAAGAGGTTTTTTTTAAAATTTGTTTGCCAGATGATAAGACCATTCTAGGAGTGAATCAAGTTTTGCATGAACTAAATATTTCCACTATATAAGAATTCAATAATGTTGACTTGCTACTACTGTGAAATTAAATTCACTTTTTTACGTGAGTTAATAACCCATTTGAGGTTACCATGTGAAAATATTCCATATAACAGTGTAGGAATACGTTGTGGCCAATCTGGCTGCTACAGAGTTTTTGACTGTTCCAATTCATTACGTAAGCACATTGAAAGATGTCACGCTGTCGATTCTATCGATCCGCTAGTAAAAATAAATGCAATTGATCAACTGCAGCCACTATGCGAGAGTTATCCAGTTTTTGAAGTACCAACATCTAATACATCTCAAGATAGTGCTAATGTAAATGAAAAAAATGATAACGAGCATGTTCTGTCCAAAGAAAATATTGACAGTGAGCTAGTTCTGTCAAACCAGTTAGCGTCTTTATTTAGCTCGCTGAACTTCAATCCCGCATTAAATTTGAAAACGGCTCAGTTTTTTTATAGGCAATTAGATGTATTTATTAATGACGGTCTCAATTCGGCTTTGCATCAGGAGTTAAAAAAATTAAGTAGTAGGGGTGTAGAATGCAATCACTTAAAAGATTTTGTAGAACATTTTTCTTCCACTATACGCATAACTACAAGCAAATTTAGTTCAGTACATAAAAGACAGAAGTTTTTTACAGACCTTGGTACTTATATACCACCTCAGACGGTAGTAGTGGGTGAAAGGATGGAGGTATCTCAAAAATCAGGTGATCCAGTTTTAGTTCCTTCTACTGCTCAAGTCATTCCTTTAAGATATGTTCTCCAAAAATTACTTGCAATACCTGGACTTATCAAAGAAATGGACCAATATATATCAACATGTTCTCAATTTCCACATGTAATAAACTTCACCCAATCTGATGCTTGGAAAAAAGTTCTAAACAAAATGTGTATCAATGAAAATGATAAAATATACCCGCTGTTTCTTTTCTTTGACGATTACGAAACTGGAAACCCGCTGGGAAGTCATGCTTCTATACACAAACTTGGTGCTGCTTATATTACTCTGCCTTGTTTTCCTCCTCGGTTTGCTTCTCAGCTTAAGTTCATATTTTTAGCTCTTCTTTTCCATTCATCCGATCGGTGTACACACGGAAATTGGAGTGTTTTTAGAGCACTCATAGATGAACTAAATTTTTTATCCAAGGAAGGTATTCGCATCGTTACACCTGATGGATTTGATGGTGTTGTTAAATTCCAATTGGGGGCTATACTTGGAGACAACTTGGGATTGCATTCCATATTAGGGTTTGTAGAGAGTTTCAGAGCTAACTATGCTTGTAGAATATGCAGATCCTCTAAGGAATTGTCATCGAAGCAAACCGTGGAAGACGACATGTTACTTCGAGATATCGACAATTACGAAAGTGATCTTGTTACCAATGATTATTCACGAACGGGAATTAAAGAACGAAGTGTCTGGATGCTAGTAGACAATTTTAGCATTTTTGATCAAGTTGTTGTTGATTGCATGCATGACATGTTAGAAGGCATATGCGGATATTCCATGACTTTAATCATTAATGGATTATTGGATAAACATTATTTTTCATTAGCCTTTTTAAACAAACGCATAGCAGAATTTGATTACGGTTGTGACTCTAACTCGAAACCCCCTGCTTTATCTTGGCAGTCAAATTCAATTAATTGGAAAATGTCTTCAAGTGAATGTCTGGTTTTTGTGACCTATTTTTCTTTATTAGTCGGCGATAAGGTACCTTCAGGAGACACATTTTACACCCTTTACATACTCCTAAGAAAAATACTGGAAATAATATTGACAGATGCTGTATATCCTGAACTTTGTTCTTTACTTAAACATTTAATTGACGAATTCAATACTCTATATATCAAACTTGGCAGAAGAGGTTTGCAACCCAAGTTTCATCACTTGATTCACTACCCTAGAATGATGGAAAAATTTGGACCTGTGATTCACCTATGGTCGATGCGGTACGAGTCTAAGCATCGCGTTGGAAAAAATATTGCTCGAGCGAATGCTGGACGAATAAATATTTGTAAAACTATAAGTACTAAGCTACAACTTCAGTTAAGCCACTTTTTCTTTCAAAACAGTTTGCCTATCCAATTTGAACATGGGAAACTGAGACAGCTGTCAAGGTATACATTGGTAGATTTACAATCTAAATTTTGTCTTCCGATTACTGCCATTCTCTATTCGGTGACTTATGTAACAGCAATGAGTATTACGTATCGCTCTCAAGACATTCTTTGTACTGAATTGGATAAAAATAATTTTAACTATCCCAGTTTTGTTAAAGTTATTGGTCTCTACATCAATCAAGATACAAGTGAGGTTATGATGGAATGTCATAAGTTTCGCACAATTTTCTTTGATACACATTTCTACGCTTACGAAGTTGAAACTACTACTGAAGTAAAATATTTAACGCTCAGTCAGGTGCTTTTTCCGCTCCCAAACAGTATTTCGCGATCGCTTAACAATAGATTATATATTACTATGAAAAATTCAATTGCTTGATACTGCTTTGTTACTAAAATTATATTGAGTTAAACTGAAGTGCCAGCCTTATACATAATGAGACTGGCACTTTGACAGGCTGGTTAAATTGTATGAAATGTCATCTCAATAGGAATGTGAATATTTTCCGTATTTCTTTGATATCTTCCAAACAACAAATGATAGTAATATAATTATAATAAATGCGTATTATATAGATTGCTGGAAGTATTTTATCAGTCTTGTCCCGTTTTTGAGTTATCAAAGAAAATTACGTAGAATAGTAACAAGGTAATTTGAACGTAAAACTGACATTTTTTATCATGAATAATAATATAATAATCATATTAGGAATATTAGATTAGATCCAATCAGGTATGTTATTTTTACATATAGTCATGTATAATATTCATACATATATCGTCCCACGACTTTGCCACATGGAGGGAAAGTACCTCAAATATTATAGATAGGACATTTTACTGAAAGAAGACTTTAATTTTTATTTTAAAAACATACATACTGCATTCAAAGAATTTTAAATAATAGCCTCTCGGAACCGGGAATCTAACCCGTAAAATGTAAAGGAAAAACTGTAATTATATTTATAGTATCAAATCAATCATACATCATTAATTTTATCCAGATAACAGCATCTTAAATAAAAGAAATACTATGAAATTTCAAATTCAATTTAATAAGACTTATTCATTAGTTATACTTTGAAATGATAAAGTCTGTTGATATAAAAGCACGAAGTAAGCGGAGAAAAGGCTTTTCATTATTCTTAACATAATTTTAAATTAAATATGAAACGTTCATGGTTTTTCTTTTCAACATGCTACGTTATTTAGAAGAAATAAATGCTTGATTGAGCCTTTCGATCGGTACATTAAAATTACAGGGTTATTTTTACATTTAGCGGGTTTGATTCCCGGTTCAGACATGTGATTATTAAAAAATCTTTTAGTGCAGTTCACATTGTTTTTAAAATAAAAATGAAGTCTTTCAGTAAAACTTCAGTAAATTCAGTAAGTAAAATGTTTCATATCAACAGTATTTAAGGTATTTTGCCTCCATGTGGCAAATTAACAAATGCTTATGATTTAGCCTTAGATCAGGTTTTTACAGGGTTTTTTTTTATTAAGCGGATTCGATTCCCGGTTCAGACAGGCGATTGTTTAAAATTCTTTATCTACACTCATATCATGAACCCTCTATGATGCGCTCAAAAACCGCAAATTATGACCAGCATTAATATGAACTGTTCAGTTACAACAGATTTCTTATCTGTGACAATGTTCTTATAGCTGTATAAGATCATCGAATTCGATAATCTAATAGCATTCAAATTTCGAACATCTTTGAAAAGCACAGCAATTTCACCGACCTCAATTCTAATATCAGAATAAGAAGAATTAAAAACAAAATTCGAATTTCGAACACTGGTTGGACAGTCGGTCAGTGTAGCTCCTGCCGCTCGTCGGCGGCGTACACTCGGCCTCAAGTTCGTGGCGCTTTAGCAACGGTTTCTGAACACATCATATATGGTTGATGATAAGTGTGTAGATAAAGCAGTGTATGTAACTGTACATAATTAGGCATTAAAACTCACTCTATAAAAACATTTTCACAGATAACAAATCTGTTGTAACTAAACAGTTTATCTTAATGCTGGTCATAATTTGCGGTTTTTGAACGCATCATAGAGGGTTCATGATATGAGTGTAGATAAACTACTATTGAATGCAGTTCTTAATGATTTAAAAACAAAGATGAATTATTTCAATAACATTTCCTATCTGCAGTAGTTAAGGTACTTTCCCTCCATGCGGTAGTCGTGGGACGCCCTGTATAGTAAGGCTAGGTGTTATAAAAATCCGTAACCCCAAATGCCTGCCAGTCAGAAATTTCAAAAATGGGACTGAGTTACTGAAATTTGATCTGACATTATATCTTACGGACGTTTATAAAACCCGGCCTAACAAGACTTGTGCTATTGCACTAATCTCGACTTGGCCTGATGGTGATCCGGGCTTTAAAGTTTTGCTTTTGTTGCATATTTTATTTTATTTTGATCAAACGGGACCCTAATCGCGTAAAAGTCACGGAGAAGTATGCTGTAGCTGTATAAATGCATGTATACAGTGTGTCTGGTCTTCGATGTCGGAGCCGTTAAGGGCGTGTAGTACAATCAATTTCATCGATAAATCACCACGTGTTTTTTTTTTCAGTCAACGGTCATAAAATGGCGGCATTTTTAATTTTCAAACACCTGAGCCCGGTATTTTTCTATTATCTGTCAATTATTCGTCCTACGAATACAAAAAATATCTTATTAGATAGTTAAACATATCAGCAATCGATTAAATCTAACAATCATACGCAAACGTTTCAATAACAGAGCAAAAAAAATATTAAACGTAAATAATAAGGACAAAAACGCATATTTTTTTCAGATTTCATTTGTTTTTGAAAAATCTAGGTCGTTTACTTACTTTTTTTTTGTTCTGTGTTTGTAGTATAGGGTATTGGCTAGACGTCGATACCAAATTTACGGATCTGACATAATTACTTAAGAAGTTACACAGGTTTCAACATGTACCTAAAAATGAGTTTATTTAGAAGGAGATAAAAATAAAACAAAGCGCTAATAATAACTTAAACTTTAATAAGAAATCACAGCAAGAGTGTCTTAAGGCTAATGATGACAATTAGTAGCGCTTTGTTTTATTTTTATCTCCTTCTAAAGAATAAACTCGTTTTTAGGTACATGTTCAAACCTGTGTAACTTCTTAAGTAATTATGTCAGATCCGTAAATTTGGTATCGACGTCTAGCCAATAACCCTATACTACAAACACAGAACAAAAAAAAAGTAGGTAAACGACCTAGATTTTTCAAAAACAAATGAAATCTGAAAAAAATATGCGTTTTTGTCCTTATTATTTACGTTTAATATTTTTTTTTTGCTCTGTTATTGAAACGTTTGCGTATGATTGTTAGATTTAATCGATTGCTGATGTGTTTAACTATCTAATAAGATATTTTTTGTATTCGTAGGACGAATAATTGACAGATAATAGCAAAAATACCGGGCTCAGGTGTTTGAAAATTAAAAATGCCGCCATTTTATGACCGTTGACTTAAAAAAAAAACACGTGGTGATTTATCGATGAAATAATAATTGATCGTACTACACGCCCTTAACGGCTCCGACATCGAAGACCAGACACATTGTATAGTTTAACGCGATTAAGTCCCGTTTAATAAAAATAATGAGTGAAAATTGTGAAATGCTAAGATCAAAGCCCATAGTCATCTGTAACAGTTGATGACTGTTTATCATATAGCCCACCAAAGGAAGCAAAACTTAGGGGAAATAATACATGTGTAAGCGAATTTTGGAATAGTTGTAGGTGAAGGTGCCTTAAACAACATACTAAAAGTACTGATGGGTGGGGGTGCCGCTAACGTGTGGGGGGGGGGGGGGTTCAAAGGTCCCTTTTTTTGGTTTTTCGTAAATATCTCGTAAACGATAACCCGCAACAAAAAATGTTCTAAGACATAAATAATTTACATTAAATTTTCTACAAAACGATATACACACTTTTTTGCTAGTGTAAATATTGAAATAGATAATGAAGGGGAAAGTTAACGATAAACGATTTTACGCGTAAGTTCGGGATTTGGTCCGTTGTACCCTGATTCTTTTTAGATAAGGGCTCATACTTGACACAGTTGTACTTTGGATAATTTTGAGTGGATTCATACTGAGGGCCACCGCCGGACACCGCTCGGTTGGTGGGGGGAGAAGGGGAAACTTTGCTTCCGTCGCGCTTCAGTTAGACCTATATATTTCCAAAATTTGTAGTAGTTAAGAGGCTGTTTATTGCGAAATGATCCTTACTAAATGCTTCATCAAATCTAATTCACAATTTTTCATTTTTATTGGTGGTTTTTCTTAACTTTAGATCGATATTACAAAATTCGGTATTTAACAATTTCTTTTAGTAAGTTTGATATCAAAAATGTATGGTGATGTGCAGTGCCACTTTTTCAAAAGTTGGCGCATGTAATGCAGATTTGAACATGGTATAACAATACTGTCTACTTTAAATAATAAAGAAAATATTGAGACTCTTAACCAACTACTCTGAATTTTTCTATTTATCATGGGCCATTTAAATTGTTAATTTCAAGGAATTTCATTTAAAATTGAAGCCAGTTTATCACATTTAAAGAAATAATGTTGAATTAGTCCACTTGATTAACAGAAAATGCTGTTTGAGGTAAGATGCATTTTTACATAAGGCAGTCACTGACTTCAATTAAGAGCTTACTGCATTTATTAAAAATGTGTAATTGTTTTACTTTTCCTTAATTTATGTTACGAATAAATAAACATATATAAATAAACACTTCATTAAATGATAAATACTTGTTTGTTTTCAGAATGAAGGCATAGTGAGTGACGTGCCTCTTTAGTAACAATAACCTACTCATTGGGTAGGTTATTGTTGCCTACTCATTGGGTAGGGAGGTAAGATGCATTTTTACATAAGGCAGTCATTAACTTCAATTAAGAGCTTCAAAAGCGATAAATCTAGCGGTCGATTGAGTTCCTGGTTGACTGGGCACACGTGGTGTGTCTCGTTTAAAACTACTGGACCGATTTTGATGAAATTTGGTATGAAAATAGTTGGAGTTCCGAGAAAGGACATTGGCTACTTTTTATTTTTTGAACTCCAACTATTCTCAAACCAAATTTCATCAAAATTGGTCCAGTAGTTTTAAACGAGACATACCACGTGTGCCCAGTCAACCAGGAACTCAATCGACCGCTAGATTTATCGCTTTTGAAGCTCTTAATTGAAGTTAATGACTGCCTTATGTAAAAATGCATCTTACCTCAAACAGCATTTTCTGTTAATCAAGTGGACTAATTCAACATTATTTCTTTAAATGTGATAAACTGGCTTCAATTTTAAATGAAATTCCTTGAAATTAACAATTTAAATGGCCCATGATAAATAGAAAAATTCAGAGTAGTTGGTTAATATTCTCAATATTTTCTTTATTATTTAAAGTAGACAGTATTGTTATACCATGTTCAAATCTGCATTACATGCGCCAACTTTTGAAAAAGTGGCACTACACACCACCATACATTTTTGATATCAAACTTACTAAAAGAAATTGTTAAATATAGAATTTTGTAATATCGATCTAAAGTTAAGAAAAACCACCAATAAAAATGAATAATTGTGGATTAGATTTGATGAAGCATTTAGTAAGGATCATTTCGCAATAAACAGCATCTCTTAACTCCTACAATTTTTGGAAATATATAGGTCTAACTGAAGCGCGGCGAAAGCAAAGTTTCCCCTTCTCCCCCTACCAACCGAGCTGTGTCCCGCGGTGGCCCTCAGTATGAATCCACTCAGAATTATCCAAAGTACAACTGTGTCAAGTATGAGCGCTTATCTAAAAAGAATCAGGGTACAGCGGACCAAATCCCGAACCCACGCGTAAAATCGTTTATCGTTAACTTTCCCCTTCATTATCTATTTCAATATTTACACTAGCAAAAAAGTGTGTAGATCTTTTTGTAGAAAATTTAATGTAAATTATTTATGTCTTAGAACATTTTTTGTTGCGGGTTATTGTTTACGAGATATTTACGAAAAACCAAAAAAAGGGACCTTTGGACCCCCCCCCCCACGTTAGCGGCGCTCCCCCCCATCAGTACTTTTAGTATGTTGTTTAAGGCACCTTCACCTACAACTATTCCAAAATTCGCTTACACATGTATTATTTCCCCTATGAGCGCAATTAGTGTCTTCCTTTGGTGAGCTAATAGGCCACGTCCGCAGGCCTTGCCATTCTGCTAGACGTCTAGCACATACTGCATTTATTAAAAATGTGTAATTGTTTTACTTTTCCTTAATTTATGTTACGAATAAATAAACATATATAAATAAACACTTCATTAAATGATAAATACTTGTTTGTTTTCAGAATGAAGGCATAGTGAGTGACGTGCCTCTTTAGTAACAATAACCTACTCATTGGGTATACGGTATACCCAATGAGTAGGTTATAGGTTAATGGTACCTACTATTTAGGTTGGGTAAACGGTATACCCAACCTAAATAGTAGGTACCATTAACCTATACATTTGGTACACCCAGCCTAGTGACTCGGTACCATTAACCTACGCATTGGGTGTACCCAACCTAAATAGTAGGTACTATTAACCTACACATTTGGTACACCCAGCCTAGTGACTCGGTACCATTAACCTACGCATTGGGTATACCCAACCTAAATAGTAGGTACCATTAACCTACACATTGGGTATACCCAATCTAATTATTAGGTACCATTAACCAACGCATTGGGTATACCCAACCTAAATAGTAGGTACCATTAACCTACACATTTGGTACACCCAGCCTATTGACTCGGTACCATTAACCTACGCATTGGGTATACCCAACCTAAATAGTAGGTACCATTAACCTACACATTTGGTACACCCAGCCTAGTGACTCGGTACCATTAACCTATTCATTGGGTAAACCCAACCTAAAAAGTAGGTACCATTAACCTACACATTTGGTACACCCAGCCTAGTGATTCGGTACCATTAACCTACGCATTGGGTATACCCAACCTAAATAGTAGGTGCCACTAACCTACACATTTGGTACACCCAGCCTAGTGACTCGGTACCATTAACCTACGCATTGGGTATACCCAACCTAAATAGTAGGTACCATTAACCTACACATTTGGTAAACCCAGCCTAGTGACTCGGTACCATTAACCTACGCATTGGGTATACCCAACCTAAATAGTAGGTACCATTAACCTACACATTTGGTACACCCAGCCTAGTGACTCGGTACCATTAACCTACGCATTGGGTATACCCAACCTAAATACCAGGTACCATTAACCTACACATTTGGTACACCCAGCCTAGTGACTCGGTACCATTAACCTACGCATTGGGTATACCCAACCTAAATACTAGGTACCATTAACCTACACATTTGGTACACCCAGCCTAGTGACTCGGTACCATTAACCTACGCATTGGGTATACCCAACCTAAATACTAGGTACCATTAACCTACACATTTGGTACACCCAGCCTAGTGACTCGGTACCATTAACCTACGCATTGGGTATACCCAACCTAAATAGTAGGTACCATTAACCTACAGATTTGGTACACCCAGCCTAGTGACTCGGTACCATTAACCTACGCATTGGGTATACCCAACCTAAGTAGTAGGTACCATTAACCTACACATTTGGTACACCCAGCCTAGTGACTCGGTACCATTAACCTACGCATTGGGTATACCCAACCTAAATAGTAGGTACTATTAACCTACACATTTGGTACACCCAGCCTAGTGACTCGGTACCATTAACCTACGCATTGGGTATACCCAACCTAAATACTAGGTACCATTAACCTACACATTTGGTACACCCAGCCTAGTGACTCGGTACCATTAACCTACGCATTGGGTATACCCAACCTAAATAGTAGGTACCATTAACCTACACATTTGGTACACCCAGCCTAGTGACTCGGTACCATTAACCTACGCATTGGGTATACCCAACCTAAGTAGTAGGTACCATTAACCTACACATTTGGTACACCCAGCCTAGTGACTCGGTACCATTAACCTACGCATTGGGTATACCCAACCTAAATAGTAGGTACCATTAACCTACACATTTGGTACACCCAGCTAGAGACTCGGTTCCATTAACCTACGCGTTGGGTATACCCAACCTAAATAGTATGTACCATTAACCTACACATTTGGTACACCCAGCCTAGTGACTCGGTACCATTAACCTACGCATTGGGTGTACCCAACCTAAATAGTAGGTTAATGGTACCTTGTCAGTGGGTAGTCCCAACCTATTTACGAGGTATAATTGACCTACTCGCTGAGTAAATACAACCAAATAAATAGGTGCCTCCCATCCTATAAGTAGGTTAATTTAACCTATTTATTAATTAACCTAATAAGTAGGTTAACTGTTAAATTATAGTGTTTACCTAATAAGTAGGTTAAGAGGAAAGTAGGTTAATTTTACCGACTTATTAGGTTTTTGACACTACCTAGTGCACTCGGTAGAATTAACCTACTTAGTCGTATATCTGCGTCATACCCAGAAAGTAGGTTACATTTACCTAAAAAACGCCTACTTTTTTTCCCAGTGCAGTATTCCGCAATACGAGCGTCCATTCTGAAACATGTATCTTTAATCTGGGATTCATAAAGAGGGTTTATTCCGAAAGTTGGCAAAGTAATCATTCTATGGTTGAATGACGCGTCATTCAACTATTTATTTCTAGTGTTCAGCGAAATTTATCTTGTATTGGCACTCCTCTAAATTGTAGCTGGGTACGCTAAGATTTTTATGAAATAAATACGTCCTCGACTCCAAAACTAGTCTGTCGGACCCAAGACTTGGTTACCTCTTTTGGTAACCCGATAACACTCATCTTCTGATACCCGAAGAACACTTACAGCGGCACTGTTACGGCTTGTGTACGGGTATATTCAATTCCTGTAATCGGGGAAATTACGTGTGTCACGCGGATAACGTAAATATTATTTTAAAAATTGCCCCTTTTCAAGTGCCATAAACAGACGCCCTGTAAAAAAAAACAACGAATATAAAAGAAAAAAACAGAGGCATAGCCAAAACTGATGGCCGATGGGGCCGGAAAGTTCTCGAGTGGCGTCCGCGAACCGGGAGACGAGCTGTCGTTAGGCCTCCAACAAGATGGAGATGGAGGGAAACCGGTGGAAGCAAGTAGCACAGGACCGGTCGGAGGGGCGAGCCTTGGGGGAGGCCTATGTCCAGCAGTGGACGTCTTTCGGCTGAAATGATGATGATGATGATGATGATAGCCAAAATTATTGCTATAACATATGCAAAAGAAAAAATTAAATTGGTCCATTTTCGAAGAGGAAATAGAGGACTACGAAACACTGTTTTCGCCCATTTTGTAGGCTAAATTGTTCCGAGCTGCAGTTGTCCCTCCCACTATTGCCGCCCTATTGGAGCGAGCGCAGAGCGACGGAATAGATTTTTCAAATACCTACCTATTTTTTCGGTAGCCTATCCTCTTAAGCCTCATGACTAAGTCTGGACATCAAGGAATATGACATATTTATCATGGTTAAATAGAATATATTTTTTATATGTAGTTAACAGGATGCCAGGTACCTAATCTCCCATCTTTGAATTTGACGCGCTCACTTTTGCGCGCATTTGGGCTCCCGCGCTAGGTTTTACATGCCTAAAGGCTTTACAATTCCGGTGAATGGCCGGTACAGCTTGCTCATAAATATATCGTCTACGTTACTCTTTGTTTCCAGTGAATGCAAAGCTGTAGGAAGTGTATATTTACGTGTAGGTATGTACGCACAGCGTTCACATAGCTTCCCGACTGAGATTCAAAATGAGCCTCCTGTCTGTCTAGTGTCTATCTCGCTTGTTAATTTTTGCACAACAAATATAATGATGGTGATGGTGACGATGATGATGATTATTAATTTTTTACCCAATTATTTTAGTAAAACAGTTTTCTTCAATTTGCAACAATATTATGCTTAATTAATCTTTTCGTAAATAGAAAAACTGAACCCTATCCTTCATAATATCTACGAGGTTATTTGTTGCGTCGGCAAATAGGAATGGAATCTTCAATATTTCACCACCTAGAGCACTTTAGCCTAATGAAGTTTACTACTACTACAGCCTATTTGCGTCCCACTGCTGGGCACAGGTCTCCCCTCATCAGGAGAGGGTTTGGGCTATACACACACACACACCTGTTTCGTTTGTGGATAATAGCGACACCTAGATTAAATTAGTATTTAATTTAAGTATCTAATAATACTTAAGTCTATACCTTTTTGTTTCGCGTATTGCACTCCAGGGTCCCAAGATACAGGCCCAGCCTAGTTTGGGGTCCGCCAGACATTTCTACTTTTGTATTATACTCTTGTTTTAAGCAAATAAATAAATATTTGATTTGATTTTGATTTATAGTCCCCACGCGGGCCCAGTGCGGATTGGGGACTTCACACACATCTTTGAACTACTTCGCAGATGCGTGCAGGTTTCCTCATGATGTTTTCCTTCACCGAAAAGCTCAGTGGTAAATTCAAACTGAATTTCGCACGTAAGTAAACTTAGAGGTGTGAGCCGGAAGCGAACCCCCTGACACTCGGCATAAGAGGCGGTAGGTCGAACCACTAGGCCACCACGGCTTTTGAATAATGAGGTTTAATTTGGCTTAAATACAGCATTCCTACATTGTTATTTTATGCTTTCATCATCGCATTCTCGATTCTTAACAGAGCTGAATAAGTTATCTGGGGGAAGGAGCTTCTGTCGACCGGAAAAGTTTTCGAACGGGCTTTCTTTCTAAGTTTTTTGGGGTTGGACTAACTACTTTAATCGAAGAACTTTATGCGTAGCTATTGTACGACGGTTCTTAAAATCACTTACCGCAAAAAACACATTTGTACAGTGTGTTTTATTAATAAACTAAGCCGGTACACTTAACCTCGTAACGCGGTAGAAAGGTAACATTAACACGAAGCCTTTAAATATGCTATGAGTATCGACGTGACCCCGGGCCTTTGTTGAGGTAGACAACTGAGGCTGGTTTTATACCAGTCAGGTTGAAGCAATCGGCGTACCTGTAGAGTTATAACCACGATTTGATCTGGTCCGAATAGTAATAGCACAGTACTCGTATAATATAGAGGTGCGCCGCTTAATTGGAAAGGATATACATAGAAATGCTTTTTTTAAATATACCCATACATTATATTAAAAACTACTACTACAACCTATTTGCGTCCCTCTGCTGGGCACAGGCCTCCTCTCATCACAAGAGGGTTTGGGCTATAGTCCCCACGCGAGCCTAGTGCGAATTGGGGACTTCACATACATCTTCTCGGGTATTTTTTAGAATGTGCTTTTAAAGTAATTCTTTAAAAGCACATTCTAAAAAATACCCGTGAAGAAGCAGTGCAGAGGGTCTTGGGTTCGATTCCGGCTCGCACCTCCAAGTTTATTTATGTGCGAAATTTAATTTGAATTAACCACTGAGATTTTCGGTGAAGGAAAACATCGTGAGGAAATTCTGCGAATGAATTCTAAGATGTGTGTGGAAGTCGCCTATCCGCACTGGCCTCGCGTGGGGACTATAGCCCAAACCCTCTCGTGGAGGCCTGTGCCCA
Organism: Aethes cnicana; assembly: GCA_963971205.1. Classification (NCBI taxonomy): domain Eukaryota; kingdom Metazoa; phylum Arthropoda; class Insecta; order Lepidoptera; family Tortricidae; genus Aethes; species Aethes cnicana. Next base: position 9,969,576 of record OZ020287.1, on the reverse strand, counting down.
GCAGTGGGACACAAATAGACTGTAGTAATGAGATTTGTTTAATTGAATTGATATTACGAATAAAAAGCTAGCATTTCCAAGTCCGTCAAATTTACAAGGTATCGCTGAACATTATTTATGACATATATCTAATCTTTTGTAAATGTTACAGCAGCTTTACAACGAGACGACTTAGCGCGCGCGTATACTGTCAAACCGTCATCTCTGGTCACTAGCCCTATCGGATTAATTTAGTAATTCATAATCGTTGGAGTAATTAAGGCCGTATCAGGGATCGTTAGGGCCCGAAGAGTGACGTAAAATAAACAGGGGCCTTGTGTAAGTTGATTGTCAACGGGCCATTTTGGCACTTGACTGACCGATAATGGCATTAGAGATGTTCTACTATCTAAAGTCCCGCGCCTTCACATTTCAAAACGCTTCAATGTATTTAAAAAGCGCCACCAACACTCTCAACACATGTGTGCGTGCTGAGACAGCCATCAACTATGTGTTGAGAGTGTTGGTGGTGCTTTTTAAATAATAATAAAAAAATTAAAGTGTTTTGAAATGCGAAGGCGCGGGACTTTAGATAGTAGAAGATCTCTACTTGGAAGACACTTTAGTTAGAGACACAATAAAATAATAATTACTGTAGATCGACGCTTAAGATCTCTGAGTAAGTAACTCACTGTAAATAACAAAAGTCACCGACCATATTACTTATTCCCTTACTTATCAGGCACTTGTATTGAGAAAGTTACTCATTAACTTTACGTAATGCAATAGGGCCAAGTTGCAAGGTTTCAGTTTATCAGCGACATTTGGCAAAAGAGTCTTAGTTTGCACTCAATATAATAGCTTCGATAACAATCTAAACGTTCGACGAATCCATCGAGGAATAATTAGCTGTCAGCGTATATTACGTCGATAAGTGCGGTAATAGGGCCTGGACATTGATCATTATGTCGCTTATTGTATTTTCTTAGGTATAAGTGTGAAAGCTCGATCGTTAATTATTACTACGATGTTAGTATAGATTTTTAGATCCGACGATACCTCATATATGTAGTGAAGTTGTATTTATAGTGCTACAGAAATTAAACGGCGCAAAGCGTGTTTTTTTTTTCGTTACACGCATCCAAACTTGGGAACGGTCCATGTTTTCAGCCAGTATGCCTATTTTCACAACCCGTTGATTTTTCGCATCCGCTGTTTCGCTGATCCCTCGGCCGGGATATTCAGTTTCAATAGAGCCACTATCGTACTGCACGCCGTTGTTCTAAGGGAGAGTAACTCTTGAATTGTATCGATTCTCATATCAGTTCTGGAATACCGCCAACCAGCCATATGCGCGGGATTTTATGTAGATCTTAATCTATGAACTTAGGGACGTTATCACATGACGTGAACAGTGGGCACAATGGTTTCCTCTTATTAGTTGTCGAAATTAGTCGCTTGAAAAGTTATATGCCCGTGACTTCAGCCCGCGTGGAATTCAGTTATCGCGTTCCCGCGGGAACTAGGTATGCATTTTTCTGGGATAAAAAATAGCCTTTGTATTACCCCCCCAACTATCTCCATGCTATATTTCATCTCAATCGGTCCAGAGGTTGAAGCGTTAAGACGTAACAGACAGACAGAAAGAAGGTGTGGTACTTACATATGTACATATGTATGTCTTACATATGTTAAGTAGCCACTAAACATTTAGTTTGGAACATTATTACATTATAGAATAGATCCGTGAGGTCAATATGTATGTATATATAAATGCCAACGCATATTGTCACGGGCAATCGCAGTCGTAGATATGCATAAACCGTAACAGTTACGAGAATAAACTTCACACATAACGACATAACCAACTGAACGTAAATGTTTACAAAAATGCTTGTCGTCTCCCCAAAAACTTCTTCCAAGCTTTTTTTACCAAACTTCTTACATCTCTGAGAAGTGCTCTTTTCCAAGTAAGTACCTAAAAATTCTCTGTCCGGATCACTTAGCAAGAGCAATATGGAAGCCATATAACTTATTCCTGCAGTCGAGGAACGAACATTCACCCTCTTTTCATTAACTTAAGAGAATGCGCGAAATGGATGAGTAAGTTACAAGTCTACATTAGCGACTTGTAACTTATTCGTATGAGTTTCATGCAATTAATTTAATTAAAAATCTATTTTATTACTCTGGAATTATTTACAATTCCGGCGAATGGCCGCTACGGCTTGCTATAATATGCAAAGAAGAAGCACAAAAAATTTGGAATGACCTTGCCTGTCCCAGTCGATGTTTAAAATCATATTGAGCTCAATATTGATTTCTAGACAGCTGTAATAAGAAGCACAATAAAGCAAAGTGATCAGTGTCCAAAAAAGTAAAATCTTTATTATATTTCTTTTTTGTTTTTGTGACTGGAGATATAATGAATTTGCATTTCTTGAATTCCCTAGATATATTCTTAGTTAGACTTATGTGAACACTATAAGATTACCAATATTTTCTTCATGTTAAATACATAATGTTGTTTTTTTTCCTTGTACCTATTTAGTTTTTACCCGAAATTGTTGATATTAGCGTGGTACCGAGTGCAAAAGGGCGAACTGAAAACCAGCGCTGCGCAGGCGCGGTTTTCAACAAACCGCACTAGCAGCACATGCTGAGCTCGCTCCATTTGTCACACTATTTTGTTTTCTTTTTGTTTTTCTCCTCTTTTTTAATAGTTTTTTTTTAAATGTGTGTGTGTGTGACAATAAACGTATAATTCTATTCTATTCTAAGATTTGAACCCTCGACACGCTTCGTGAAAGACATCAAACCACTACCGTTATTACTGACCGGGGCTGTAGGGCTGGTTTAAAGACAAGGTAATGGAGAAATAGGTATCAAGGAAACACGCTCTCACTGGAAGTATAATATAATGACAATTAAAGATAAAAACGTGTCGCCAAGCAACAAGCAACTTTGTTTCCACTAGTATGTATAAAGGTCGGTCGTCAACAAACGTACTACTCTAGGTAATTTATAAAACAAGCTAAACATATCTTTATGACCACACTGTTGAACTAAACAGAAGTAGGTAGCAACTTTCTCGGGTGTAGTTTGCAGCAGCGAACTAAACTACTTATTTACAGTCAAGAAATTTCCATCTCCATTACCACCCGTTGCTCATTTCGTGTGAAATCCAAACTAAAACTGTTTGCAAGCGGGATTAAGTTTATCTACTATAGAGGCTCCGATTTGGCCCGAAGATACACCCGACCATTTCTTGCTCGTAGATTTGGGAATAGTCGGCTATTGTGGAAGTTCTCTTTGAGAGAACTGTAAACATTTGTTGTGAGATTGGTATTTGCATTATTAATCCTCTAACCTACATGACCATAAATATGGGAAGGTATAATGGTATGTACTGTAGCAGAATATCGTAAGAGTAAAAACACGGCAAAAATGTAGGTAATCGTAATGGCAGACAAAAAGGACTGTAAACTGTCCACGGCATGCTTTTGGTGTTTGCACATACACTACTTATAAATGATGATATGTTTAGATCTATAAAATTTTGGGAATTCTGCTCCTAAAGAGGTAAAAAGGGGATTGAAAATTTGTTTGCTCTAACCGAATTTCATGCGAGCGAAGGCGCGGGGTGAAGCTGATATCTACATTAATATTAATAACATCCAATAGCCTGTTTCAGTAGAAACTAGTTTACTAATTTAGTTATGCTTTTTTGTGTTAAATTATAGCGTACAAATATTAATTTAGCAGTTAATTTTTTATGATCCACGTCCATAGATATCGCTTACCAGCAGGGTATTTTGTGTGCTCGTTTCCTGACAATAACAAAAAATATCATTGGTATAGACAAACGAGCGCACACCCCACCTGATGATAAGTGGTCACTGCGGCCCATGGACACCGAAATCCTATGATCCCCCATTAGGAAACCATAGGATCTCGAATGCGTTGCCTACACTGAGGCCCAAGATGGAATGCCTCTGAGCCAGAAATGTCACCGGCTGCCTTAACCCCCTACCGGAACACAACAAAAAATATATAAATTGCTCATCATAGGTCATAAGTATAAGTTTTTTTTTTTAACTCTCTTGATGTCTTGCGATCTGCCTATATTGGGCATTTAGCTAGAGGTCACGTGCTTGGTAAATTGACTTGTATGGTAGTAGCCCAGTGGTTACCCCATTTTATACTTTACACAGCTATTTGCATCATGTAGGTATGAGATCTTGTGGAGCTTTCCTTTTAATTCTGAAAAGTGGTCGTATTCTTGTCCATCAGGTTCCAGGCAAGTTCGTTTGGATGACTTTCAATACGCTTCGAGTAGGATTTAAGACGTGCTGTTATCTCCTGTTTCACCACAGGCATCTTGAGGTCACGGTGGAGTTGGTTGTTGGTAATATACCATGGTGAATTTGTTATCATGCTCAAGGTTTTAGATTGGAAGCGTGTAAGATTTCCAGATTCGAGTTAGACGCTGTTCCCCACGGCTCCACTCCGTATGACCACATTGGTTTCAATATACACTTGTATAGTAAAAGTTTGTTCTCTAAGGATAGTTTTGATTGACGAGACCTTAGCCAGTACATCTTTCTAAGTTGTATTCCAAGAGCTTTCCTTTTAGTGAATATGTGTTTCTTCCAGGTTAGTCTTCTGTCCATATGTATGCCCAGATATCGCACGTTCTCACATTGTGGTATTTGGATTTAGTTGAGCTCTACTGGTGGGCAGGTGCTGTGCCTAAGGGTAAGGGTCATGTGTGCAGATTTTGTTTCATTGGCTTTGATGCGCAAGTCACGAAACCATGTTGCGATTTTGTTCAGGCTTATTTGCAGCAGGCCAGATGCAACTTCTGGATTTTCATGGGTAGCCAGTATTGCCTTATCGTCTGCGAATGTACCCACAAGAACGTTATCAGACAGGGGTAAGTCATAAGTGTGTGTGTGTGTATACGCTTCCTTGCGGAACACCTGCTTTGATGTCATGCAACCCAGATTTATCTTCACCTTGCTTAACATAGAAATGTCGTCGAGCAAGATAAGACTGTAACAGTAGGTGGTAGCTGGAAGGCAGCGTTGTAGTGATTTTATATTATAAACCATCATGCCAAACTCGATCAAAAACCTGGGATATATCTAGAAAAGCCGCAGAGCAATATTTTTTGTGTTCAAATGCATAATTTATCTCTGTTACCAGTCGATGGACTTGTTCGATGGTTCCGTGACCTTCCCGAAAACCGAATTGGTGTAAGGGTATGATCTTCGACTTATTAATTTCAGGTATAAGCCTTTTCATTATGAGAGTTTCTAGAACCTTAGAGGCGATTGGGAGCAGACTTATAGGGCGGTAAGAAGTGACTTTTTCCGCATCCTTTCCAGGTTTTAGAATAAGAATTATTTCTGCCGTCTTCCACTGTTCTGGTATATATTCACGTCTCAAAATAGCATTGAATATTTGTTTTAGGAATGTTACGGCAATTATTTTTGCAGTTATCAGGTCATAACCGGGAGCCTTGTTTAAGTTTAATGTTTTAATACTCTGCCAAACTTCAGTTTCAGAAAAGCATTTTAGCGGTTGCGACAGTTGGTGAGTTTGAGATATTTTTTTTGTTACTTCTTCTAGTTTTGAGGATCCCACGTCAGGATTTCGAGTAAATATGCCAGATAAATGATTGGCGAAGAGCATTGCCTTATCGGCATCATTTCTAGCCCAAGTACCATCCTCTTTACGCAGGGGTGATTGGTGGGTAATGGGCTTTTTTATTTTTTTAACGATTTTCCATAAAGAATAGTCCGTGGCAGGAGTGGCGTCCAAACTTTGTACATAATTTTCCAGTCCTTCATTTCTTATTTTCTCCAGTATATTTTTTAGTTTTTTTGTTAGTTTCTTATAAATGCTCTTATGTTCAGGATATTTAGATTCTTGCCATTTTTTCCTGGCACGTCTTTTTTCTTGTACTAGGTCGGTTACTTCATGTGGGTATATGGGTGTGAGCTCAATATCACGCTGGTTTGTTGGAGTAGCTAGCCAAGCAGCTGACTGAATACATAGTAAAATTTTCTACTGCATAAGTTATATCTTCCTCTGACTTTAGTGGGACATGAATTCAAAATTCAAAATTCAATCATTTATTCAGCAAATTGGCCACATAGGGGCACTTTTACACGTCAGAAAAAGAATTTACCAGATGAATGTTCATTGTACTTTTAAGGTGATGTCGAAATAGACTCCAGTCCGTTTATTTACTGTGCAATTTACATGGATCAATAATAAATAAGTATAAGTAAGTCGCGTAAGGCCAAGTCACGCTAACTCGAAAAAAAGAAGTAACTTTGCTTTTACTCAGCTTCCGAAGTTCTTCGATTTCGAGTGTTTATTCTCCGTATGTAAGTACAGCGAAGGCATAAGTAACAACTTGAGAGTTACGTACTTGTTCTTACGTTTTATTATAACTTGAGAACAATGTTAATATGTTTTGGTATAAACGTGATTCATAACTCCTAACAGAATGACGATAAATATGAAAACATATCACTGTTTGCGACAGGGTTTTGTTCATGTCAGAAAGATATGAAGTTTATTAGTGTTCATAAAAAACTATTAAACTACGAATAATAAGATAGAATATTTCAGGGTATCTGTACCTACCATGTTTATTTATTTACTGTTCATGTCACTTTATTGATTGATTACTTACTTACTAGCTTATGCCCGCGACTTCGTCCGCGTGGAATTCGCTTATATCGTTCCCGCGGGAACTATGCGTTTTTGCGGGATAAAAAGTAGGCTGTATGTTGACCCGTAATCTACCCCCATACCATGTTGCAATCAGACCAGTAGTTTTCGAGTTAAATCTGGACATACATACAGACAATTATTCTAAAAATCGTAATCTACTTAGTGTTCAGTATCGTTTATATAGTCCCCTCGACTTGATAGTCTCTTTTAGTTTTCAAGTTTCAGACGCGACTTCTTCTACAGACTTATTATTAGTATAGACTAGCTTCTGCCCGCGACTTCGCCCGCATGGAATTCGGTTGTAGCGGTAGTAGCGATCCCGCGGGAATTGAGCGTTAAACTATAAGAAATTATATACTAAAACCTTCCTCTTGAATCACTCTATATATTAAAAAAAACGCACTATTCCGTTGCGTAGTTTTAAAGATCTAAGCATACATAGGGACAAACATCAGGAAGCGACTTTGTTTTATACTATGTAGTGATAGTGATAGAGAATGTATGTTGTTAATTATTTTATATCAGTGTTGTTTATTCTATTGACGGTCATGATCGGGTCAGAGAACGGGCAGTGGCGTGAGATAGCAATTGAGGTCAAGGACATTACAAGGGGCATTGAAAATGGAGACCAATAGCTATATCACTCGCTTGTTCCCATTGCTGAATGGCATTTGAAATCGGCGTAAACTTAGTATATTTACATATATCATACTAGTCATACAAACACTTTTTAAATTATGGAATAGGTACGAAAAAAGTTGGTGTTAGAAGTTTTTTAATGGAGAAGAATACGCAAAGCTCGACTTAGACGGCGCTGCAAACGCTTGACCGAAACCAAAACAGAAACACTGCAGCTGTCAAATGTTTACGGGTTTTTTTGTTGAAAATTTTAAGTAGATATGTTTAAAATTGTTAAATATTGACTACAATTTTAATTTAATATTGCAAATGTTAAATTGAGTGATAGGGTAAGGAATAGCGTGATAAGGGAGCGGTGTGGTGTGAAAGAGGATGTAGTGACAAAAATAGAAAAAGGTACGCTATATTGGTTTGGTCATATGGAAAGGATGAATGAGAGAAGACCAGGCGCGGATCCACCGTTGTGGGCAATATGGGCATGCCCACAACCCTAAATAGCCTTATTGGCACATACCTCATGGCTAAGAGTTTTCACGTCACATTTTACAGCCCAATGAGGTTGATAGTTTCGAACATCTTCATAAAAAAAAAGAGATAAGAGCGAGTTAAAATCGCTTGGAGAGGGTTCCATTCGTTGATTATTTTGTATATCATTTCAAGTATGGAATACCATGAACTTCTTATAGGTTTTCATAGTAATCTGTAGGTCGAGTAATAAGAATTATCTTTTTTTTTCAAAATTTCAGGCCAATTAAATTGAATTCATTTATTTAGGTTGTCATACGTGTTTGGGTCACTATGTTACATATACGTACCAAATTGCAGTGGTTTCGGAGCAAATTGGCTGTAACAGACGGACGGACAGACACACGAGTGATTCTATAAGCGTTCCGATATTTCGTTTTGAGGTTTGTAATCCTAAAAAGGGATGAAAAAGAGAAACTGTCAGGCCTGCTAGTTTCCGAAAATTGTAATGTTGAGATTTTGCTAAATAATTAAAATATTGTTCCTATTATACTAGAGGCTCTGAGAGCTGTAGACATCGCGAATCTATTTTTTTTGCATTGCTTGAATCAGTTTTGTTTTTTACTTTATAAACCCCATAGCTCCGTCATTTAAAAAAAAATACGAAAAGTGATAACAGAAAAAGTAAAAGAATGCGAATCTGGTTACACATGCGCATTTGTTATGATCAATGTCGATATAAAATGAAATTTTGGTAAGTAAGTAAGTAAGTTTTTTATTCATATAAAAAGCATTACATTTTGAACATGCACAATATCGTGCCAAACTGCAAAACAGTTTGTCGGCACTTTTGCTCTTGGACTTAATTTTATAATTCTAAGTAACGCTTAACATAAAAGTTAGTACTTGAATAAGTTGTACCTACATTCAAGTTTACAATAAAATTATAGTAAAATACAGTGAAAACAATTTATGATTGTCGCTTAACAACAATAAAACTTAACTTTCGAACAAAATCTTTTTTAATTTCAATGGTCTAGAGCTAGCTGGCTCTTCTAAAAATAGCGACCGTCAACATAGCATACTATTTATTTGCATAATCTGATCCTGGATAAGTTACGGTGTATGTGTATCTTGACGGTCTTTTTTTTCGGCTACAGTTTCCAAACATGGGTACGATGAAGGTACGATGGGACGTAAGTTTCACTGTAGTCTTTGAAATTGATGCCAAAATTATACACGTGCTAACAAATTTTGAGGAGTTCTCTCATTTTCTCATGGATACCATCATCAAAACTGAACCAAATTAAAATGGAACCAATCCGGAGGTACCACCTTTCGATTAAAAAAATAAACATCGAAATCGGTTCACAATTGACGGAGTAATCGCGGAACATACCTACATACAAATAAAAATAAAAAAACATACAGACGAATTGAGAACCTCCTTTTTTCGAAGTCGGTTAAAAAGAAGTACATTATTTTCCTTATTTGTAGCTGTAGGGCAAAAAATACCGTTTACGTTGGTTTTTTGGGCCAGCCTCTAATACGACTCGCACTTGACCTATTTTCGCACATGCCCACAACCTTTTTTGAGGGCTGGATCCGCGCCTGGAGAAGACTGACAAAAAGTATTTATATGGCTAGTGTGAATGGAGGTGCTGGAAGAGGAAGACCGAGGCGAATGTTCTTGAATCAAATTCAGGACAATCTGATTAAAGGCCAGGTCAAAAGTACTCTTAAGCCGACGAGCATGTATGCGGAACGGGATGAAAGTTGAAGAAGCGAGAGAAGTATGCAAGAGTCGTAGCAAATGGAAAGAAGTGGTCTCTGCCTACCCCTATGGGAAAAAGCCGTGATATTATGTACGTATGTATTTATGTATTTTAATTTTGGTTCAGTTATTTGTGATGATAATGAAGACGTCCCAATGCAATTATACCGGCCCCAGATACCTACATACCAAGTCTTTCGGAAATACATGTCGTCCGTTCTCATTGCATCCTGGAAATGCACAGCGCGGCATTTTTAAATAATTTAAGTAAAACCAATAACAACAAATATTTCTGTATGTAATTGACAGATGGTTTGGGTCAAGCGATTGCAGCGCTCCTAGTGGCCAAATTATGCAGATTTCTTGTCTATTGTTTATTATTATCGATTCGTCAAACGTAACCGCCGTAAATGCAGTATCGGTGAATCCCCGGTTATTAAATACTAATTGTCTGTAGCGATACCGAGTTGTTGAGTCATACTTGGTCATACAATGAAATAGTTAAAAACAAAATGTTGTATGTACCCAATGTGCTTATAAAATGGTATTTTTGTGATCCTTGGCTACACCGTGTTTTTTTTTGATATGCGTTAACTTCGACATAGTGCTTTGGTACATTAGGTAACAGAAACAATAACACGAATCAGTTTTTGTTAAGTTTGACAAAATAATCGTTTAGCTTTTTTATACGAAATAAATGAAATATTGCACTGATGACCAATGCGAAAGGCCCTCTCGAGTTAGTAGCTCACCGAAGGAAGACACTAATTGCGCTCATAGGGGAAATAATACATGTGTAAGCGAATTTTGGAATAGTTGTAGGTGAAGGTGCCTTAAACAACATACTAAAAGTACTGAAGGGGGGGAGCGCCGCTAACGTGTGGGGGGGGGGTCCAAAGGTCCCTTTTTTTGGTTTTTCGTTAATATCTCGTAAACAATAACCCGCAACAAAAAATGTTCTAAGACATAAATAATTTACATTAAATTTTCTACAAAACGATATACACACTTTTTTGCTAGTGTAAATATTGAAATAGATAATGAAGGGGAAAGTTAACGATAAACGATTTTACGCGTGGGTTCGGGATTTGGTCCGCTGTACCCTGATTCTTTTTAGATAAGCGCTCATACTTGACACAGTTGTACTTTGGATAATTCTGAGTGGATTCATACTGAGGGCCACCGCGGGACACCGCTCGGTTGGTGGGGGGAGAAGGGGAAACTTTGCTTCCGCCGCGCTTCAGTTAGACCTATATATTTCCAAAAATTGTAGGAGTTAAGAGATGCTGTTTATTGCGAAATGATCCTTACTAAATGCTTCATCAAATCTAATCCACAATTATTCATTTTTATTGGTGGTTTTTCTTAACTTTAGATCGATATTACAGAATTCTATATTTAACAATTTCTTTTAGTAAGTTTGATATCAAAAATGTATGGTGGTGTGCAGTGCCACTTTTTCAAAAGTTGGCGAATGTAATGCAGATTTGAACATGGTATAACAATACTGTCTACTTTAAATAATAAAGAAAATATTGAGAATATTAACCAACTACTCTGATATTTTCTAATTATCATGGGCCATTTAAATGGTTAATTTCAAGGAATTTCATTTATAATTGAATCCAGTTTATCACATTTAAAGAATAAAAACTGAATTAGTCCACTTGATTAACAGAAAATGCTGTTTGAGGTAAGATGCATTTTTATATAAGGCAGTCATTAACTTCAATTAAGAGCTTCAAAAGCGATAAATCTAGCGGTCGATTGAGTTCCTGGTTGACTGGGCACACGTGGTATGTCTCGTTTAAAACTACTGGACCAATTTTGATGAAATTTGGTTTGAGAATAGTTGGAGTTCAGAAAAATAAAAAGTAGCCAATGTCCTTTCTTGGAACTCAATCGACCGCTAATTTTATCGCTTTTGAAGCTCTTAATTGAAGTCAGTGACTGCCTTATGTAAAAATGCATCTAACCTTAAACAGCATTTTCTGTTAATCAAGTGGACTAATTCAACATTATTTCTTTAAATGTGATAAACTGGCTTCAATTTTAAATGAAATTCCTTGAAATTAACAATTTAAATGGCCCATGATAAATAGAAAAATTCAGAGTAGTTGGTTAATATTCTCAATATTTTCTTTATTATTTAAAGCAGACAGTATTGTTATACCATGTTCAAATCTGCATTACATGCGCCAACTTTTGAAAAAGTGGCACTGCACATCACCATACATTTTTATATCAAACTTACTAAAAGAAATTGTTAAATTTAGAAATTTGTAATATCGATCTAAAGTTAAGAAAAACCACCAATAAAAATGAATAATTGTGAATTAGATTTGATGAAGCATTTAGTAAGGATCATTTCGCAATAAACAGCATCTCTTAACTCCTACAATTTTTGGAAATATATAGGTCTAACTGAAGCGCGGCGGAAGCAAAGTTTCCCCCTCTCCCCCCACCAACCGAGTGGTGTCCCGCGGTGGCCCTTAGAATGAATCCACTCAGAATTATCCAACGGACAACTGTGTCAAGTATGAGCCCTTATCTAAAAAGAATCAGGGTACAACGAACCAAATCCCGAACCTACGCGTAAAATCGTTTATCGTTAACTTTCCCCTTTATTATCTATTTCAATATTTACACTAGCAAAAAAGTGTGTATATCTTTTTGTAGAAAATTTAATGTTTATTATTTATGTCTTAGAACATTTTTTGTTGTGAGTTATCGTTTACGAGATATTAACGAAAAACCAAAAAAAGGGACCTTTGGACCCCCCCCCACACGTTAGCGGCGCTCCCCCCCATCAGTACTTTTAGTATGTTGTTTAAGGCACCTTCACCTACCACTATTCCAAAATTCGCTTACACATGTATTATTTCCCCTAAGTTTTGCTTCCTTTGGTGGGCTATAGATACACAAAAGTTTCTGTCAACTGGGGGCGGATTCTCTGACTATACGAAATGATTTCGCAAATGACCGACCCGTACAAAAATGACGGATTGTAACGACATTTCTTATACGACATTATCTAAAGTTAATAGCAAAACATCAAATGAACTATATTTTTTTTCACCTTGTTATACAGAAATGAGATTTCAAAACTCTTTCTGTAATAAAATGAAAAGCATATAATTAAATTTTACACTGGTTTTACGGTACGTTATTAAATTTGAATCTTGAATATAATAAAAAGGGTGTTAGCAAGCACCTTAGTTTCTTGGAGAAATTGACTTATGAAGAATGTTCTTCTTAAAATTTACTTTTATTGAAAAAATACTTCCAAAACATTTACATTAAGAATTAAAGTATTATTTAATAGAAAGGAAGTTGATACGTCAAAATTTACTTAAGATAATAGTTGTGATCTCAAGGAAAGCTGTTATCTCGCTAAATATTTGTTTTATTCAATGTCTAAGATATTAAACGTCTTTCCTGTTTTTTATCTTGGAGTTTTATTCAGAGATCTTAATGTATTTTTATTTAAATCATGTGATCCGTGCGCCGTGTCATGTGTGCCGTGTGATGCGATTCACGAATGTTAACATCGTATTGGGAGTCGTGAAAGAGGACGGCGACCATGAACAAAGCCGAATGCGACGCGCGAAACGAGTCCGGATTTATTGTCAGTGGGCTGAGTTGTGGCCGTCGGGGGCCGCAAGGGGGTCGGGAGTTCGAATCCGGCTCGCACCTCTAAGTCTACTTATGTGCGAATTCCAATTTTAATTTACCACTGAGCTGTTCGATGAAGGAAAACATCGTGAGCAAACCTGCACGAGCTGCGAAGTAATTTAAAGATATGTGTGCCCCAATCAGCATATAATACCTATATCCGCACGTAATATTAATTGCATCTATTTCTGTCGTACAGCTCTTGAAAATTGTTGAAGTTTAAAGCTCTGTCAGTGACACCCAAGCCTAACTTTCACAAACTTAACGTCTTAAAGGATATATTTGCGCGAAAATTCTCATTTTCCCGACTCAACCACTAATCCCAAACGTCACACACACGCGGGAATGTTTTAACTACAGCATTTACATACGAATATCCCCCCTTTCATATCGTTCCCTGCAATTCCTGCAAACCGAGGGCATCTCATTTCCGTACTGTGGCAAATGCTTAGGTATTATTGCTTACATTGGAAACTTTGAGAACTCTTGTTTCGATTTTCAGATTGAAGTTGAGTTTTATTAGAACTTTTTTTCTGAAACATAAATAAGTGATGGAACATAGAAAAAATGTTGTGCTTAAGTATTTTTATTATTGCAAATTAGATAAAAAATGGTTCAGGCGTTCAGTTCATCCTGCGGTATCCATCCGTACAATTAAATTTAAAGAATGGTCAAGTAAAATTGGAACACGTATAGACATAGGTTTGAGAGGAGGCCTGTGCCCAGCAGTGGGACGCAAATAGGCAGTAGTAGTAGTAGACGTAGGTAGATCTATATCTATAAACGTAGTTACGTCGAACATGATGAAGGTCTTAGCTATAATCTCATACATTTTGATTAGGTATTTACATTTGTAACACCGCTCGGCGTTGTAAGTTGTTGTTATCAGTTAAGTAGTACCTACTACGTCTGTCATCTTACATCATTTAATTATAGTAGGTAAAGGTCAATTTGAATTAACCACTGAACTTTTCGGTGAAGGAAAACATCGTGAGGAAACCTGCACGCATCTGCTGAATAATTCAAAGATGTGTGTGAAGTCCCCAATCCGCACTGGGCCCGCGTGGGGACTATAGCCCGAACCCTCTCGTGGTGGGAGGAGGCCTGTGCCCAGCAGTGGAACGCAAATAGGCTGTAGTAGTAGGTAAAAGCTTATTGCAATCAACACCCGAAGCCATGTTTACTTATGTTTCTCCAGAAACGATATTGATTATCTTCGCGGAATGAAGAAGTCAACTTTTCTTTTATTAGAAACTATGCCAGCCAACGCTTGCAGTGACGTTAACAATACTTAATTGTTATTCTTAGCTCAAGCAAAGTTTAAATTAACAACTACAGCCTATTTACGTCCCACTGCTGGACACAGGCCTCCCCTCATCACGAGAGGGGCTAGTATATATAAAAGCATATTATCTTTAAAAATAAAGCAATCTATAGGTTTAAATCGGACGCAACCTTAGCATCGCAGGACTCGATTAAGTGTAAAGTCAGCGTATGTGGGCGATTCCACGCAGAAAAATTCTCCAGGAACAAATTTTGTTCCTGATGTCATCTTTGTGCTAGAACTTCACTGTGACGCTTAAATGATAGTTTTTATTCAATATTACAAATTCATGTGTGAACGTCTCAAGTAAACAAGTAAGTACAATACAATACCGAACGGCTCTGACCCGAAGTTGCGGCCAATGGGGCCTATCGTTTCTTTGCTCACCAGTTGGCGCCACTGTTGACTAAGGTCCAGAGGTATAGCTGTCAAAGGCGACTTTATAAGATCGGCGCCGAAACAAAAGTTTTAAATCTTGAATCTCATTACGTTTATTAATTATAAATAACTATCATCATATCGAGTAGCTATGCCGCAATGTTGTGCAGTTCTGTTTTGTTCGGATTATTTAAATTTTCTTTCAAAGCGTTCACATTGATCGCCGAATAATACATATTTTCGATTATTTCACGAAGGAGGTCACTTTTCAACAGGTAAATTAAAGAAATGATCATTTATGTCACGAAACCCGCCAAAACCAGTGAAAAGTGAATGTTATTGGACCTCACGACACTAGCGCCTCTAGTGGAAAATTCACACGCGATAGCCCCCATTAGAATTCCATTACCGAACCGAAAATGTCGGAAATACGTGGGCGAGTTTGATGAAAGTATAATCCTGTCGATTCTAATTGTATCCGCCCACAGGTTTGTCACTCGGGTTTCCAATGTTAACGCCGATATTTACCGAGACACAACATTTTGACGATGTTTTATTACAAACGTCACAATGTCATGTCACTTTCATTGTTGAAGAATTTTCGGGCCATTCTATTTGGAGTTATTTCTTTTCCTCATTTGATATTGCATAAGAGTTGAATTTCCTTGAAATTAAAAGTACAGCATATCTTGATGCGAATACTTATTATGAATTCCGAAGGGTTAACTCAAGTTCCATTAGTTACATCTTGTAAGTAATTTCTATTAGGGATGACGACAACTTTTTTTTCCTTAGTCTAGGCTATCAGAAAGATTATTGAAAAGTATTGGACACATATTTTTTCTTTTTTCACGTAATCAACCTTATACGGAGATATATTGACTTGAAATGTCGCGTGACGTCACGGTTAGGTACGATTTATACCTAACGGTGACGTAGTTAGCCCCCATTCTCCAACTTTAATGCGTTTTAACTTAATCATTCTTTGTTAATTTGATAAAACAAAAAATACGTGTCTAATATTTTTTTATTACCTGACTGATGGACTAATTAGAATTTCGATTTCTTCACCCTGTCGTCATCCCTATTGTACTTACTTGCGGCCTAACCATGGCGTTTAATTGTAGGTATTCGGTTTGTATTTGGCATCGCCTGTAATTACCGGTTCCAACTTGACATGTTCCACGCCTCGTGTATCATTGAGTCCTCGTGTATCTCTGAGATAGGAATGTGTTTGTCGATCTCCTCTTACCAGTGTGAGAAGGACATCGCTACTACATGAAGATCCCTCGACGGGCTCCTTACGTGAACGGCGTATTTAACTATTTACCTCCGCGATAGCTGGGGTGTAACCCCGGCGATTTGGGTTTATTCCCCCGCATATTGCCCCTCCGCGGAACAATTTCAGCAAATTAGGTAATCGGTACTGCCTGTGCAGCGCTTGGTAAACGTATTCTTATTTGAGATCCATATACCTATGTAGGTACGTACGTCAAATTCACGCTTCAAACATTTTTAGATTTGACGATTATTTTAGCCTTTATAGGGCAAGTTATCCGCCGATAAAAGGCTCCGGAAGATCTCATTCTTTTTTTTCCTAAGCTAATACCTCAACGGCACACTACCTGGTATGTTAATGTAGTACAATAAGCTAAGCCATAAATCCATGATACAATAATATAATTCGCCAGGTGTGACAGTCCGGTATTGTGTAGTAGTGTGGGTTTCACCCTAACGTCATTCGCATTGCTGTGTTGCAAGTGGTATATTAAAATAACCCCGACCCCCATGTACCGTATCCTGTGAGTGTTTCGTTAAATTATTACGTTCATTTGTATTTAACTTGTCCCATTTGTGTGATAAAACAAGTAAATGACAATTGTAATTCGCAAATAATTTATTTTGCATTATAACGGCAGAAAATATTTCCTTCATTTTTTTTGCAATAAAGTGGCAACTCGAGTTTGGCGTGCGGGTGACACGCCAGCCGGATCGGCAGACCTTGTTTTCTTAAACCATGAGCTAATCTGTGTATTTTGTAGCTATAAATGCTAAGCATCGTCACCGGACGTCCGTAGTCTGACAACTATGTCGGCCTGCATTTGCATTTCTCTACATCGGATATCGGACGGTCCCTTCGGAATGTCGTCCTGATCATAAATTACAACAGTACACAAACCCAAATTAAGTTACAAATTCAATTTACATTTGGTGACATTCCGTCATTCAGTCAAATAGGAACAAACTAAGTCAAAAGCGTTTTCAGATGCATTGTGTAGGTACTCTTTTTTGTTGATGGAAACGTGTCAAGTTCCCCTGAGGCCTGTCGGGTTCAGTGGAGCAGTATTTCTTTTAAAATTTTCGGAAAATGTGTAGAACGGAACGTTTTGTGTCATACAATAAACAGTCTCTTTCCAGCCAGTTTTTTTTGTATATTGTCACGATTGTTTCTCGAGTTTGAAAAATAATGATATTTATCGTGCCATGGCATCAGATGGAAAATAAACCTACATAAAAGAGAACAGAATAAATATGACTGCTTTTCTGCGCCAACGTTATCAAATTTGGGAATATACATCGCAACAAAAGAATACATTTCCTCAAACATTTGTATGACGAGGATTTTCTAGTAATCGTAAATAGATAAAGGCCATGTACTCGTACTCGCGGCACACGACCCTTTTGTGATATTCAATCCCACTTGATTCTTTACTTACAAATCGTTTGTGGAGATCCCTAGTAATATGGGAAAGTAACTCTGTCTCTGTCTGTTACCTCTTCACCCTTAAACCACTGAACGAAAATTGGTTTGGCCGAAATTTGATATTGAAATAGTTTGAGACTCCGGAAATAGGTACTACTTATAGGTTTGTCCCGATGTATCCCCGGGATCGGGTTTACGGGTAAACTTTTTTTTTGTTTTCTGATTCAAACCGTGTCAGTCAAACCGTGCAAAACTGTTTTATGGGACACTGTTCTAGTTTAAGATTTTTGTATTCATAAATTAATAAATATACTTTTGTAGAAAGGTCATCAGGTAAGCAAATTCTTAGTCGCTGGTATCGGCTTCGTTAGTATATGCTAATCTAGCCGTTACTTGCGACTTCGTTCACCTTAAACTACATCTCTTATTCCCCATCCAATCGGTTCTAAATCCGAAAGTCACACCACTTAACGTTATTCCTCGACGGTGAATCTAATTCGGCGGCGTAAGGTGCACCCGCGGCGCATGAATATTCAAGCGGCTGTTTTATTCAGGCCGTCCTGATTTACCGGCCTCCAATAACTGCCCATTTGCCTCCTTTTTCAAGACAAGATATGAGTCGTAATGTGTTCTGATTACTCGTAGTAAGTAAAAATAGTGAGGCTCGAGTGTTCCTGCTTGGGTTAATTAATCCTGTTTAACGGGATTGAAAACTGATCTTAAATTTATGAAACAAACCAAAAACACTTCTAACATGAAGCAAGCACTATTTACAAAATGCTTGCTTTGCACTGTTCGTTTATCAACTTTTCGGTTTCGAAATTCGAATTTAAATAACCGTTAAAATATTCCAGCTAACGTCTCGTTACCTCCAATTTGAACTTCGAACGCATCGCCAGCGCGAAAATCGCAGCGCTGGCTGTTTGTGCTGCGTCCCTACTCTGTGATAAATTGCTTCGCTTATTTAAGTAAATATAAATAGCGTAGCAAATATAAATTTAAGCAAGTGCTTAAATTTATATTTGCTACGCTATTTATACTTCATTACTACATTCCGAGAGCAAAACCAACCGAGTGTTTATTAATTTCGGTTGCGTGTTCAGAATTAATACGTGTAAATCGTGTAATAATTAATTAGCATAAATTAATTTGGTTATTTTACTCTCCGTTTATTTAAGGGAAAATAACCGAAAAGCCAGTCTAGTGAATATGCGAGGCAGTGGACCGATCGCCTCTCATGCACCTATGAGTTGGATATTGTACGAAATTCAATTTGAATTTAGAACTGAGCTTTCCGGTGAAGGAATACATCGTGAGGGAACATGCACGCATTTGCGAAGTTATTCAAGGCTGTGGGTGACGTCCCCAATCCGCACGAGCCCGCGTGAGGACTCACATCCTGTCGTGATGCGAGCAGGCCTGTGCCCAGCAGTGGGTCGTAAATAGGCTGTTGTGAAGGTGGTGGTTCTAAAAACACTTGATTGCATTACCTAAGTTCATAATTTGAGTCGTAAGTTTCCTTCAAGTGGTAAAATCCGATATAGAGTCTAT
The DNA here is from genome assembly GCA_963971205.1 of Aethes cnicana. Taxonomy (NCBI): domain Eukaryota; kingdom Metazoa; phylum Arthropoda; class Insecta; order Lepidoptera; family Tortricidae; genus Aethes; species Aethes cnicana. Next base: position 9,950,337 of record OZ020287.1, on the reverse strand, counting down.
TTTTAAATTTCAGCCTTGCAGATTAGTTTTCAATGGCTCCGAGCTCTTTTCGTTTCTCTAATTAATTTTAAACCCGGCATCTCAATTAGAGTGGAAATTCATTTTGACGATTTAATTTTAGCTGTCTGGGAGAAACAACTCGTTTGGAAACAGGTAGACAATACATCAAAAACTTCCATTAAATATGATTAAATTAATTAAAATGTTTTGACTTACTTAATATAAAACGAAATTGTAAATTTCTAAATGAAACGCTTGAAATGAATCGCAATTAATTAAAATTTCTCAACTTCCAGCCTTTTTTGCGCTGGCAACACCGAGAAGTTTTCAGAGTGTTCACACGTCACTAGTTAGACAAGGAGGAGGTACTTTGCTGCCCGTTCACACCCACTGGTTTGTTTCAATTTATTTGCAGTTGAAACTGGCAAACTACTTGGGTAGGTACTTGAATAAACGACCAAAGTTGTTACTGAAGAGTTAGAGTTACAATTTTGCTCACTAGAGTTATATTGAAGTCTGAGCATGATACGTTTATAGGGTTCCGTAGCCAAATGGCAAAAACGGAGCCCATATGATTTCGTCATGTCCGTCTTTCTGACTGTTCGTCTCCGTCCGTCAATCTGTATGTCACAGACACAGACTAGGGTACCTACTGTATGGCTGAAATTTGGGATGAACTTAGGTGTGTTCTATGAACCGCAAAAAGTGTGTCCCCTTTTGAACTATTGAAAACATAGGAGAATTTTAGCCCCATCTCTCGGGGTCCTGGAGGCTGCACACTGTACCGAGGCCATAAACGTATGGTCTCTAACTTGTAAAAATACCGACCCGCCTAGGAATCCTTGTTCGCAGAGACAATGGGACGAGCCGCTCTGTCGTTTAACTTACAACAATCTTTTAGATACTGCAGTTAGTTCGACAGATCGTGCTCGCCTCCTTGCAACAGCGGAATGGGAAATCGGGTTTGTGGCTTCAATCATTACCATCCACCACAATAGGTACTTTTTTAGATAATAACACCTTCAGATTGGCAACTTGTCTCAGAATAGGGGCATCAACTAATTTGCCACATCAGTGTCGCTGCGGAGGTGCGGTGGACAGCCTGGGCCACCACGGCCTCTCTTCAGCCGGAGCGCAGGGAGGATCCCTCGCCACGCCAGCATTAACGACGTCATCCGAAGGGCCCTTTTTAGCGTCAAGGTTCCTGCAGTCCTGGAACCCAACGGACTAGCCAGGGATGACGGTAAGAGGCCCGACGGGATGACGTTGGTGCCTTGGAGTATGGGTCGGCCCCTTGTCTGGGATGCTACTTGCGTAGATAGGTACCCTAGCACCGTCCCATGTTCCGAGCACGAAAACCAGTGCTGGCGCAGCGGCATCTTCGGCTGAAGACTTCAAACGCCGCAAATATGCTACCCTGGGAAGCAGTTACATGTTTGTGGCTTTTGGGGTCGAAACTTTGGGGCCTTGGGGGCCCAGCGCACGCCGCCTTTTTAAGGATTTGTCCGCCCGCCTCATCGAGGCTTCTGGTGACCAAAGGGCTGGCCACTACTTCGCTCAGCGAATAAGCATTGCCATCCAGCGCGGCAATGTTGCCAGCCTTTTGGGAACCTTGCCGAGCGACACTGATCTGTGCCAAATTTTTTATTTATAAGTTACTTTTAGTTCTAGTTTTTATTTTTATTTTTATTGTAAGTATTTTAGTTTGTGTCGAAATAAATCTTATTTTTTTTAATTATTAATATTATGTTATCTATCTATCTAATATATAAAATTCTCGTGTCACAATGTTTGTAACCAAACTCCTACGACACTGCTCAACCGATTCTTATGAAATTTTATAACAACTCTGTTTTAAACTTGGGGGTTGGGGTTAAACAAACCCCAGTTGTGGCAATTTTCTGAATAAATCCCCTTCTTTATCTTTTTCTTAGCTGGTTTTTTAACCACTAATTAATTGACCTGAACAAGCGTAACTTTTCACATAAATTGTGACACGTAATCCTCATAAATATGACTACTTAACTTAAGGGCGGAAAAATGTTAATAAACTCACCCTTAATCAGTTTTTAAAGCGAGCCACCTTATCTTTTATTATTTTTTTATTTATACCCACGAGTTGCCTTGCCCTTTTGTTTAATTAGCCATTTGAGTTGGCTGTAACAAAACCTAGTACCTAGATTTTATCATGAACTCGGATTCCATATTTATTTTAAAAAATGTCCTTTCGACCTTTAACTTCCGACATTGGCCGTGATTTTCAGTCACGCGACTGTTGATTAGACATTCGATAGGGACTTTATTGAGTTTAAAATAAGGTAGTATTTTTAAGGGTGCGGAATTTACGATATGACCAGTGACTAAGCAATAAGGGATGTAATATAATTCGACATCAGCTTTCCAAAACACGAATCACTGGCGCCGCATGCAATATCTCCTGAACGGCGATTTATGTTATGATAACAATCTTTATTGAAATAATTTTGCGGCGTTTGTAACTGTAAATAAGACGGTACTCAAGATACCGAATTACTTGAAATTAATACTACGTTTAAATAACGATATAAAAGATTACGGACGATCAAAAAAAAAAGTATAAAATGTTTACTAACGGCTCGATTACTCGATATATAACGTCAAGAGGTGAACTCGTAAAATGTTTCGCATCAGCTTCTGAAATCCAAAAATGGAAGGCTCTATCCTTTTCTTACAAATGTGAAGACTGGTTAAGAGTGACAGAGACACGAAGAGTTGAACTGCGTCTTTTAATGTACGGAAATGTTGGGCAGTTACACACAGACCCTTCCTCGAGAGGAAAGACTGGCAACACAATAGCAGGACGTGATTTATGTTCTGTAAAATGCAGCCTTTACACACGAGGGTGAAGAAATCTAGTTAGGCCCAATTGCACCAAGCTGCCAACCTCGGGTTAACCGCGATTTATTTGCATGAATTTGACGAGGGATAAGAGGCTAACCCAAGGTTAGCGGCTCGATGCAAGTGGAGCTTAGTAGTACAAACAATATGGAAAAGATCTCTACAATCCATTAAACTAAAAATATGTGTCGATATCACGATAGTTTACTATTGACTCATAAAAAATGAGAGTTTATGAGTCAACAGTCAATGGTTTATTGCACTCATGTTGTAACTACATGAGTACCGATTGTTTGACAAATATTGAATTAAGTGTAAAATAGCAGATAGGTATGCAATGCCCTACTCATGGTTGGTAGAGACTGCCTTTAGGCATTAATTGTATTATTTTTATACTTATGTGCAGGGGTTAAGGCAGCCGGTAAAATTTCTGGCACAGAGGCATTCCATCTTCGGCCTCAGGGTAGGCAACGCATTCGAGATGTTATGGTTTCTTAATGGGGGATCATTGGATTTCGGTGTCCATGGGCCTCAGCGACCACTTACCATCAGGTGGGCTGTGCGCTCGTTTGCCTATACCATTAGTATACAAAAAAAACCTTATTTTTTATATGGTATTCCGCACTCGCGCCGCAATGAGGCTATAAAACAAGCGTACGGTAATAATAACGATTTATCAATTTACCTAAAAAAATACGATTGTATGGAACTATCGAATGGTCGTAAAATTATGTTTGTTAATCAAAATTATCGTGAAGCTATTATAACTCAAAACTAGCGAAGCTAAATATTATTTCTCCCAATAACCTTGAGATCTTAAACTACATGAGATGAGACTATCCCTGTTGGATGGGATTAGGTACTTTTAAATTGAAATTAGCTTGAAAGTTCACGATGACGAGATGATAAGGAATTGCCAACCCAATATCTATGCGCGGCTGTCCTACACCGAAAGCAAGTATTTTCCACCCTTGGACAAACTTTACAGCAGAGGGAAAAAAACAATTACATATTTATTTAAACTTTATTACAGATTAGTAAAAACCTAATCAAAACGGCGAACTTAATGTCATAAGGCATTCTACCACCAGTTAAACGTTTGGCCAAAACAGTTGATCGTAATTTTTTGGTATGGTATGCCCAAGTCCAGCGTCACTCACACATATTAAATTATTTGGTAGAATCCATTAAGGCGCGTGGTAAGGTGAAATACCACATTTTAGTCGCGTTTAAAGGCCAAAAACTAAAAATTGGCCCAAGATATAGGTCTCGAAAAAATATATATGAAGAATTGATATGTCCTCTTTAATCTGAGCTGCGGAAATTGCGATAGGTCCAGGTCTTCCTTGCAAAAAAAAAACATCAAGTAAGGCATTTTCAACCTTTTAAATCGCTGCTGCTCAATATCTAGACCATGATTGTACACGGGCTGTCCAGAAAATGAAACTTTATTCAGTTTTTCGTAATCTCAGCTGTGGATATTGTAAAATAATCATTACTTTGGTCAAAAACCGTAAATAACTACCATTTCCGTCATAAAAGTTGCGGCGGGTACGTGCGCGGACGATGCTTGTACACGTACCTACCCATCGCAACTTTTGACGAGCACATATCAATTCTCAAATGTATTTTTTCGCGACCTATATTTCGGCCTAACTTTTAGTTTTATATCTTTAAACGTGCCCAAATTGGGGTTTTCACCTTTATACGCACCTTAAGTATAGGCTGGTATAGGATACAGAGCGTACCAAGGGAATATACTCCGTACACATGTGTACTTACTTACATAGAATCTAAAACCATATCCCTCTTTCTGGCACAGTAGATTAAAATAGTGATTTGTTAAACAAGGCTGTAAATCCGTTATTTGTGTAAAAAGTTGAGCGAGAAGGGGGGGGGGGGGGGGCAGGTTGAACCACGAGCGATGCGAGAGTTCAAATATAGACCCCAAAGGAAGCGAAGCTAACATTAATGCATGAGACGCTAAACAACTTTGTATACACAAACTTTTCACACACACAACATTTTCCGCCTCATTTCACTATACCAGTGTCAAAACATTTTTGTTTAAAGAAAAACCATTATCCAATGTAGTGATCCTAATGGTTTTTTTTTTTTGCAGGTACGGTACTCTGCAAATGACAGTAGCAACTGTCGGCGCTAGACTTACTACAGATGTAGTGGTAGGTAAGTTGGTTGGAATCGACCGGTCAAAACAGTCTGCGACCAGTAGTTAGTAGTTCCGAGCTAGAAACTAATAATTAACCACAGTTAGAATTGCCGTCATTTACACCACCCACCGCGGCCTAATGAATAGGGATGTCGAGTTTCTAAACAAGATGTTCGCAATAATTATGGCTTTGATTGAAAACAAGGACGTGGACAGTGTTTGTACCTTTTTATTAGGGTTCCGAAGTCCACAAGGAACCCTTATAGTTTCGCCATGTCCGTCCGTCCTTCCGTCCGTCCGTCCGTCCGTCTGTCAGCACTATTGCTCGGAGATGCTCAGAAATTGCTATTTTTTGTTAGAGTCGAGTGTCCCCCCCCCCCTGCCAGCTAAATGGTGGTATATGGATGGCTGAAAAAAATCACGGTTGTGGCATATATAACGTAGTTGAAAGGAAAACTATCACAGCTAAGTAGGCTGTACAAATTTACGAGTCATTAGTCGACTTATGAAATGATTGAAAAACCAATGATTTTTCTCGAGCGGCAGGGGCGTCGGGCGGGCACGTCATACCAGGCTAGCTAAGATGCTAAATAAGTATTAGAAAGGTACTGTGGGCATCGTCAACTTCGGAACCCTATACTTTGCGCGTGGCCCGACACGCACTTGGCCGGTTTTTAACATTAAGATTTGGTAAATAGTTTAATAGTTATTCAGCATAGATATAAACTAATTTCGGGGGTCCTTCTGAGTGAGAAAATCTACGTCTTATAAGTATCCACTCTATACTATTACTTATATTTTTTTTATAATATACTTACCCTATATTAAAGGAGTATGTTTTGGTCTCTATCGTTCTTTTGTGTTCGTCTGTTTGTTATAGTTAATCTCCGGAACGAATGAACCGATTTGAAAGCAGTTTTCATAGGTAGTTAGGTCATCGTACGGAGATAAGATGTGTTTAGCTTTGTTTGATTAAAATCGGATGTCGGAAAGAAAACATAGGATCGTCATTTTTACATTTGACGCGGACGTAGTCGCAGGACACAACTAGTTAGTATACAATGAAATTGTAACTTTTTTCCCTTTAGAAATAATCCAGTTATTACCGACTTGGTGACGGACGACGGTGTGATTTACGTAGGTTTTCCCGAGTCAGCGCCTTGTCGATGGTTTTCCTTCATAGTCGACATCATTATTGACGACAGGTTTGGCTCAGTTGGTAGTGAACCTGCCCTCTGTTCCGACGGTCGCGGGTTCGAATCCCGCTAGGGGCAAACTTTGTGTGATGAGCACTTATGTTTGTACCCGAGTCATGAATGTTTAGTATTTATATATATGTATTTCTCTATAAAAGTATTTATATCGTTGTCTAGCACCCATAGTACAAGCTTTGCTTAGTTTGGGGCTGGGTTAATTTGTGTGAAATGTCCCCAAGATTTTTATTTTTATTTATTTAATTTTCTTGTAGCGAGTGCACAAGCCGATCAATCAGCCAACTTATCGTACAATTTGTTATTGATCGCTAACTTCCCTCCGCGACTTGCTTAGTTTTTGATTTGGTACTGAAAATCATTTCTTAATACGTAGCGTCATTGAAGGAAACCTACAAGTCCTGGCGATAAAATAATGCTCATCGGCATTTGGAGAATCGGCTAATTTCGTCTTCGTAGAGTGTAAGAGAGAGAAAAAGAAGTAAAATTTGTATTATTTAGGGTTTGTATCTGCAAAAACCGAATGCATGATCAACTGCGTATCTGCTTAAAGTTCTAACTGATCGTAATATTTGTTACTTTTATTTTATTAAGATTTTTTTGTAAATCAGTGTACAATCGTACATAGGTCGATACGTTATTCACAGTGGTCACGGAGTAAAAAAATGTAACTTAGCCTTTCCATTCCGCAAACCATTTCCAATAAAAAGAGATCTCTTAATCTCTTTGTGCCATTGATTTGTTTCTGGCTTTGTTCGTTATTTATTTGCGAATTATTCTGCAGCTTATTGTTCCTATGATTGATGGTTTATTGTAGTAGTTTAATGGAATATCTATCTTTGTTTGTGTATTATTGGGCATTATTTTTTAATAGAAAACAGACAACTGGAATATAACATAACTGACTAATACCTTTTTTACGGGAACAGTACTTTATTTGAAAGATTATGTAGAATTCAATGGCAAATTCCAACTGGTAATTATAGAGCGTAATTCTCTTGTTAAACTTTGTGCAAATTTTGGGACTTGTTGTTTTCAAATCAACTCGTAACTTCGACAAAAACATCTAACTTTGACACTTTTCGGCAATCAATCAATGTTACTTTTCATTTTAATTATGTTTTCGGTAGGTACAACCGGAAAATCAACAAATCCTGGCTTTTAATAAAAATATCCGGAAAACCTTTGATCTATAAATAAAATGAAATTTGACAGGCAACCATTGTTTATCTACATAAGTATACTGGGTGGATCAAGACCATTTGACGGTAATTAACCCACAGTATCGGCTATCGATTCTAAGCATGTTTATGTTTTTTTTACACTTTTGACCATGTCCAAAAAGGCAACAAAATATTTAATTCATATTTGTAGACAATACATCGTCATAATATTTTTATCTTTAACAGCTCATAGCTTTATGAATACTGAGCGGTGAAAAAAAAGGAATTACACCATCGAATTAAGGAAAAGTGCGTTTCGGCCTCAAGTATATCAGATGGTTTTAATTCACCCAGTATAGCTAGCAATGTACAAATCACAGTGTACACTTGATTGTCTCTATTCGATGATTGGCCATTAGCCATTAATTGCTGTCAAGTGGTCACGGCCAGGTCGTCACAACGGTAACTAACTTGCAGCATTCCTGGTGAGTAATGTAATGACACTTCTACGATTGTAGTGGAGCAAAGACTTCCTAGGTTTTAATTGAGTGCTCGAGATTTCTTAGTAGGGCTGTCTAGATAATAGCAAAAGGAGATCAGATCATACACATAGGAAAGGTTTTGATTGAATGAGAATCAATATATTGGGATATTTCCTATAAATTGACCCCCTACCTCTTTTTCTTTTCAGCCCCTAACCATCCGAGTCCACTGCTGAGTGAAGGTCTCGTTCAAATTTCTCCACTTTTCCCTCTCTTGTGCTGTTATTGTCATCCACCGCGTCTTAGCAATCTTCACGATGTCGTCTTTTGATCTTGCTTTTTGACGTCCAACGTTTCTGTGCCCTATTAAATTGACATAGCCTCAAACTAAGCAAAGCTTGAACTAGGAGTGCTAGAGAATTATTGGTGCATTTGAAAATTACGTAAGGTATCATCCCTATAGTTTAATTATTGTTCGAGCGAAATTGGTGATTAATATACTCGTAAATAATTTGTACTTATCGTTTCACGCACTGAGAACTTAACACGATGATTCACACTGAGAAATTAAAAAAGTGAAATTTAAGTTAACTTCGCCTTGGAATCATAGCCAAATTTGCATGAAATTATATATCTACGTTAAATTTCCCTCAATAGAAACTTTACAACCTCGGTAATCTAGAGTCGTAATTTCACAACTCAGCGCTCGACAAAGCATCGGGGAGTAAGTACCTGTCAGGTGTCACAATAGTAAGATTGATGTTCCTAAATAACGTTCCGCAAGTTAATCTTTAACATATTTATCCTGAGGGATTCGATGGTAATTAATGGGAGGGGGAATGCTTTATAATATGATACGGGTAATTAGATTAAACGCGGGTTTTCTTGGTTTTGCGTATGAATCATCATCATCTCCTTTCCGATTGTCATGGCGTGGGGTCGGTACAACATGTTCCTTTCTTCCATTTCTCTCTATCACCCGTCATCTCATAATTCACACCCTTTCTAACCTTATCCTCTTTCACACAGTCCATCCACATCTTTTTTGGTCTACCTCTTCCCTTATATCCATCCACGTTCTTATTTAAAAACTCTCTTTGTTATATGGCTTCTATCCCTCCTCGTGACACAACAGCTAGCCCGACGTAAAATCTTATCGGAAAAAATGTGTGCAAACCAAAATGACAAGCCAAATTTGCATGTAGATGGACGTAAAGTCGTGTAGTCTTCATTTTATTCGTCAAACTGGGAAAAATGTGTATACTTACTTACTTTATAAATATTTTCTGAGAGCATCTCCACCCGCGTCTTTTGTGTCAAAAGTTAGTCTTTGTTAATGTGTTGAGACGATACTAAAAATAAAAAGAATCCCAATAAACTTGGGTTTCCTTGATAAAGCTGAAAGCATTGCTCACAATAAGGGCAGCCTCGGGGTATGCGGAAAAAACCCGTTGTCCTGCTTCTGATTGTGGCCGGAGAAAGCCTTTGTTGGGAACCAAACGAGGAATCGAGGAGGATTTCTCATATATCTCTTTGTATCTAACTATGCATCTGCTTCTGAACATAATATTGAACGATAATAATACGAAAATACCTACGAGTTTATCGACAATTCCGTATGGTCAACGGTTACCAAAAAAATGAGAATATTTTCTTTTAAGTTTAGTTTAGTTTAGTTCTCCAGGGTAAAAAACGTTGACTTAAAATACGTATGAAAAGACAGAGCGAGCAGAAATGTTTGCCGTTTTAATATCAATATGGATAGAATTTAGTTATCGCGGCTCACTGCTTGGAAGTAAGTGAAGAAGATTTTCAATATTTTGCAAAAGTTTCTGGCTGAAGCCGTTCAAAGTCTTCAGATATGAAGTTTCGGGATGCGTGACTTCGTTTTATACTACGTGACTTTCAGTTTACGATTTCAATACTTTAAGTTTAATCTATCGTGGTGATATTTAAATGAATATACAATGAAGAATTAAGCAATAACAGACTCTGCGTCAACGGCTTCAGTGCTTCGCCGCGCGCCTTCTAAGTTGTGTTCTGCTATACTTATATAACTCTCACGCTACTTTAACTGAAACATGAATACTTAATAGAAATAATATTTCATAAATAATTCATACATACAATCGAGTCATAATCATAGCCCTAAAGCACGGCGGTCATAAACTTTATCGACCCAACCTCTTTCCTCGCTGCTGCTTTTATATTTATTTATATGCCTCACTATTATTATATAAACCCACCGAATACCTACCACCAAATAAGTAACCTTAAACCGAATCATTCCAGTATACAGCGGTAATATAACCTGCAAAAAAGGAAATAGGACTAATGAGAGATTGCAAATTGCGGGCCCAGAACGGAAAAATACAGACCTTTTTACTTTGAAATTAGCATATTTGTGCGGAGGCGGCAGTTCGTAATTTTCTAAATGACAAATAATAGACCTAGAGAAGTAATTATTGGATGCAAATTGTGAAGCCTGTGTCCATAGATAGATTTCATCGACTGTTAAGACTTTATGAGAAAACTTTGAACATAAGGTTATGCTCTTTTCAGCAGTGTAAGTACCCAATGTATAACATACATTCATTCGTCCTTACAAGAAAACTTTCACATTGGCCAACCGAGCTTTGGTTTTGTGTATATAGCCTGATATGACACATAATATGGTAAGTATGTAGCCTAGATCGATTTGTCGCCCCCATACTACTACAGCCTATTTGGGTCCCACTACTGGGCACAGACCTCTTCTCATCACGAGAGGGCTTGGGCTATAGTCCCCACGCGGGCCCAGTGCGGATTGAGACTTCACACACATCTTTGAATTACTTCGCAGATGCATGCAGGTTTCCTCACGATGTTTTCCTTCACCGAAAAGCTCAGTGGTAAATTCAAATTGAATTTCGCACATAAGTAAACTTAGAGGTGCGAGCCAGAATCGAACGCCCGACCCTCTGCATGAGAGGCGGTAGGTCGAACCACTAGGCCACCACGGCTTTTTTAAACCCCGCCATAATCTCATTTAAATATATTGTCCTTCTATATCGTCGTAAGCCTAATTGACCGATTTTCATGCGTCTTAACTACTTAAATATTTAGGTCAAAGAAATACATGTAACTTGTAGAACTAGTTTTCTATTTTAAGTGTTGTCCATAACGTATGTAAAAGGTAATTGGATTATCTGTCAGGCTTCACCGTTAACAGGACATGCAAAGGTTACCGTAACGCCGAGTTAACCGACGTTAGAATGGTTAATTTGATTAAGCTGTAGGTTGTACAGAAACGAGCAATACATCTGTTAGCAAAGAAACTACTACTACAGAAAATTCATCGTCAACTTTCAGCAAAGACCACATATAACTTGTCAGTTTCCTCTTCATTCCAGCCAAAGCTAGTAGATGCGTGGCTAGTAAATAACCAGCTTGATGAGAATATTTAGTGCAAAAAGACAGTGAAATATGTGCATATAACTCAAAGTGTATACAGTGAACATTTATTTAAAACTATATTTAAAAAAAGGACTATACTGAACATTCTGATATAGGCATATCAGCACCAGATTGCTGCTCGCCTATTATTCGATTAATAATAATTATCGGTCCGTGCAAATGTTACCTCTCCGGAGAGACTGTATAAGAATACATAATAATAAAAGACATCCACTAGACATATGTCATAGGCCCTTCAAGGATCGCCACACAGACAGAGTTCTTGTGCCTTACATATCCATCGGATGTCCGCGATCTTCATTAAAAGACCTTAGTTCTTCTGCGTGCATGCTCATTTCTGCATGATTCTATCGCGCAAAGAAACCCCGAGCATAGCCTTCTCGAAAGGGCTATGCTCGGGGTTTCTTTGAATATTGACTTACTTTGACTTAGGATCCTATGTCCCCTCGGTGGGGCAGAGGGCGTCCACAGTGAGTCTACATCGCGATCGGTCTTGAGCTTCGCGCTTGATTTCACTCCAACACTTCCCGATTATCTTCGCCTCGTCAAGAACCGTGCGTCGCCAGGTTAGTTTGGGAGGGCCACGTTTTCGCTTTCCTTGAGGATTCCAATCCATTGCTTTTGAATATATTTCCAGCTTATTTTAGTCCAATTTTGTCAATAAAGCTGTAAATTCACCCTAATTGGAAGCCTACTTATAAATTGATCAGATATCGATCAAGTTGTCGTTGTAATCGTTTTGAACCCAGTTATTCGAAGGCTTTCAATTTGCTGTTAAATAAGAACACTATGCTCTCTATGAACTTTTGTGTTGCGGTAGGGGGTTAAGGCAGCCGGTGAAATTTCTGGCACAGAGGCATTCCATCTTAGGTCTCAGGGCAGGTAACGCATTCGAGATCTTATGGTTTCTTAATGGGGGATCATAGGATTTCGGTGTCCGTGGGCCGCAGTGATTGGTATTAAAAATATATATATAAAAAATGTAAATATTGAGCTTACTTGCCATTGTATGAACTAGACTAGTTCAAACTTCTAATAGGTACGAGTATTCGTTTCAGAGCCTGAAGTTAAAGGATAAAGGTGGATAGGTGGGTGGTGGTTAACGCTATCGATATATAACTTTTCTCAAGGTGATAATCATAGTGATAAATTTATTTCAGCTGAGGTGTTTGTGAAATGGTTACGATGTTACTGAATTTACTAGAATACTTAATAAATAGTGTCAGGTCCTCTTGACGGCCGGATTGGTCCAGTTGGTAGTCACCCTGCCTTCTGTCGATATTCGCGGGTTCGAGCCCCGTCCGTGGCAAACTTTGTGTGATGAACACGAATGTTTGTACTCGAGTCATATGGATGTTTACCCAAGTAACATTTTGGCCCTACAACTTGGGTTATCATCACTAAAAGGTCGAGTAAACGTCGTATAAAGGTCTTAGCGGTGACTACCAGTTGTATAAAGGCGTTTGGGAACACATTCTTGCTCTATAAGCTAAAGAGCCAAATTATCCTATAAGTTGTTGATGTAAAGGTTTATAGAACCATTTTATAGGGCTATTATAGTCAAGTGCTATAAAAACTTCAAATATAGCCACTAAAGAGCTATGTTACTGTATAAAAGTGATTGAAATCACCATTATGTATCTAATTTGCGCTTTAAGGTTTCCCGGACAACCGCTATAAATCTTGCGTTTTAGCAGTGATGAACGTTCTAATATACAAGGATTTTACGATATTCTGGTTCCACAAATCACTCCTATAGTACATGGTCTTATAGTACTTAAAACTTTGTCATAGGTACTCGTAGTTCTTGCAAAAAAATAAAAGGGATTCACGTAAAAGTACTTACAGCTACGCATTAGATCGACCCTGAAATTCACGCCAAGGTTTCGCACGTATCGCTATGAGAACAAGTCAGGGCTTGGCTTGGACCCTCAAGGACATAAATCAAGGTACGTTATCACGGTAATTTATTACGTGTAAGTAACCTCCGAGGACTCGAGTTCTACAAGCAATTAACAAAGTAAATGTAACGTCACATGGGTTTGAGTTACCAGGCGAATTGATTAGATACTAATCCCTAGTGAATTAATTATATTCCTATTCTTATTCTTATTTGGGGGTTTTGTAGGGCCATAGTGGAGAGCCGTGGTGGCCTAGTGGTTTGACCACCGTCTCTCATGCAGAGGGTCGTGGGTTCAGATCCGGCTCGCACCTCTAAAAAATATTTATGTGCGAAATTCAATTTGAATTTACCACTGAGCTTTTCGGTGAAGGAAAACATCGTGAGAAAACCTGCACGTATCTGCGAAGTAATTCAAGGATGTGTGTGAAGTCCCCAATCCGCACTGGGCCCGCGTGGGGACTATAGCATGAGAGGAGGCCTGTGCCCAGCAGTGGGCCGTTAATAGGCTGTTGTAGTAGTGTAGTAGGGCCATATGTGTGGCACCTCGAGCATGGCTGATCTATTGTGACGGCCCTTTGGATATTTACTACTACTACAGCCTATTTGCGTCCCACTGCTGGGCACAGGCCTCAATCATGAGAAGGTTTGGGCTATAGTCCCCACGCGAGCACCGGCCACCGCCCACCACGGCTTTTTTTAAATTCATCAAGTTTTCTTATTTTTCTTTTTTTAATTTTGATATTCACTCGGATAAACTTAATATTGTAAGTCATAAAAAGGCAAAACCGCGCTTAAAATAAGTTATATACTTATTTAGCTCTTATTTCTTGCTCTATGCCTGTATTGGGATTTTAGAGTACTTATTTATTCTTTACCCCGTACTGTCCCACTGCTGGCCAAAGGCTTCCCTCTCGTTCTTCCACGCAAGCCGGCCCAACGCAGCATAAGAGAAATCCTTTTTAAAGTTGTTAAGTTAATCTCGTCATCTACATCGTGGCATGCCACGACGCTGTTTTAATTTTATTGGGTAAAATAGGAGTACCCAATATGAAGGGTTAATTACGAGGCATACAATTTTCGACCGAAACCTACTCTAGAATCCAAATGGCTCTATCTGTCGTACCGGCACGCGATATCAACGAATTACCAAGTCAAAGTGCGACCGGTGGCGATTTCGAATTATTTATTCAGGATTGGATTATCATTCATATTACCAACTGGAAAGGCAGGTGGGATTTGAAAATCTATGTCCAAACTCGATGGCTTTGTGGTTCAAAATGAAAATTGAATTTGAGTTTCGTTGGAAATGCGTAACTTTGCCGCTGCTTGGCAGTTATCAAGGTAGCCGATCTTTTGAAGGCGTCGTAATGTAAAACGGCTTTTTAAGATTCATTTCAAATTGAGTGTGACGTAAGTTTACGAAGTTTCATGGAATAAAAATGGTCTGATCTAAAGGGTCTAGCAGGCTAAGCGAGCAAGAGTGCCCCCAGCGCCGGATTTGGTCATTCTTTCAGGTGGCGTACTGGCGGCTTGCTTAATACAAGCAAATTGCATACAAGTAGTTTTGAGGGGAAATTATTTAGTTTTAAGTTTTTATTTCTGTTAGATTTATTAATTTTCAATAAATAAAAAATAATTAGCCCACGATCTTTTGTTTTCGAGTTATTCAGGATAACTTTAAATAATAAGGGTATCACTTAAAGTGTTATATTTTGTAAACTGTGCAACTTAGATTACTTAGTTTTATAACTGTTGAATATTACCCTCTCCTCAGTTGGTCGGTTCCCGCAGTTCCTATTATAATCTCGAAGTAAACCGAGTCCGGAGTACTTCGCCGTACTAAGCCGGATTAGTTAAGTTTTGTAATGATGTTTTTCTTCAGTCCAATCGAAGTTCAGCCTGTACAAGATTATCTCTCTGTGAAACTTTCTAAACAAACGAGTCACCACTAACTAGCAATGTCATGAAATAAAACTTACCTACCTATTGAACCAAGTATTACTCATATAATATACAATATTCGTACACAGTTTCCATTCAAATAATAGAATCTGTTTTTTTCATCCCGTACACACTGTGCAGCACATGCTTTGTAAGTTCATCGTAGGCTCTTGAAATTTCAATACACAACATTCTGTGAGACGAGAAAAAGAGAACAAAAAATTTCCAGTAAGATAAGATGTTATAGCGAAATTAGATCGTATTTTTCATGAATGAAGTTTATGTTCGCGACTGCCTCAGTTTCTGAAGTAAATATAAACCATATTTTTTACGGTCAGGGTTCCTTATACGGGGTCAAGCAAAATGTTGTGACGATATTTTACATACAGCTATCAATTGTAAGTGTTTTTTTAGGTTTTTAATTTTTTGCTAAAAAATATTTTTGAATGGGATTCAGGTATCGCTCACAACATCAATCCTATACTGGGCTGGGCCATACATATTTTTCTTCCCAACTTCACAAAATTAGTCGTATGCACTTTTTTTGACCTCATCAACTAAACATTAAAATGTCGAGTATCTGAGCTCAGAGTCTCGGATATGTGTGAAAAATAACGAATATGAAAATAATCATTTATTCAAATTCAGCCGTAATCATTCCACGTCACTTGATTGAATGAAGCGATCCAAATCGAATGTTGAATTGTAAACAGCGATTGGTTTGATAATGGCTGAAGCAATCAGAATTGAAGGAAAGAAAATGAGGCTTAGCTCGATTTTACCGGATCGAACCGGATTACTTGAGTAAACGGATTACGGTAATTGGACGTGGAAGCCAATCGAAAAGCGGTAAATAACCGGGTGTCAAAGTCACGTCACGCGTGGTGCAGTCCATTTAAGGTGCGTGCCCGTAGCTGGTGCGGAATTGATCAATCAACTTGTGTCCATGGGAGTTATAAGTTTATTCTGAAGCGAGTACACATACTACAAATTTCAAAATTATAAAAATTGAGCTTAAGGATGTGAGGCAGAAAATCAGTTTCGTCTACTTGAAAAAAGTGCCAAAAATCCCACCCTACCTAATGATAAAGTTACTTACCTAAAGAGATATAAAAGCCTTTTACCCCGCGCTCACTCCCGCGCAACGGCACACAGTTTATTAACACTGATAGTAACGCGTTACCAATATGTGTTACTATCAGTGTGACTACTTCTAAGCTTGCATCGCGTCAATTCCGGAACTGTGATTGTTCATATCGTCATCGTGGAAATTCACCATTGTGCCCGGGATACTCAAAAGATTAAGTACGTATTTCGGTCATGCTTGTAGATATACGAGTACTCGTATGTTATTAATAGCTAACGCAGCGGACTTCTTACCACCTTAGAATTATTTTTTATTACACTCCAAATTTAATAAGAATCGGTCGAGCCGTTTCGGAGGAGTTTGGTTTCAAACACTGTGACACGAGAATTTTATATATTAGAAGATTACATATTGTTTCAATAGCTCCACACATTGCTTAGGTAGACTATAGCGTAACGGGACAGACGGCAGCCGTAATAGAAATTCATACTGCGGTGTAGTACAGTTGGCCTCGATGGCACGTGCCGTCGTCATTTGCCATTTCCTTCTGCCACCTTTGTGCTGGAATGTACAGGACATCGACTTGCAAAACAACGCTCAAGTACGCTCAACAAGAGTAGTTACTATGTTTAACTACTTTCTTTTTCGATTCTGTACACTATTGATGAGATTTTAGAAACCATTAAGTCGCCATTGCAGAATGTTCACGTGACACAAAATTATTCAAAAGTCTCTCAAATATAATATCTGACTGATCGGTGCCGTATATTTAGGAATAATAAATCTAGAATGGTTTTTAATCAAACAAATCAGGTGCGCTACCCGCAAACAGATCAGTTTGGATTGAAATTACGTTTGATATCTACAGCTGGAAGGCGAGCGATGAGCGGAACGGTATTTCTCATTAATTTTACTATAATTTTTAACTTATATTAGGTACTTATTTATAAAAAACGTCCAAACTCATAATCTCTCATAAAATAGTACAGCACGACACAACTTAGAAGGCGCGCGGTGAAGCACTTAAGCAGTTGACGCGGAGTCTATTTTTGCTTAATCCACGCGCCTTCTAAGTTGTGTAAACCTGTACCTTATTCAGAAAAAGAGTTACTTACTAAGTATAGGGTTAGAAAAAATATGGCCGGTTATAAATCCAAAAAAAAAATGAATTATGAAAGATATCTAATATTTAATAGGTAATTAATTATTGGTGGTTAAATATGTATCTATGTGTAATGTTCGTGTTTTTTGCAATAAAGTGTTTTAAGTGATTAAGTTTTTGCCCGCTGAAATGATGAAAAAATTGTAAAACTTTTATTCTTAACAAGTAAATAAATAAAAATGAAAAAAAAACCTATATGTAAGAAACTAAGAGCCATACTAGCAAAAACATCAATTTTAAAAGGACCATGCGTCAAAATGGGCCTGAAACCAACCGCATTGAGAGTTATGTCAATAAATAGGTCTTAAAATCTACTTTATTTCATTATATGGGCACAAAGCCGAATTCCATTGCAGAACTGAGATATTTATATTTTAGTCACGGTGAGTACGAGCTACGATAAATGCATTCGGAGAATATTCATATTCTGGAGGGTAGGTATTGAGCAAACCCAATTTAAAAAATGAAGGTAGGGATATTGACCGTTCCATTAATTATTCGTTCGGTGTCATTTCTTGTTGAATATCGTGTTTTACCAATAATAATATTATTTCGAGTCATTTAAAACTTCTTCTACCTAGGTATCTATTCTTAAGTACCTATCTCTATCTCAAAGAGAACCTGTTTTTTAAAAGATCTTATTTACTCTGACTGAAATATAAATATCTCAGTTCTGCAATAGAATTCGGCTTTGTGCCCATATAATGAAATAAAGTAGATTTAAAGACCTATTTAATGACTTAAGTTTCAGCTCTGTTGGTTTCAGAACCAGGCTCCATACAAAGTTGCCCATGGTCCTTTAAATTAAAAATAAATAAAAATAATTAGTGAGTTACATACATTCACAAATAAATGGTTACCGCTTCAGCGAGTGTCTGGCACCAGGTCTCAAAGGCAAGGCCTCGTATTGATTTTTGTGCAGCATTCAGAGAGTTGTTTCCAGTTGTGTACAGAACTCGACGCTCATCACACAGACGACTCAATTTCTATGTACATTACACTCAACTCAATGTATAATAAAGTGAAGTCATTTAAAATGGCAATGGGTAAAATGTTAATAACAATAGAAAAGAATTTTTTCCATTTTTTCTAAAAATTTTACTACTGTGTCTTGATTGTATGGTTATCAATAAAGAGAGTTCGACAATATAAGAGTATACATAGTGTACACATATATTAATGAACTCGGATGTACATTGTACTTTTTACAATACAGATAAATCAATGCAACAATTGTTGGGAATAATATCCGCTCTCTCCATTTATTATTATAACTCTAGGACGCTACAAACGTAGCCAAAACTTACGGCATTGCGTAACTATTTGCATATAACCGCCTTTCTGGCCAGTTTCACTAAGTATATTATAGTTATTTATTCACCAAGAGGAGTAAGGCATTGATTACTCAACGAGTGGCCATTTGAGGCCCGACGCGAAGCGGAGGGCCTTAAACAACACGAGTTGAGTAATCAATACTTACCCTCGAGGGATATATAATACTTTATACTACTCTTACGAGGAAAAAAAAACAACTGTTAACGCGGCAACCTTTGGACCCCGGGCGTGCGACGTGCGGGGCTGCCTCGGCGCACCGTAGGCCTGCGCCCCCCTCCATACGACACTCTGCCACCGACCGCGCCCACGGCTAATCGCGTCATACATACAAATAAAATTGTACTTTTTACTTCATTATACAAGTTTAAAAGGATCCAGGAGTTTTGCTTGAAGAAGAACCCTATCCTGAGCTGTTCGTGAATAAACGTACTTCTCAGCATTGAATATATAGCCCACAGGCTGCTAGGCTTATATTTTGAAGACTTTTCACTAAAATAGGCTAGAAGAACATTTTCCGTCAAAGAAGAAGCTTGCTTTTCAGTCTTCCACTGCATAAATTCTTCATACTGCTTCATGTATTTATTTTTTGATTTTTCCGGTAGAAGAGTGTTAATTGCTTGTTGAGCATGAATTAATATTTCAGGTGGCGTTCCAATAATACTACCATCGCTACTTTCCTCATTTGTTGAAGACATTTCAAACACAAAAGCAAATTCAAAGTTATTACAATGAAACGAAAGGCGCGCGATATTCTTTTTTTTAAAGTGAAAACCGCGCCAACCTTTTTTTTTTTAATTTGTGCGCGCCCCGTCTTTACAGCCAGTGACGAGACAGATCATTACAAAATTTCTTGCGTGCAACCCGAAATTTAAAATCATATTTAGTATAATTAATCAATGCATATGTTTCTTCAAACCATTTAACGATATTGTTATCGCATTTTCGAGTTTTTTTTCCGAAAAACTTTTTTGATGTAGGTACATTCGTTTAGAACGTCTATATAGCTTGTGTAAAGTCGGCAGTGTCAAATAAAAAAAAGTATTAACTTACACGCATCCATGGCTCGTTTTGGAATTAAAAAAAAAACATAACTGTGGAATAATGGATTTTCATACAATATTACTACATGGGTAAAGTGTGTAATAATGGATTTGCATACAACATTATTAACCAGATTTTGAAGGAGGATTAATGAGCAACTTTCTCCCCAATTAATGGGTTAGTTTGAATTGACTTTCCGAGTAGGTGTAGTATAAAAATTAATAATTGGCTTTTTGTTTATCACTCCGAAAAATAAAAAATAAACAATTCAATTTAGCTCTAATAAACTGAGTTGATGACTGGCTCAACTGGCAGACTGACTGATCGATCAGATAGCCCCAATAATCCAAATAAAACCAAGCATCAATAATATACTGTTTTTTTTTAAATTAAAGATAGTAAGTAGTTGATCATTAGTAACTCAAGCTAGCAACGGTTGAGCAAATGTACCCGATTTGCTCAACCGTCTGAGTCTATATAAAAGTGCCCGTAGACTCGTTATAGTACCTAAGTCGTCGATTTACTTACGTAGAGGGCTCTTTAAATGTTCAAGTATCAACATCAAGTATCCACACGTGATCCCTTTAGAATACAAAAGGTCGTCCAATACCCGCTATCGCAGATAGCAGCGACATCGATACCCGGGTTTGTCCGGGCCAATTACCGGCCCCGGACCTCCGCACAATGCCTGTCACGGGCCGCTGCCCTGATTTGGAACTAGACGCGAATTTACATCCACCCAAGAGTACGTTTTACTCGAAAATACCATCGAAACAGTCGTAACAGGGAAAAAAGTGCTTCTTTACTTAGTTTGAGTTCCACTGACGCCGCCGCTTTCTTGAACAATCACAACCTTGTTCCATAAATTTCTACTGTGTAGAGAAATGGACCGGTCTTAGTGGCAAGCCTTGGTGGAGGCGTTTCAGCTGAAACGATGATGCATAGAAATAAAATTGCTAAAGATGCGGCTAGAAACTGAGAACTGATGTCTAATGAAGCCAGAAAGTTCGCAAATGGCGGCCGTTTAGAATTAGAAGCGAAACCCTGCTGAATTCGCCGGACTGGTCTGTTAAGACCTAATTTTAGCAGTGTCTTCGAAGCATGTCGAATAAATATTTACTTCGAGCATATTTATCCCTGTTAAAAATACTTAGTCATATCCTTTAAAGCCGGTCTCTCTGAAACGATACATTGATTAAGTATCTTGAATGCCCTTTCTTGTTACGACTCCATTTTCTTTATGGTATTTATCGAGTTCCGTTAAAAGGTGGAATAGAGGCCCGGTATCCCCAGAGGAACTTTATAGGGCAATAATAAGTGGAATAAAATAAATAAAATATTGATTTCTTAAGTGTTCTACCGTTGTTTTATGGGTTTATAGGTGAACGAATAGTACCTACTTGTGTTGTTTACCTGAGTGTTACATTTGGAAAATTTTCGTCTCTACATATATGTAAATAGTGTTTCGTAAATCTATTAAATACCGATCTATTGAGTGGTGTTCCAAGATATTTGTATGACAAAATAGCGTATAGTCTTTCTATTGGCTGTAGGCAGATCTATTCATTTATGACGTCATTACAATACAACAGCGGAATTAGTGGTCCACTCCACACCATCTTTTCTCTCGGGGCACTCTTTAGAGTGGTCGTGGTCATCACACACAAATATATAAACAACAATATAATATAACAAACTTCAAGAAACCATGAAGGAACTCTGGCCACCACTTTTGGTCATGCCAGAGGACCAGCATCATCAAAACAGTCACAGAAGTCTGGACCAGGAAAGACACCAGTGTAGTCCAGTCTATACCACAAAACATCATCTCCACCGCAGTATCAAAATCAACACGTCACAGAACTCTGAACTGTCTAAATGACCATGTCATAGGGCTGGACTACCACAAGACATTAATATCTCCACAACATCATCAAAATCAACACGTCACAGAACTCTGAACTGTCAAAACGACCATGTCAGAGGACTGGACTACCACAAGACATCTATATCTCCATAACATCATCAAAACGACACAGAACTCTGAACTGTCGCAATTACAGTGTCATCACAGGGCTGAACTATCACCACAACGTCAGTAAAACAGCACAAATTAACACGCACTACGAGTATGGATCAGAGAAATTGATAAGAAAAGATGTTATGAATGACTTTAGCATTGATAACATTAAGTAACAGTATTGTGACTATTTTTTGTGCTATAAACCATTCCTTAGAACGAAGCCGTTTCAGAGATCCACGCGGTGTACGCCAGCTTGACGCTCGGTAGCGTACACCGTGAACAGGCCTCATATTTCGAGAAGCTTAAGGGTACTAATTTTTTACCTAGATATTCCGTATTTGGTTACTATTTATTTGCATAATCAGATCCTGGATAACGTTACGGTTTATGCTATCCTGACGGTCACAGGATTCTTGGAAATTAAACTCCTAGAGGTAAAAATGGTGTTGAAAATTTGTATGAATTTTTGGCTAAACCGCTGAACCATTAAAATTAAAACATTTCAAAAAACGTTGCGACTTTTAACAAACTTGCGAAACTGTACATTTTCCATTATGGCAGACAGGCCGTAGTCCACTTAGTAGAGAATAATTTGTTTTCTCAACTGTGACTCCGAGTCGGGGCGAAATAATGAAAAGCGCGGTCAACACTTTCACAGACACGCTAAACTAGACGGTACGCTCGTAGCCCCAGCCTTTTCTCACTTTACTAATATTCATACAGAAAAGCGTCTCCTTCTAACTAAGCGTTTGTGAACAGGGTCACGGCAGCGGAAGCGTTAAGCCGCCCAGTGTTTTGTCGGAGATTTTTCACAATGGATCCTGTTAAATGCTCTATAATAATTTAAAAACCTCGAGGTCTATAAAAGTGAGTGGACACAGTTATAATTGGAGCTTTGTGAAGGTTTGTTTGACCTACATCGGGATATTTATGAAGCGTCTGAAGAGTCTCCCGACCAAATTAGTCCGAGGTAAAAATACCTACATATGTTTTTTTAGCTGTTGAAATGGTAGGTATACTGGTTATGATGTTGACATTTGTATGATTAACTTTCTCACTTGAAAGTAGTAACTTATCTATAATAAGTATTAAGTTATTCAAGTGAGAAAGTTAATCATACAATACCATTTCAACAGCTAAAAAAACACATGTAGGTATTTAAAAATATGCATCTACATACTAATGAATTGAACTCAATTTTTGAATTGAATTTCAATTTCAATTCAATTCAAATTGAATTTCAATTCATTAGTATGTAGATGCATATTTTTAATCAAGACTACGGAGTGCGGAGCATCTATAATCTATTTACATTTATAGGTATTTATTTACACAAAACCTTAAATTTTATCTCGAACATACAAATTAGTTGGCAAAACCCACAATACCCACATTTATAATTAACACACTGATAAAACAATTCTGTTTAAAATAGTATGGCATTATGATTAAAACTTCACTAAAATACCACTTACTTTAATCCCATCTCAATCCAGAACAATTTTCCATTAACTTTCTCATCGATAAGCTCTAAATATTTACGAAGTGTACCTGGTCAGGCAAAATATTAATGGAATATTACAGCAGCAGAACGTGTAGCCTTTGAGGCGTCCTCGGGGATTCTCCAGGCATTAACAGCTCATAATAGCATGCTCAAAAAGCCGTGGTGGCCTAGTAGTTCGACCTACGGCCTCTCATGCTTAGGGTCGGGGATTCGATTCCGGCTCGCACCTCTAAGTTTACTTACGTTTGAAATTCAATTTAAGTTTACCATGAAACCTTAACCCTCTACTATGCATGATCGCAGCCGTGGTGGCCTAGTGGTGTGACCTACCGCCTCTCATGCAGAGGGTCGCGGGTTCAAATCCGGCTCGCACCTCTACAATTATTTATGTGCGAAATTCAACTTGAATTTTCCACTGAGCTTTTCGGTGAAGGAAAACATCGTGCGGAAACCTGCACGAATCTGCGAAGTAATTCAAAGATGTGTGTGAAGTCCCCAATCCGCACTGGGCCCGCGTGGGGACATAGCCGAAACCCTCTCATGATGAGGGGAGGCCTGTGCCCAGCAGTGGGAGGCGAATGGGCCGTAGTAGTAGTAATAGCATGGGATGGTAGAAAATGTAACGCTCCCTCAGTTCTGCCAACATTAGCCCGCAAACAGAACTAGTTTCTAGGGGGCACTTTAGTTCAAATACGGGAATATAAAACAAGTTTAATGTTAGTTGTGGCCGCTGGCTTTTAGTTATTCTGTGTAATTCTGTAAGCTGGGTACTGGGTTGAACAGTGGCCGCCGGATGAAATATTAAACGTTGATTTTGTGCTTTAAAATGTTATTTACTTTAATAAGTAGCTTTTTTATATTTTTTATAAGTGATATTCGTAACCGGTTCCATCGAAGATCAACCAATTTGCCGTGGATCGGCGGACGACGTAATTGGAGTAAATATTTGTATCCATTACGAAGGACCGCGGGGAGAGGTTTGAAGCCACAGTTTAATTGATACTCACTCAAGTGACCCACTTTGTATACGGAAAATATCCATATAACTTTATGTATACTACTACAACAGCTTATTTACGGCCCACTGCTGGGCGCGGCCTCCTCTCATCACGAGAGGGTTGGGCTATATAGTCCCCACGCGAGCCCAATGCGGATTGGGGACTTCACACACATCCTTGAAATACTTCGCAGATGCGTGCAGGTTTGCTGACAATGTTTTCCTTCACTGAAAAGCTCAGTGGTAAATTCAAATTGAATTTCGCACATAAATAATTTCAGAGGTGCGAGCCGGATTTGAACTGAGAGGCGGTAGGTCAAACCACTAGGCTACCACGGCATTTCATTTATAACTTTATACACTGGACAGCAATGAAATCGGGTCACTTTGTATGGAAAATCCTATGCAAAGCGACCCGTTTTCATTGCTCTTGAGTGTATATAGCGGTTCTAATATTATAAATGAGATTGTCTAAAACTAACTAACTAAGTATTTGTCTGTCTTTCCGGGTAAAATGGCTGAACAGATTTTGATGAGATGATAAATGCACTTAAAACTTTTAACCGTTTTAATTTTCAGAATTACACGCTACACATATCGGCATGTGAGGCGGCAGTGCCAATATCGGACTTTTCTATTTAAGAGGCTTTAAAATAAGTAAAATTAAGCGGCATGTCCCCGTTAAACAACTTGCACACTGCTGCTGTTGAAAACTCGACCGTGTAATCCTGTTTTGCTCTCAATTTGCACGAAAACTGCACAGCGTATTTGAAATACGCGAATTACCAACGCGCTCTCCTACAATATTTCAGGTAAAACGATTTTATATCAGGAATGATGTTGATGTGAAATATGTGTATCAATTCGGAATCAGTTTATCGAACATTATTTGAATCAGAATTGGAAAATCGGAACGATATTCGGGATCTGGAAAATATTTTGTGTTCGTATTTTGCTCCATACTACCAATATTCAAAAGGCTAGTCTTGCCTTCCTTCCTTCAGCCCTTTTCTACCCAATGCTGGGTATAGACCTGCTCCATCCTTCTCCAAGCGATGCGATCTTGGGCTTTCCGCATCTAGTCTTTCCCCGCCATTTGAACAAGGTCATCGGTCCATCTTCTGGGCTGTCCTAGGTTTCTGCGCTCACTCCGTGGTCTCCATTCCAGAACTTTTAACCCCCATCGTCCGTCAGATCTGCGGGATATGTGGCCAGCCCACTTACACTTCCTTTGGGCTATAATCTTAGCTATGTCGGTGGGTTTTGTTTTACTGCAGATATCTCTATTGCGTATGTTATCGCGGAGGGAAAGGTGGCCTTGTTGTAAGTACTTGCCATCACATCTTTATTATCTTTGTCTTCATCTAATAGCCCTTCTTTTGTCAGTGTAATAAATGCTGTTTTTTATACTAGGGAATAGTTCCAGTGATAAATGAATTGTACGATCCATACCTTGACTGCAACTTCAACATTTACCTTCTCAACATATATGAGTTACAGCGTTCGACACTTTCATGGTCATAAGAGCTATTACACTTGACTCCGAGACCTTTCCCTACTCGATCGTTTAGTGGGCCCCAAGTGGCTTTTAGCTGCGAAATCACCGCATACATCACACAAACTGTCTGTTCCCACACCCGAGTGATATGAATCATTGGCTAACAATAATATTGGTATCGCGCGTACTAAAAACATGGCACAGCTTTTATGACGTGAAAAGTATGGTAAAGACTAAAACGGTTGAAACGTTCTGTTGCCTAACAATTTTTTTTTTAGTTTCCTGTACCATGTAAACAAATTATACTTTTGCGAAATTTACCAAGAAATAGGAAAAAGCTAACGTTTTTAACACGCTTTTATTAGATCGTCCTGTAACTATGTAATGGAATCTTACAAGTTAAATTTGACCCATTTTCCGATTTCCGATTGAGCTGAAATTTTGCACGAATATGTAAATCGCGTGACAATGCAATATTATGATAACGTGGAGCTGATCTGATGATGAAACTGGAAGGTGGCCATAGGAACTCCGTAATAAAACTACATACCTAAACCCATTGAATTTGAGCTCGTTTGATTCGTCTTGAAGGATAGATGAAGGATTTACTAAGAAAAGTACAGTCAGCTTACCCACTACTACCTGCACATTGGGATAAATGTACTGAGACTACACAGCTTCATTCACTAACAGGCACACGCCTGATATTTTAACAACAAATCATCAAATTTAGTGAGAATAAAATTTCAAATGTACAGGGGCTATAAAGATTATGACCAATTTTATGGCCGCCGGTGGTTAATTTACATGCAAAAACATTCCGGTGTTCGCACAAGCAAGAATTGTTTCAGAGTTCCTGCCCCGTATCAAAACATCCGAACGATATAAATTATTTAAATGTGTGATTTCACTGGGTGTTTTGTCATATGAAGAGTTTGCATATAAGATATTTTACATACAATAGGTAAGTAGATACAAAGATATCATATTTTTCCTTCTTCGCCTCTACTATTACTACTACTAATATTACTACAACAGCCTATTTACGGCCCACTGCTGGGCACAGGCCTCCTCTCATCACGAGAGGGTTTGGGCTATAGTCCACACGCGGGCCCAGTGTGGATTGGGGACTACCTTCTTCCTTCTTCCTCCTTCTTCTTGGGGAGTACCTACACCGGATTTAAAATAAGGCATTCATATTATTGTGATTCTCGATATCCATGGTTAACGCTTATTATCCGGTGGCCGAGTGCTCGTTTGACAGCCAATAAAAAATAAAAAGCCAATACTTACCTATTCCAAAAGAAACAGTTATAACTTTGATTAACTATTGTTTATTTATTTATTTATTTAAATTTTATTGCACATAAAGAAAAATTAGTGTACAAAAGGCGGACTTAATGCCTTGAATTGTTATTTATTGACACCCAATAACATTAGAAAAAGTTTTCGTTATAAGAAACAATGTGTGAAATTACATTTGGTTTCTTATTTCGGATCCATGTAGGTTTCTACTAAGTCCCAGAAATTCATTTAATTTAACTGTGCTACAGCTTAGTGGAAAAGTTAAATAAAAGGTATAACTTAATGAATGAAAACAACTTAAACAACGTCAGTTCCTAAGCCCAAGTCCGAAGCAAAAACCCACACGTTCGTCCCTTTAGAATCTTTATAATTAATACGTGAAACTCATGTAGTGGAAAATACCTGGAATTTTCCCGAAGTACAATACAATACAATACAAATACACTTTATTGAACACCAAAAAACAATTACACAAGTAAATACAATAAACAAAGAAGAAGGGTGACAACAGGCGGTCTTATCGCTAAAGAGCGATCCCTTCCAGACAACCTTTGGGTAGTGGAATGTGTGAAAAAAACGTAAAACTAGACAGGTGGTGCACATAAGAACTACATACAATGAATAAAAGAAATGCAAACAAATCAAAGAACAAACATAAAAATATATACAAAACTACATATAATATACAAAAAGTACTTACCTATCAAAAGTCGACGTTACTACGTCTCGAGGAGTTTCCCAGGAAAGGCAGCATCGCATTGAATATTGAGGGCCTGGGGAGAAAACTTGGCCCATCATTTTACATTATGTATAAAAAGAAGCTATTTTTAACATCGCGATACTCGCGATGTGGGACGCCGTTATGAAGAGGGTTTGTCAAATTTTACATTACTTTTAGGTGCCTTGTTCATGGACCGTTAGCTGTTAAAATACGAGTGACTTATTATGCTCTCATTAAATATATTGTACCTATCTAAAGCATACGATTTATGTCACCGTAGTATACGAGTTATGTGGCCGTACAGAATTAATGCATTGTGAATGGGTTAGTTTTGCTCATATTAAAAATGCTACAATAATTATTGCAGATGTCGTCAGGTTTTGAGAGAGAGCTAAACTACCTTTTTTGTTCTGTGTCTCCTTACACACATGTCGACTCAACGCTTAACAGTTTAGTTTATGTCTGTGAGCCATCATAGAAAATCCATACATTTTAGGTGTTCTTACAACTGCCAGAAATAAGCTGTTCTTTTTTCATGACAAAAATTGTGCCGTGAACAAAAAGGCTTGCACTTGAAAAGGCGTTTTTGCTGCTTCATCACACTTTTTGTTGCAGCCAGAGAGGTTTCTTGATGCGTTGCCTGCTCTGTGGCCTATTTTTTTTTTATGAAACATTAAAACGTTATGAAATATTTGTGATTTTTAGTGGTAATATGTATTTTTAGTCAGCGCGTTGAATCAAGCAAGGCCTATGAAAAACGACAAATTACGCTACGCGAGTGCTACTGCTACGATGTACCTCCTTCCGTAGCTGTGTCGTAGCGTAGCGTAGCATTGACTTTGCGAGAAATGTGGCAAATGTGCCAATTATCCTAATATTACTATTTTTTTATTGAACTTGCATAGATTAGCGGCGCCAGGATTCCATCATATTCTATTTTTTAGGAAGCCGAACAATTCATATTCTTCGGTTTCGATGCAATGGGGGCTATCGCGTGTGAATTTGCCACTAGAGGCGCTAGTGTCGCGTGAGGTCCAATAACATTCACTTTTCACTGGTTTTGGCTTCGTGATATAAATTATTAATTTCTTTAATTTACCTGTTGAAAAGTGATCTCATTCGTGAAATTATCGTAAATAAGGATTATTTGGCGATGAATGTGAACGCTTTGAAACAAAAATGAAAATTCCAACAAAACGGAACTGCACAACAATGCGACATAGCTACTCGATATGATGATAGTTATTTATAATTAATAAACTTAATGAGATTCAAGATTTAAAACTTAGTTTCGGCGCCGATCTTATAGAGTCGCCTTTGACAGATATACCTCTGGACCTTAGTCAACAGTGGCGCCAACTGGTGAGCGAAGAAACGATAGTCCCCATTCAGCCTATATATGTGGCACTGTATGCAAGGAATAACAGATGCCATTTTTAACATGTGATCAGTCTTTGTGTGGTCGATGAAACGCACTTCGTTTTTTTTTTTGGAAAAAAATCAACATCCACCTTCTCGCGCCGCATGCATATTGCATATCACTATTCCGCTCGCGTGAATGGCGACAGCTGTGTTTTAATATAACTTCGCCAGAGGGCGCAACTTGACATCGCCTCGGTACTCCCCCTATACCCTTTGACCGCATCTGTCGGCCACACCCGTCAAAACTTACAACGTAAATGTACCTACTCTTTCAACTCACTAGGGCCCGGTTCCTATATCCACGAAACGCCTCGTTTTGCCTACGGACGGTTAAAATTTGACAGATTCTCTATGGAACAAATGTCAAAAATCAACCGTCCGTAGGCAAAACGAGGCGTTTCGTGGATATAGGAACCGGGCCCTCGCACGGGTGCACTTTGGCGCTCGATTTCTGTCTGCAAAAGTATTTATCCTGTAGCGTGAAAAATGTTATTGAAATTTTAATGGCGACACCACATTGTGATTGTTAGTCACCACAGTACCTATAGATTGCTTGCTTTAAAGGACCAGCGATGATGATGTTGCTTATCACCGCAGCGTTGTATGCCGAGTTCATCAATGGCAACTAACAAAGTTACTAACACGGTAGGAGTCTGGTGTCATAGGATAGGACGTAAACGTGTTTGGCACTAAGGCCAGCACTAGTATCTTTTTATTCAATCCAACCTTTAAGACTTTTATTACAAATCGTATCTCCAACTTTTTATACTAAAGACGGTTCCCTCTAACATTTGGGTCACCAGTGGCTGACGCTTGTGTGGGAAGTTAGCGGGAACCGCCCGCCCCGAGTTTCCACCCAGTTTTGTCTTCCACAGCTTTAGAATTAATTAAAAATGTTTTCGTACTCCTCCACTGTTCAATTTTGTTCAGACATTCATGAACAGTTTTATAAGAACCAACATAATACATCTGATTTAAAATGTCTACAGTCTCATGACGGTCGGATTGGTCCAGTTGATAGTGACCCTGCCTTCTGTTCCGATGGTCGCGGGTTCGCGTCCCCCTCGGGGCAAAGTTTGTATGATGAGCACGAATGTTTGTACTCGAGTCATGGATGTTTAGTATTTTATATGTATATATTTCTCTATATAAGTATTTAAGTCCTTGTCTAGCACCCATAATACAAGCGTCGCTTAGTTTGGGGTTAGGTTTATAGGTACTTTGTGTGATATGTCCCAGGATATTATATTATAATATTATTATACTCCACAAGAGCACCAATGTCATTATAGGCCAAAAAAGTATTCCGTACTACCAACATAACCATAGAATTCATAAGTCATATAGTTTTTGGTCACTGGCATGTAGCCGACAATCCGGTCCGGGGAAATGGGTGAAATGGTTCCGAATGGAGGACCGATCACCCGACTGAAACCAGGCAGACAGTCGTCCCCTTCTATAAATAATAACCATAGACATGGTTTATGCAATACTTGTATACGAGGAGTCCAAAAAGTGAGTGGCACGGGACTCAAAATGATACAAACAAAAAGTTCTTTATTTATGTCAATGGTATAGGCAAACGAGCAGGAGAACGAGTGGTTATGATTACATTCGAATAAGTCGTCACATTTCGAAACAATGATGTGTCAAAAATATCCGCATTTTATTTAACGTTCATAATTGCAGTTTTTACTGCCTGCGGTATTTTTTCCTTACAGTTTTGTGGGGAAAAAATACCGCAGAGCGCCAAATTCGAGGGAGACTAAAAATCCGAAACACGTTCTGACAGTTGTCTATTTTCTGAATCCGGTGTTGGCTTTGGGCTGCACTCGTTTGAGTCCCTGTCACGTGGCACGACGCGACCTGATAGAAACGGAATGAGCCTTGGGGCTATATTCTACAAAACGAGGCTCAAATCGTGTCGTCCTTTTCACTCATAATACAACACAACCACAGTCCGAATGGAACGGGAGATAGGATGTTACAAAATTCGTTGAAAAGACCCCTTTCATTTTGCAAACGGAAAATTTCGGGTCTTCTATTGAAGAGCTGTGCTCTTTAATCGCTGTAGCGAGTTTCAATGGTTTCTGCTCTGCTCAAATAAAACATTTTAGCTGCCTTTGTAGCTGCAGTAGCTTTGTTCCATAGTCCAACGTAGCGTCTTTTCATCCGTGTTCTTATACGCGGCACGTTTATCATCAAACTCTAATTAGTTTTAAGGCAGCAACTCCTGGACTATTTAAGTGATGAGAAACAATTAAAAACACAGACGCAAACATTTGAAGCTTTTAAAAACGATAAGTAGATATTACTTACGTTTGCAATGAGTTTTTATTTATTTACTTGTTTAAGAAGCTCTGGTAAACAAAAGTAAAGAGATGTGGCTCAATTTCTGAATAAAATGATTGAGTTTTGAATTCAAACTCTTTTTTTGTAAAAACAACGGTATGTTTCATTAGTTACACGTCTTGTTTTTTCCTTTCGAATGATTTACTGTAACAAGGGAAAAGAAATGTCAATTAGTGCCCGAACGGAAAGTTTGTCCGTACGCGGCGTCCAATAAAGCCCACGGTCCGGGAAATCTAATATTGCCTTAGGATGAGGGAAACAACTAACCTGGCTTCTGTGGTTGAATTACGGGCTCTAAAGAGTTCGTTTTAGTTTTCTAAAAATAATTCGTGATTGTATGAGATGGGAGAGAAAATCAGTTCTCAATTTGACGACTCGATTGGCTTACTTTGTTCACCCTGCTGTGCCGAAAGGTGGATTGGTACTAATCCCAATAAAATTAATGAATGCTTGATGATGGACGAACGTGACACCAACTTCGCAGTATTTTGAAAGTTTAAAGGTGAATTTGTTTCGTCTACAGTTCCCAAACATTGTGGTAAGTATATCAAGTCGTTATTACCTAGATAACACTGTATTTACCTACGGATTGAATCATTAAAAAAAATCGAGGAGTTTCCTCATTTTCTCATGGATCACAACATCAAAATCAACATATGAAAAAAATGGGACCAACTTGGATACCCTTACGATTACAAAAAGAATATTCGTATTCAGTCCTTAAACGACGTAACAAACAAAAAAAACGTACACCCAAATTATAAACAAGTCACGTCGTTTCCTCTGTGTTGCATGATTAAACTCGCGAATCGATCGGTCGGGAATGTTCTTCGTTTTATATTTAACGGTTTTTCAAGTGCCTTTCAGACGGGTCCGGCGGCCGTCGAAGATATATTTACACTTTTGCACCCTATTCCGTTGGATTAAGATCAAAAAGTTTAATCATATCTTTGACGTCGACTGAACAAACCGTTAACTAGGCCTGAGAGTCGGCTATCACCGGCGAAGCACCCGTCGTCCTCAACTTTAGCGGATGGCCTAATTCGATCTATTGGCCGTCGGTTCCAAAAAGTTGTAGCGACAGCCCTTCCGTTGATTCATTAAATACTAGACTTTAATTTTCCAATGTAAATAATCCCGACGCAAAATCCGCCTTTTGTTTTTTTGTCTGTGGTACAGCACCTTCGTCGGATGAACGGATTTTCATTACCAGACTGCGCCATATAGGAGGGTTATTTAATTTAAAATTTTCAGTTATATCACCAGATTTATGACTACAAACAAACGCGTTATCAAATTTAGGTGTGAGTGAGTAGGGATTGTGGGAGTAAGCTCAGGGAAACGCCAAGCACAGGTTTGCGTGCATTAAGTATGTCTTGGAAACCGCTTTTTATGATAATAATCACGTTACCCTTTTCAACCTGTCTAACTCACACCTGGCTGGAAACTGCTGATGCATGGGCAGTGCTGAATCCATCTAACCTTTTAAGTACAGTACCTACAAATTCATAAGATTGAACATTTAAGGTTGTAACAAGATAGTTAAACGCATTAACCCCTCAACGTGTCGGGCAACAAATCGGTGCGGCAAACTAATTATCTTGTCCAATTTCACAATGAAACAAGTGATTAACATTTACAATCGCCCGTCTTTAATAATGCGTTAACATTAAAACTGGTGTGGCAATTACGCAAATTTATTTCGGCGCAGATACGCAGCGACACGGGCGGCAATTAAAGTGGCTGAAACACACAGGTTTATATGGCAACACCGACCAATAAATTAGCGCGAATGGTTCGCCAGCATGGTAATGAGACACCGTGAGGGTGGCAACACTTAAAAATGCAGCGTGACCTGAGAGGTTTTCCCAATTTTTCGGAAGTCTTGTCATATTGTTACGAGTAGTAACATGGATGGAGAAAACTGCTATTTTCAAATTTTATCTCTTGGTGATTTTTGTTACCATCTCAAAGCTGTGGGATTACTACTAAATAAATAAAATAAATACTTATTAAGTAGGAATTTCAGCCATTTACATCCACATAGGGCAAACCTGTCAAATCTTGACCTCGTCAACACTGCGACAAACACCCAAACGAAAACCAAATAAGTTAACCCAAACCACCCAAACGAATTTGTTTCGCGTACGTAAAAACCAAGTAAACTTTCACTGAGATCTTCCATGGTTTTAAATGGCACCTAGACGTTCACTATCAAGTTATACGCGATTGTAGAAAATGTAATCAAGCCAGCCAACATTTTGCATGCGCTGCTCTATCAAATTATATTACAGCCAGCTCCCGGTGCTACCAATATTGTTTTTAATTAAACGATCAAATCGCACACACGAACAAGGCAAATAGTAGTTCGTTTTGCGAGTAATTCAAAATATCAATGTTGCCATGTCGGTCGTTGGTATAATAAATAACAATTTAAGCCGGCTTAATTCGATTCTTTGTTTTGAAAGAGGTTTGATGATGTTATCGTAACTTGAGATATTGTTGTTCAGGTTCAGATTTTCAGTTCGTGCGGGGCCTCCGAGCCGGCACGTCGCGCGCTCCGCCCCGGTGGCTCAGCGCCGTAAAAACCGACCCGAATAGCTCGAGACGTTCCATTTTCAAATAATATCTTTTTAATTTTAAATTGCGGCATAGACAAGTGAACAGTGTCTTTGTGGTTATGATTATGATAAATGACCAGTTGAACTGGATAGTCAACTGTTATGTTATGAAGTGAATAAAGCATAAGAATGGTATGTTAATATAATATGATATGTTATAATGTGATATGGTATAAGTCGTCTGTTTATAAATTGACATTCAGTCAATCACAGGAAGATCGGGAAAAATGTTTTTAAAGAAACTTTTTGAATGCTTCTTAGTCATCGAGGACGACGTTCAGAGTTACTTATTACCTATAGTTAGAAATCTATTCATTATTGTAAAGAAAATAAATAAATTACCGTTTTAAACACACACTTAACCTTGAATAAAGAATGAAAGATGAAGTAATATTTTAACTTTAATTTTAATTTTGTAACACAGGAAAATATTTGACACGAGTGTCATGACGAAGTAGACTGTTGTTTACCTAGTAAACAACAGAATAGGTAATCTTGATTAAAAGGAAACCGCGATGTTTTTGAATAAAATTATTTGTGTACTTAGATCAACTCCAGCCCGAAATGAAGAGCTCGTACGTAAAACAAACGTGATCTAGTAAAACATATTTGACCTCTTATCGATTATTTTAACAGCAATAGGTAATAAGTTATGATACCAGCATAATAAGGGTCAAAGCTCAGCAAAATCAATAAATCCTGAGACTTTATCTCTTAGTAAATTATAAGATAACTAACTTCTGCCCGCGACTTTGTCCGCGTGTAATTCGTGAATAGCATCCCCGCGGAAACTATGCATTTTTTCGGTATAAAAACCGGCCAAGTGCGTGTCGGGCCACGCGCAAATTATAGGGTTCCGAAGTTGAGGATGCCCAGAGTACCTTTCTAAGACTTATTAGCATCTAGCTAGCCTGTGGTATGACGTGCCCGCCCGACGCCCCTACCGCTCGAGAAAAATCATCATTATAAGTTGGTCGACTATTACTCGTAAGTTTGTACAGCCTACTTAGCTCTGATAGTTTTCCTTTCAACTACGTTATATATGCCACAACCGTGATTTTTTTCAGCCATCCAAATACCACCATTTAGCTGGCAGGGGGGGGGGACAGGTGACTCTAACAAAAAATAGCACTTTAAAGCTTAATATTTCACAATCGCATCACTTAATCAAAAAATGGTTTTAACAAACCCACTTTTTAAGACCTATTCAACGATATGCCGCACCATGGGGTACGCAAGAAAAAAAAATACATCCCCACTTTACGAGTAGGAGAGGTACCCTATAAAAAAATATATTTCAAAATTTTATTGTACTTCTTTGTCAGCGTAACTAATATGCATATTCATGCCAAATTACAGCTCTCTAGACCTAATCATCTCCGAGCAATAGTGCGGACAGACGGACGGACGGACGGACATGGCGAAACTATAAGGGTTCCTTGTGGACTTCGGAACCCTAAAAAGGAGCCTATATGTTGACCAGTGTTATAAACTACCCCCCATACCAAATTTTGTTACAATCCGTCCAGTAGTTTTCGAGTTAAATCCGGACATACATACATAACAAACAGACAATTTTTCTAAAAACGGTTATTTTGTGTTCAGTATCGTTTATATAGTCCCCTCGACTAGATAGTTTCTTTTAAGTTCCAAGTTTCAGACGCGACTTCTACAGACTCATTTTTAGTAGTATAGATTAACTTGAAATGCGCCGCGGTTTTACTTACGAGAATCCCGAAACCATGGGAATAAATAAATAGATATCTTGGGACATTTTACATATATTGACCTATCCCAATCTAAGCAACGCTTGTACCAGGGGTGGTGGACTACGATTTTAATACTTAATTCATTATTCATTATTTATTGATGATATATTACTACAGGTCAGGTAGTAGGTACAATATTAGTTGAATGTATTTCGTAATAATTAATAAATTAATTATAATAATAAATAACTTATATTAGCTATAAGTATTACGATTATTTTTTATAAATAAGTCTCTGTGGTCATAGAACGCCTTTTCGATTAACCATTTTTTCAGTCTTTTCTTAAAAACTACTTACTCATACTCATATAGTTTATTTATCAAACGTGACTTGGTGAAGCTATGATATCGGTAGGCAGATGGTTGTATACTTTAGGGCCCATGACATGGATAAGTTTGGCAGATTTGACAAGTTTATATACGAGAGTAGACTGATGTCAATACATCAGGAATTAGCTTCTAATTTTAATTGTATGTTTGTTTAACGTCATTAATTTTACTTTGGCTTTTTAATTTAATTATTACTTGCATGTTTTTCATTTTATGTATATCTCTTTTTTTTGTATATTTCTATTACTTATGTGTGGATGTCGAAATAAAAATGTTTCAATGTTTCAAAAGAACATCGACCCACATTTAAAAAAAAAATCTGTAATGTGTTACTCCAGAAGCAATATTTCCGCGTACGCCTCGTTCAGACTACTTGGCCCACAATTCAAACTGGGCTGCTTGATATTTAATTAAAGACTATGTTTGGAACACGAAGACTGGTCCTAAAGCCCCGAGCCCACCCGAGCCCGCTTTATAGCGCAGTTTTGTTTATACGAGCAGCGTTTATGAGCCGTGTTGTCGTAAACTCCTGATCACACGTCTCAGTTACACTCGGTTGGATGTGATTTATCCCGCTCGAAGGACCAAGATGGAAGGACCAAGTTTAATGCTGGTCTTAATACGTTGGAAACAATTTCACTATTACACGACGAGAATTTAATATTACGAGTCCATTTGCCTAAGAGCGTGCTGAAAATTATGCATATTCCTTTCACCTTGAAGTTAAATGACGATTATTTTTCCTTGAATTGTGATTAACATATTTATATGACAAAGCGTGTTGCGGATTACCTGTGACTGTCTTACTTCTTACTAATACAATACAATATACTTTATTGAACACCACACATTCAAGGAACAGTACAGACATTATGACAAATCATGCAGTTCTGGATTTTATTTTTGGTATATTTGTATTCTTTCAAAAACTCCTACGGTAACGGGTTGAAATCGGTTATACTAAATCTAGAACGTAAGTATTCTCGAAAAATATGCGAGATCCGTTTTGCCACTTGACATGGAATCGTGATCACGTTGGCTTAGTTGAAAACATTCAAAAACGTTCAAATGCACTTCGTCTGTACCGGCCGTTACACTAGGACAGATAAAACGACTGTGAAATTCGAAACGCTTTGATATTTTATGAAACGAGAAACTAGTAGTCCAGTCCAATTGAATTTTACTATAGAGTTTGAAAGTCTATATCGCTTTTTCATTTTCCATCGCGTGATTTCTCGTTATTTTTTAACGATCGATACTGCAAAATCTCTCCGGGGCGTCGCAAACCGAATCAGCATTCGATATATGAATCGTTTTGACTCTTCTATTAAAAAATAAAATAAAAAAGCCGCCTTCAAACTCCGACAGACTGCGATGTCAATGTCAAGTTCACTATATGATTATCATTTCTTTGGGTCAGTTCACTTGACACCGACTTCGCAGTCTGTCGGAGTTTGAAGGCGGTTTTGGTTTTTTACTTAAAATTTTTTTTCGGCTACAGTTTTCAAACATTACTATAGAAATACATAAGTAACTCTGAAGTCTTCGAAATTGACACCAAAAGCAACTACATGCTAGCAAATTTCGAGGAGTTCCCTCATATTCTCACGGATCCCATCATCAAAACTGAACCAAATTGATATGGGACCAACTCGGACGTACCACCTTTCGAAAAAAAAAGAATCATCGAAATCGGTTCAAGTTTACTATTTATTTTTGGTGAACAATGAACATACATAAAAAGAAAATATAGGGGCTGGTTAGTCAAATAAGACATTTTTAACACAAATAAACCCATTTCTGTTAGGCCTTATGTTTGATTGGTAGAGAATGCCTTTAGGCATTAATTGCTGTATGCAAAAGGTATGTGCAATGACGTTTACATATTTTTCTTCCAAAACTCTACAAGTTTTCAAAATAGGAATGAAAAGGTTATTACAGGGATCTTCGTTCCAAACGTATCAACCTCTTGCCATCAGGAGAGTTGTATAGCAGAAGTAAAACTTTTCATTACAGATTGTATTTTCTTGTGTAGAGTTCCCAATCCGCACTGGGCCCGAGTGGGGTATATAGCCCAAAGCCTCTCGCGAGGAGGGGAGGCCCCAGCAATGGAACGCAAATAGGCTACTGTGGTGATGGTTGTGGAATTGTGGATGCATTGCATTCATGATCAAAGTATAGCGTAAACATCTTAAGGTGTAAAATTCAAAATGCAATCATTTATTCAGCAAATTGGCCACATAGGGGCACTTTTACACGTCAGGAAAAGAATTTATCAGCGCTTCCTAGACCCATTGCTTGACAAGAAGCGCCAGAACAAACTAAAGCAGAAGGCTTTTTTAAAAAATCCACATAGTTACAAAATTTACATTTGCATTACATGTATAAAATATACATATAGGTACGTACTAAAATTACATTGAATAGTTTGTAAATAGCTTGGTGGGCAACTTTAGGTTTTCTTTGTGTCAAAAAGGTTAAAACAAAACCCAGTGTTTATCGCGGACATAGTGTTGTCATTTTACAGTAATAAAATGACAACACTATGTCCGCGATTTTGTGAAAGTAAAGAGACCTCTTTTAGGTATTTGTGATAAACTAGAATATGTTACCAGATGCGGGCGTTTTATTGGAACAGATAAAACCTTTGTGGATAGGTGGATAATGAAAATGTTCGAGCGACACGTTCCGTTCAGTTTTTTTCAATCAACAATATATAATTTTCTGTACTGGGTCAAGCAAAACGTTGTGACGTTATTTTAACCACAGTATCAGTTATCGATTCGGTTAAGTATGTTTTTTTTTTAGTTGAAATAAACAAAAGTATGGAATTCAGGAATCGCTCATCATCAAGCTCATCCTTTTTTTTAATCGATAACTGTGGTTAAAATATCGTCATAACGTTTTGCTTGACCCTATGTAATTCTGGAAAAATATACATTCGACGTTCCAATGTGTTTAAACCGCTGGACCGAT
The DNA here is from genome assembly GCA_963971205.1 of Aethes cnicana. NCBI lineage: Eukaryota > Metazoa > Arthropoda > Insecta > Lepidoptera > Tortricidae > Aethes > Aethes cnicana. The sequence continues at coordinate 9,910,991 of OZ020287.1, read as the reverse complement.
TTAGATGGAATTTAGACATTAAGTCTACTTTTGATTCCGTATAAACGCATAAATCTCCCGGGAATGCTATATAACCGAATTCCAGGCAGACCAAGCTGCGGGCGGAAACTATACCTAGTTATTTATATTGCCATTCCCAGAACCACATTATCGAAACCCAATTATCGGTTGAATAATTTCCCTGTATGACTTCACGCAGAATTGGCTTCTCTAATTGGGTACATTTAAATTAAACGGCTTCAATATAGCGATAAGGGCTGTTGTGTTGCTCATTATTACCATAAAATGTGTTATTAAATTTTACCGCTCTATAGCGCAATAGCAGTTTTACCTTAATGTTAAAAAGGTGCGGATCATCGAGTATACGCTTCGATTAGTGATTTGACGGAATAAGTTTTATTCAGGTCCATTCTCGGGTTAACAACGATCTCATCGCGTAGTCGACAGAAGTGAGTAGTTAAACTCACTTACACATTATAATATCCTACTAGTAAAACAGTAGCCCGTGTGTGATCTTCATATGAAAATCCATTCAGTAACAACAAACATACACGTTTAGTACCTAACCGACTCGATTATTAGGACAAGCATACTGACGACAATTACTTCGTCGTCTTGTCGCCAACTTCAAACTTAACGCGGCTTCTACGCCAGAAATGTGATTCTACCACGGATAGCTTATTAATAATGGAAAGATTTGTTATTCATGTCTTCGCAGGTTGCCGGGGGGCCGTCTCGCTATCCTACCAGAGCCGGATCATCCGGGCGGGATTGTAAGCGCTGTCAAACGATGCGGTTTTACTCCCCGTAAAAAAACGACTATTGACAGCCGCTTGGCATTTCTACAAAGAAAAGTAACGCGTTGCTTCGATCGAGTTCATTTTTTTTTGTTTTTTTTTTTACATTTTAAGATAGAAACACTTTGCTAAACCCATAGAAATTGTTCGAAATAAGCGCTTTCTTAAGCAACACGCCTGTGTTATGGAGTTTTCTGTTAGACCGACTTGCAACAACGCCGCTAACCTATGAGGCTAACGGCTTGGTGCAAGCTGCCTTTAGGTATTTAATAGATAAGTATGTATCTAAATTTCTTTTTTTTTACTGTACTTCCTTTTATTTGTTTGACCACGCGTCCTTAATCACAATTAATCATCATCATCATCAGCCCTGCGAGCAATGTGCCCCGCCCACATCCACATGAGGTTCGCAATTCTTCGGGCTATGTCGGTGACCCTAGTTCTTGTACGGATATCCTCATTTGTTATTCACGCAGAGAAACGTAGCCATTGGTCGTCTGTGTGATTTTGAGCTACACAACACAGTTAATAATGTTTACATCACCCTTGGCCGTAAAGTGGGATTTTCTGCCCGCTACGCGGAGAGAAAATCTCACTTCTTGGCCAAGGCAAGACGTAAAACTTTTGACGGATCTGGTCACTTACGGCCACATTCCTTATAAGGCCAAGTATTATGAACGGCCACTTCCCCAATGGGCCACTTCCTTTAATGGCCACTTAAAAACAATATTCCCCGAAAGGCCACAATCCGCTAAAGGCCTTTTCCTCTTATGACCACTTCCTCAATCGACCTTTTCCTGTTATGGTCACATCCTCAAACAAGATATATTATTAACTAAGTATAAAAATGCCGATATAAAATGTGACTGGGTCGACGGGTCCCCGCTACGCGGGGCCCCTATTTCTTTGTAGTTTGCCCTTCGGGCATATATAGATAACTAACGAACCTAACCTACTTCACACCTTTGACCTATTATATTACATTTTACATATATGACTATAAGACCCTGGCAACTAGTGAAACTGGCGAATATAGAAACCGATTATCTAGGGGAAATGACCATTTGACCAAACTGACGAATAATTAAATTAGCACATAAGGAAACTAGTAAATTTACGAAACTGAAGCCTAGCAAAACTGGCGAAAGAGTAAACTGAAGGTTTAGGAAAATGACCCGCTAGCAAAATTGTCAACCTAGTGAAAATGACCAGAACGTAAACTGTTGAATCAGCAAAATTGACGAATTAGGAAAGTGACCGGTGATACGCTAATTCGGCTCCGGCTCTCCGTCTTATGGTCTTTCGGGGAATCGGCTGAACTAGGAATTTGCACAGTGGTCTTTCGGGGAAATGGCCTTAGTAGGAATCTGTATTGTGGTCCTTTGGGTAAATGGCCGTAATAGGAAAAGACCGAACAGGGATATGGCCGATGTAAGAATTTCCACGATGGCCGTAGAAGGAAGTGGCCGTAGGTGACCGGATCCCTTTTGACAAACCACGGGCGGTAATTCGTAAAGCCCCAGATCGCATATTTATGGCCCTCACCTTCGGTTCGGGCCACAGAAACCTGCGATCTGGGGCATTTACGAATTCACCACCCTAGGTTTGTAATGTACTATTACAAGTAAATAATCTCTTGCATTTTGATAATCTTACTAAATTTGATATACGGTTGTAAATTGATGGTAATACTTACAATAATTGTATGACACTTACTACTACTACTACATCAGCCTATTTGCGTCCCACTGCTGGGCACAGGCCTCCTCTCATCACGAGATGGCTTGCGCTAGTCCCCACGCGGGCCCAATGCGGATTGAGGACTTCACACACATCTTTGAATTGATTCGCAGATGCGTGCAGGTTTCCTCACGATGCTTTCCTTCACCGAAAAGCTAAGTGGTAAATTCAAAGTGAATTTCGCACATAAGTAAACTTAGAGGTGCGAGCTAGAATCGAACCCCCGACCCTCTGCATGAGAGGCGGTGTGGTCGAACCACTAGGCCACCACAGTATACAGCATTAGGTAATGACAGTTGGTTTACGGTAACATAAGAACACACGGTAATCCAGTTCAACGAACTATTCACGAGTTGTGTATAAGTCATAGACGTAAATAATATAGACCGGGTCTAACGTACACGTAATATGTCGCCACTGCCACGGTGTCCAATCCAAAGTTCTGTCACCGAGCGTGCGTGACAATAAGCGTTTTTAAAAAAACTTTTTTCTAAACTGTTTCTCAGTATCTAAAAACTCGTCTCGTTGTTGAAAAAATGTGACCCAGCTTTAGTGTCACGATATAAGTTTAACTTTGGATTGGACACCAATGAAGTGGGGAAACATGACATGTATCTACGTTAGGCCGGGTCCATACGAAGTATTATTTATGTCTATGGTGTAAGTAGTTTTTGAATCACGTCTTCACGGCCTCACGTTATCAGCCTGTAAGATTTCTCCTCGAAACAGTCCCGAAGCAATAAAAGCCCCTCAGTAAAGTGTCAGGAGGCAAATATACCTTATTAACTTGCCCTCCGTCACGTGACATGCTGAAGTGGCAATCTGGGGGATCTGGAACAGTCTGCTAAATTACTGACTTCGCAATTTTAGGGTTCCGAAGCTCTAAAGGAAAAATCGGAACCTTTATAGGCCGTCCGTCTGTCACAGCCTATTTTCTCGAAACTACTTGGACCGATTGAGTTGTTTTTTTACTTATTTTGAGGTAAATCAGAAAATAGTAAACTGTAAGTAATGATTCGTGTGACATACATACATAAAATCACGCCTTTTTCCCATAGGGGTAGACAGACAGACCAGTTCTTTCCATTTGCTACGATTCCTACATACCTCTCTCGCTTCTTCAACTTGCATTCCGTTCCGCATACATGCTCGTCGGTTTAAAGTACTTCTGACCTGGCCTTTAGTTAGAATGTCTTGAATTTGGTCCAAGAACATTCGCCTTCGTGTGATTCGTGTGACATATGAAATATTTTACAATTAAAAGTTTGGCGAAAAATGATCCCCCCCCCCCGACCACCGAAGCTGCTGGGCCTGAACTTTTGCAAAAAAAAACTAATTCTTGACCTAATAGGTGCCTAATAGATTACAGGCAAATCTATATAAATATAAGAACGACTTCGTTTCGGCTTCGATTTTTTTTGGGTATGAAACACTGTGACACGAGTATCTTTCTAATATATAAAATTCTCGTGTCACAGTGTTTGTAACCAAACTCCTCCGAAACGGCTCAACCGATTCTTATGAAATTTGGAGTGTATGTTCAGTAGGTCTGAGAATAGGACGTAAGAAGTGGTACGAAGTCCGCGGACCCCGCTAGGTAGGAGCTAGTTTTATATATTAGAAGATATAATCAACGAACGGGACCCTCTCCAGGCGAGTTTAACTCGCTCTAGTCCTGTTTTTGCTTATTGAGAATTAACAGGACCATAAATACCAAGTGAACATTAAAACTAATTGATATTATACCTACCTATATTGTGACGATTGTTACTTCTATTATGAAGCTGTATTGGCACTTTGCTAGCTGAAATTACTGCATCACACAAAATGTAAAGGTTACGTCTACGAGTAGTACTTGACTAGATAATAGAGATATGTTAGGCTGTTTTCACACCTCCGCCGCGGATTGGAAATAGCGGTACCGCTGTTTCAAATCCGCGGTGGAGATTTGAAAACAGCCTTAAGACTGAGAGTAGAGAAGAAGAGAATCATTTCTAAAAACGCCTTTTTATCAATAGGGATGACGACAGGGTGAAGATATCGAAATTCTAACTAGTCCGTCAGTCAGGTAATAAAAAAATATTAGACTCGTATTTTTTGTTTTATCAAATTAACAAAGAATGACTAAGTTCAAACGCATTTAAGTTGGAGAGTGGGGGCTAACTACGTCACCGTTAGGTATAAACCGTACCTAACCGTGACGTCACGCGACATTTCATCTCAATATATCTCCGTATAAGTTTGATTACGTGAAAAAAGAAAAAATACGTGTCCAATACTTTTCAATAACCTTCCTGATAGACTGAGGAAAAAAATGTTGTCGTCATCCCTATTATTCATTAATTAGTGTTCCAGAAACACAACAGTGTAATCCGCATTAAAGTTTAATTAAAACAATAGTTGGATGAAAGTTAGAGAATAATGAAAATTTTGTTGGTGAAATTTTATCTGAATTATTAACTGCTTACTCACCAAACTACCCGATTTACATGCAAACTTACTTTGCGGAGTCACTACTCTGTAATAAAATACAGTTAACTATATTTTACTTGCTTTGGCCGCGCATTATTTATCGTTACTTCCTTGGGTATAATGCCTGTCATTATTATCGTACGTGCCTACATATCTTGAAATCTTTCTCTCGAAAGAAAATTTACTTCGTACTTAAATATCGAAGAATTGACCACGCCCTACAATATATTTCAAAATCAGGAGGACGCCTAAAAAAGTTGATAGTGATAGAAAGCTTTTGACTGTCATTTTAGAACATTTCGACAAATAATATAAAGATCAAACGTGTACTGTAAAAAAAGCGGGCAGAAAAAAGCTTTTTCACCTCAGCAGCTCGAACAAGTAGACTTTGCTGTCAGAAATTAGTGAGCAAAATCGTGTTTGTTTCACTCAGTGAGACAAAGTATTTTTTTAATTTGTTTTTTTTAATCCTTTTATCCCATCAAACAATCCCATCAGGCAAAGGCAAAGACTTAAGCCTTGCAGCCACAGTTAAATAATTCCCGCGCTTTTTCTTTTTTTAGGGTTCCGTACCTCAAAAGGAAAAAACGGAACCCTTATAGGATCACTTTGTTGTCCGTCTGTCCGTCCGTCTGTCAAGACCCTTTTTCTCAGGAACGCGTGGAGGTATGAAGCTGAAATTTATATCAATTACTCAGGTCTACTGTCCTTTGAAGCTGTGAAAAAATCAAACTTCTAAGCCAACGCAATCAAAAGATACAGCCGTTTATGCCGCAAATTTTCGACACTTGCAAGGGAATCAAAACCTACAGGGTGCTTCCCGTGAACTCAGAATCTTGAAATTTGGTACGAAGCAACGTCTTATAGCATAGATAAAGGAAAAATTACGAAAACCATAATTTTTTAGTTACATCACATAATATATATTTTTTTAATAATTTTAACCTTACTACCCATTTCCTCATAAACGCGTAGAGGTATTAAATTGAAATTCATACCAAATACTCAGGTCTATAATACCTTTAAGCTGTAACAAAATCAAACTTCTATGTCAACGCAATCAAAAGAAACAGCAATTTAAGCTGCATATTTTGAAACTCGCAAGTACTCGCAAGGGAATCAAAACCTAAAGGGTACTTCCAGTCGACCTAGAATCTTGAAATTTGGCATGAAGCAACGTTTTATAGCACACATAAAGGAAAAATTCCGAAAACCTTAAATTTTTAGTTACATTACAAAATATATATTTTTTAATAAATATAAACTTTGTAAACCTTGCAGGTTTGTACGGAACCCTCGGTGCGCGAGTCCGACTCGCACTTGGCCGGTTTTTTTTAATTTGATTACTGCGAATGGTCATTTCATACTGCAGCATCTAACTAGTAACTACTTCTTATACCAATAATTCAAACTATCTCGATTTTATCCGCTCTCTTCTTTTCATTTCTTTAAGAAAAGAGGTAGAATTATACTAGGCAAGTCTCACTGCGAATCTATTTTCGTAGAAAAAAAACTGAATTAGAAACGTTCGGATACGCGCAACGCATCAGTACGCCGTATTTTTAGACATTAAAATTATACGTTGATTTAACTTCTGAAAATCTTACAATTTTCAAATGACTTATATTTCATATAATTATGTTATTTGTAGTCATTTTAAACTAAAGTTTTAATTTAAAGTAAACTAAAAGTTGTCAAATATTAACCGAATAAATTCGAAATTTATGATTGTACTAGTTTCCGAACATACGTTTGGAAAATTGCCGCCATTGTCTCATGTCAAATCATGTCTTTCTTCTTAATTTTCGATAACTAACTTTAAAGTAATTCTTTTAAAACATGAAATTCAAGTAATAATTTGAGTGTAAGGAGTGAAGAAGAAATGTTATTTCATATTTTTCGTATTGTAAGTATTCTTTGCAAGTACCTTTTATGTGTTCTCGCTACTGAGGTGAAAAATTGTATGTGCTACTCGAGAGCAATTTCTTTTACTTCTCGTGCCTTTGAGTCCTTCGCTAAGCTCAAGATTCTAAACTAGAATCACTCGCTGGACGCTCGTGATTCAACTATAGAATCTTTCGCTAGCTCAGGACTCAAACATGGCACTCGAAGCAAAAAACAATTTTGCTCTCTTGTTGCACAAATAACTATTTTTATATTCAATGACGTTCTATTGGACGTAAGAGGTTACACGGGGCAGTTCAAGCAAGAATAGTGTTTGGAAAGGGTGCGGGCGGTAATGGTGTTTTGATCCACGGCGGAAGGGTTGTTACAACAATTAGGTACTTACCTAATGGATATTCTTATTTTTAAGTGACCTTTCCTTCGTAAAGACTAATTTTGCGAGAAAAAACACCATCGAAAACGTTAAGGATTTGGTTGTAAGAATTTATTTTGAAATTTCAAAAAGTTAATAGTTTGGGAGCTCAAGAGGGGATTTCTGTAGTGACTCGAGCGCGTCAGGTAAGATATGGGAGATACAGGTTTACACAACTTAGAAGGCGTGTGGATTAAGCGATAATAGACTCTCCGTCAACGACTTCAGTGCTTCGCCGCGCGCCTTCTAATTTGTGTCGTGCTATACCTCCTGGGATATTGTTAAGTAAGTAATTTACCAAATCTCAGACTTCAATTAATTGCCGCGCGTGTTTCCAAACGCTACCACGAGCTGGCGTCACTTCCGAGTTGCCAGGTTAAGAAATAGGGATTTAATTTATACAGGATGCTAAACCAGTATGAATGAAATCAAACGCGCATGAGATTATGTTTAGGAAAAAAAACATACAGTTGAATAAACTGGCAACATTCCGCCTCTCTTCTCTCAAACTTGTATCGGTCAAACCCATTTCAAATCTATCCAAACACATTATTTATAAATAATTTAATGAATTTGATTTATTGATCAAATTGAGCGGGTCTTTCGAGCTCTGTGATTGGTCAATTCCGTTCCGTTCGGCACCGCGTCACACACAACACAGTACAAACGCGACCTGCGTCAAAATCACGAGATTGGCGTTTAGTACATAAAGTTTAAGCGAAGTACGTAAGCTGTTTTAGCGCATGTCACCCGTCGCTATGCGTTTAGCTCAACTCCAAAACAATCGAGGGCGTACACGTTCCGCCCGTGTCAAATTAATAGAAGAGATCTTCTACTATCTAAAATCCCGCGCCTTCACATTTCAAAACGCTTCAATGTATTTAAAAAGCACCACCAACACTCTCAACACATGTGTGCGTGCTGAGACAGCCATCAACTATGCGGTAAGAGTGTTGGTGGTGCCTTTTAAATAATAATAAAAAAATTGAAGCGTTTTGAAATGTGAAGGCGCGGGACTTTAGATAGTAGAAAATCTCTACCTAATAAACGTGTTCCGAGGTATTTTTTGTTCGGAACCTTGCTGTGTGAAGTGTGTAAGAACTACCTAAACCAAAAACGGGTTTTACTGCAAATGCTGCTTTGTGTTTAGCAGAACTCGAAATTATTTGTAACCACCTTTTATTTGACTTAATATGGGCAGAATATTGGAGGTTTTATATGTATTTAGTATTTACCACAAGCATTCGACGGCTGTTCGATTTAAGCAAAATACAGGTACCTTTCTACTTGCATTTTGCTCTACTTTTCGACCAATTTAAAAGTTATCGACGCTGGCAAGTCTCGTTAACTTCGGTCTTGAGAAATATCGGAAACTTGGGAACGTTGGTTCGCTTTAAGAGACAATTTTACTCGTACTTGAGACGAATAGTAATCGTGCTGGGATTTTCACATTCGTATAGTCAAGGGCATTAATATGTGTACACTTTTGTACATTGAGACAACGACTACTATGTATCAACTACGAAATATGACTTCAAAAATATAATTAGCAGGTAGCATTAAACTCTCGAACCTCCCAAGCTCCCGTCCCGGTTACAAAAAATATATTATTTCAGTTTCTTACTAAGAGATTTAATGTACATAATAACACTTTAAAGATCCTACGTAATAACGTAGGTTCGTTACGGTATTGAATGTAAGTACATATTTAAGTTTATTAAAAAAAAATTGTTAGATATCGGTTTGTGTATCACACTAGACTGGAAAAAAAACTACGATCGACTTTTAACATTCCTCATTCACATCGTGCTTAACAGACATATTAGTACTACTACATTTACTTCAGCAAATGGTCAATCTTCGTTCGTATTCTAATACCTATTCTAGGTTAGTATATACCTACATGAATATGCACGCTGATAATCCTATGGTCTCACATGACGTTATGAAGCTACATACAATCCGACAGATTGCTCGCTGCACGCACCTGAACCTGGATGGCTGCCAGCTAATCCTGGCTGCAGCCAGCCACATACTCATAGGTACTAGGATTATAGATTAAATCTGGGTTTCCCAAAGTGTGCGCCGTGGCACCGTAAAGTGTAAAGACGAGCGCCGTGAGACTTTGAACCTAAATTAGACATTCGTGCTACCAAATAATGTTGAGTAGCTAGGGGCTGCCAACTCAAAAAAATAAGCCAGTAAGTGCGAAATGAAAGTTTTGGTAATCCCTGAATTTAAATGGTTCCATACAATGGAAGCCATAGTAGCCTTAGTTCGACTAACCGACTATAAAGTATGTATGAAGGATGACAAGTTCATTTTTTAATTCGTATTTCGTATCATCTATAGATATGGAGATCACTCGGTATTGTACGAGTAGGTAAGTATGCATTTTTAAAGCGAAGTTCCACCCTAACCGTATCGCATAACTAGCTAAGCTGCTATTCCTAAACATCCATCCAAGGTGATCCCTCTCATATTGCAGTCAGTATATCAAACTTTGCCATAAATGCTACAAAAGAGTCGCGAGTCAATTCTCTCCGAAGCGTGCTATCGCGCGCTGCAGGCTGCGCCGATACCGCAATGCGTTCGCTGGCTCAGCGTTCTCATTCGGCTAGTGCCTGCCACAGCGGAGAGATAAACTAGCTGCTACGAAGCCTATACGTTAACGACTACATTTTCCACGTGATTTCGACCGTGTGCACTAAATCAGTCTTCCGCTACTGATTGAGTGACTGACAGAGACAACTGGTCGTAGAAAGCTGAATTTGCATATTCCTTGGGGAGTGTAGGGGAGTAGTAAGAGAAGATTTCGCAAAATGCCAACGTGAATGGGAAATCAGAACAGATTTGAGGAAAAAAATATATATAAAATAACGCATACTTTACATTAAATTCAAAGTAAGTAGGCATTCAGATAAACTCAAACACGGATAAGTGCGTGCCTGTAAAGATTTTTCTAATAAACAACCAAATTCTCGCCATTTTAACCCGTGAGTCAACTCAAATTAGATGCCATTTTAATATGCCGTCTTTTAAAAAGGCACTTCGTCACTTTGTCGAATATTACTTTAGGTAGGTAAATATCTGTGATCGACAGATAATCCGATTGAAAAGTTGAAATGGAATACACAAGTATACTTAACAACTTTAAGATTCGCGGTCAATTCTAAGCTTGAATCCTTTCAGGTTTATAATAGGCATCTCACCTGTCTACTTACGTCGGATTTCAAAAGAAACTAGTATTTTAGTTCCCGTTAGTCTACTCCAACAAACGTGTGGAAAAGGGAGTTTAAATTGTAGAATTGGCAGCGTTGTTAGAGCATAACCACCCGGTAATTACATAGAAACTTACCGTCGTTGAGTTAAGGGCCCTTACTTAAACGCACGATAGGTACGACGTCGCGCTACGTAGCGACGTTGTGTTATGTCTTGGAAATTTACTACTTAATATACCTACGGTTTACGTCGTACATTTTCACGACACAACGTCGCACTGTAACGCGACGTCGCATCGTGCCAAGACACGAAGTCGTATCGTGCGCATATCGTGCGTCTTTGAAAGGGCCTTAATGCAATGGCTGCTTTAAACACTATTATGTGCATTTTGTAAATTTAGCTCCGTCGTATTTAAAGACCCAGAACTCTGAACTCAAAACTTTGTTAAATGATGAATGATTTATATTTCGAATAAAACGGGAAAGGTGCCGTCTCTCGAAAAATTTTTTGCCGCAATAAAGATCTTTTCAAATGGAAATAAATCATTTGACAGGATTAAATAAAGCGTGGAAGCCGCGAAATTGTCTTTGAAGAAACAGAGACAGAACGTAATTTATTTTGCGCTCGCCATTGTCTCGTGTTTGCTTTGATTATATATTTTTTTTTCTTACTGTTTGAAAGGGATCGTGTGTGAAAAGAAATTGAGAATCAGAATTTTCATTATCTATGACAACTTTTTATTTGTTTAAACTTCACGATCTTAGTTCTTCTTTTATTTAACGTACAAAATCACTGACAAAATATAGCTATCAACGAAGCTCGTTGAATTTTTTATCGTAAATTTGAATCGACAGAAAAACTAAAGCTTCAAAACGTCCAACAGACAAAAACCAGGCCTCATTAACGTAGCGAAGAAAAGGTCTCACCAAGGGATTTGACGTTCATCAAGCCCCAATCTATTTGAACTAGTCCTCGAGATTTGTAGGCACAATCAGAAACCTCCAGAGTGTTTTGTGATTTCATGGTTTTTGCACTCGTCGAGTTTTGGAGCGTTCCTTCATGTAAAAGAATTTTGGATGGATAAATGCCTTAGAAGAATGTAGCTAAACTGCACGGAAACCGAGCCCGTACACCAAAAGATTTTTCCTAATTTTATGAGCAAGATCATGTCAACATCTCTCACACCTCACTGAAATTTAATACTTAGAAAGTATTAAACCTAATGTCTATGCTTAGAAACCTCAAAATATTTTTACTTCTATACAGTGAATAACTTCATCGAGAGATTTTCCATTTTCACATTTATAATTACTTAAGGGTATTTTAGAATGTTTATGATTCATTCATCCTCCGATTGAATTGAGGTTATTTATCAGTCTATGAATTGTTATCCAAGGTAAGGAATTTATATTCCAGAGGAGTTTGTATTATTAATTGGATGGTCGCCTGAGACCGATTGTTACATCTTTTAAAGCACCCAGGGTCTGAAGACTCAGGCTGAAGAAATTTGATTAAATTTTAATAAAAAACAATGTTTAAATTGGAAGTTCTCTTCGCAGTGGATTTTTCTCTTTAAATCCTTAATGAATTTGAATGACTCCCTGTGATGAAAGGTTTGCATACAGTGTTAGTTCAGGCTTACACGCTCATCATTTCAGTCCGTCAATCTCGATTGACGCCAGATTGATGGAAATAACGAATATTAATTTGTGTCCTACGGTGCTTTAAGGTAACTTTTTTAATCATAAGTATGGACCATCAGTTCATAAGGCAGTGCGTTACACGATCAATCTAGCATCAATCATACTAGATTGATGCCCTGATTAAAAATAGTAACAGGTTGTTGTGGTTTTGGTTGATTGACATTGAAAGTTTCCTTCTATTGATATTTAGGTACCTTCATTTGTAATTTAATTTATAAACAACTTAAATTATCTGTGTGTGTGTGTTTAATTCGCCCATAGTGTAGTGCTGCTGCGTAATCCGCTGCGACATTTGCATCAGATAGTAAACGCTAGATCGCAGCCGCTTTCAATTAAATTCCAATTTATCGGAACGTCGGTTGTCATGTCAGTCAATCGGTGTTAAGCTTTATTAGGTCACGCTGTGATTAACTGTCGAATGGACCAACATTGGCGTACTCTAACTTATACATATTGACGCATGAGCGTAACCAGCTTCGGATCCAAGTCATGTTTATTTTCCAAACTAGCCCCTTAATAAATAAATAAGAATGCCAAATTTAGGGAAGGGATTCGGGGGGCCTTCCTCTGTCCCAAAATCCTTCTAATAAGTCTATCAGAATAGAAATAATCACAGAACAGTTAATGATGTCGATGATGTTAATGATGATGAAGATGATGGTCGTCAAGATGAAGATAAATAGATGATGCCTACAGTACTATCATATAGCATACTTATAGTATTATTTGTCTACTCCTGAACTTATTTCCTCTCCACTACTCAAAGGTTAGCTGGAAGAAATTCCTTCAAGGGATAAGCTCGTCTTTGTACATATGTCTCTTCTCTGTATTGAAAATTGTATTTGTGTGTTTTTATTCTGTACTATAAAGCGTTACTTACTTAATATCGCCTTTTGTATCAACCTCCAAAATTTGAAGTATTTTCCCTTCCTGTGACTCCCGTTAATAACCTGTATAAAACTTTCCACTTTGAAGACCTCTACCAGCAGTCCCCTCTTACGCGCAGTTATACGTGCCCAGTTTCGTTGTATGTAGATTAATTCACCACGTGCCAGTAGACAGATAGTTTTAATTAAACCCTTTTGTTCGTCTCCGGCTTCATCGGACCCGTAATTTAACATGGTTAGTGCGCGCACATTTTGCACGACGTGTTCGGACCTGTCAATATGTCCAAATGGTCACGAAATAGTACATTACAGACCTAGGGTGGAGAATTCGTAAATGTCCCAGATCGCAGGTTTCTGTGGCCATAAATATGCGATCTGGGGCTTTACGAATTACCGCCCGTGGTTTGTCAAAAGTTTTACGTCTTGCCTTGGCCAAAAAGTGAGATTTTCTCTCCGCGTAGCGGGCAGAAAATCCCACTTTATGGACAAGGGTGATGTAAATAAATTTACAAACTACACGCCTGGTTTACGCACACTAGTTTACCTATTTCGGCGGCCACATCAATTCAGTGAACCCTTTGCGGTCTTTATGAGGGTGTGAAAGTTTGTTGCAAGCAAATTTATATTTCGTACGCACTTTCCCTTTGATTATGACTTTGAAATGTAGCAGAATTATGTGTTAAATGTTTCCTTCATATGTAACCGGTAATAATTTAGGAAATATTAATATCTCCCGCGTATTTCAAGGCTCATAGCGAACAATTTGCTTAATGGGATCTGGTCACTTACGGCCACATTCCTTATAAGGCCAAGTATTATGAACGGCCACATCCCCAATGGGCCACTTCCTTTAATGGCCACTTAAAAACAATATTCCCCGAAAGGCCACAATCCGCTAAAGGCCTTTTCCTCTTATGACCACTTCCTCAAACGACCTTTTCCTGTTATGGTCACATCCTCAAACAAGATATATTATTAACTAAGTATAAAAATGCCGATATAAAATAGGAATGTGACTGGGTCGACGGGTCCCCGCTACGCGGGGCCCCTATTTCTTTGTAGTTTGCCCTTCGGGCATATATAGATAACTAACGAACCTAACCTACTTCACACCTTTGACCTATTATATTACATTTTACATATATGACTATAAGACCGCAAAAAATAACAACTAGTGAAACTGGCGAATATAGAAACCGATTATCTAGGGGAAATGACCATTTGACCAAACTGACGAATAATTAAATTAGCAGGTTTAGGAAAATGACCCACTAGCGAAATTGTCAACCTAGTGAAAATGACCAGAAGGTAAACTGTTGAATCAGCAAAATTGACGAATGAGGAAACTGACCGGCGATACGCTAATTCGGCTCCGGCTCTCCGTCTTATGGTCTTTCGGGGAATCGGCTGAACTAGGAATTTGCACAGTGGTCTTTCGGGGAAATGGCCTTAGTAGGAATCTGTATTGTGGTCCTTTGGGGAAATGGCCGTAATAGGAAAAGACCGAACAGGGATATGGCCGATGTAAGAATTTCCACGATGGCCGTAGAAGGAAGTGGCCGTAGGTGACCGGATCCGCTTAATGGTGTGAATTAGCTGACGACTCGGCTTGGCACGGGTGCGTCGGTTCGTGCGAGTCGCAGCGGATCAGCAGGAAGCTGCCCTGAAACAAAATAGCCGAGTTGTCAGTAAATCCTTTGTTATTACCTGCGTCCAGAACGGTCGGCGCGATTAACTCCCAAGCTACGCTAAAGTGCCGTTTAAAAGTTTCCACATTATGCTTTCCTTCATTTTAAATCTCCGCCCAATTTGACTTTTTTGCTCACAGTAATTCTGTTTGAATTAGGTTAGGTTATTTTCGGTAAGGATTTCCTTCTCTGAGGATCAGATGTTGGTGGCGTTGGTATCGGCCGAGGCAGGGATTTTGCGCCATTTGACATTGACAGCTATACATCCCTCGAACGCTGTCTCCAACGCCAGGCTGGTGAGCAAACATACGGTAGCACTCACTAGCCTGTCTTCGCAGTCTATAATGAGATCATACCATTCCAATGTCTACCAATGACTTAGGAAATATGACGTATATTACTTAGTCGAGGCATGTGCAAGCGGAAAAATATATTATCCGAATAAGAGAAAATATTACAGCTTACTCGGCTTACTGGCAGTATTTGTGTAATGTCCGGCGATTTACGTGGGCGTCGCTTTGTGCCATCAAGTGCAGCCTTCGGCCGAGCCCTGATGTGCCACTTTATCTCGCTCAGGAGCAAGCGCCAGGGCCTAGTTCTGGGAATACTGCTTCTATCTAATATATAAAAATCTCGTGTCACAGTGTTAGTAAACAAACTCCTCCGAAACGGCTCGACCGATTCTTATGAAATTTGGAATGTATGTTCAGTAGGCCTGAGAGTAGGACGTAAGCTATTTTTTATCCAAGAATAATTCTAAGGCGGTACGATGTCCGCGGGTCAGCTAGTTTCTATATAATATTATATGTTCGTATAGAATACTATATTCAAACTTTTAATTATATATAATAATATCTTGGGATATTTCACACCTATTGACCCCCAACTAAGCTCCAAACTAAGTGACGCTTGTATTATGGGTGCTAGACAACGATATAAGTACTTATATAGAGAAATACATACATATCTAAATACTAAACATCCATGACTCGAGTACCAACATTCGTGCTCATTACACAAAGTTTGCCCCGAGCGGGATTCGAACCATATTCTTCACACGCAACTAGGCCAAACCGTGTACACGAGATAAATCCATAAGCTTAAAGGGTAACAAGGCGATTGCGACAATGATTTCTTATTTGGCGCCCAACGTGGGGCCGCCGGGCGCCATCTATCGCCCGGGGAAATCACTTCGCCGGCCGGCCGGTCAATTCCATCCGTCACGTCGCCTGGCCGGCGGAGCTGCTCATCAATTCATATGATCGGGAGCTTCTTTATGAATTCTAAAGAAAATCACGAAAAATTCAAGTTCAAACGCAACTTGACACGATTATGTTTTTATGACCTAGAGCCGTATGTATTTAGAGAGACCGCTGAACCGAGTTGGCGCCGCAGTGGGAGGGAAGCGATTTATTATATGACAACCGCACTTACGCCGTTATTTATGATTTATTTACATTATATGAGCTCGTGAGGCGTTAAATTGTTGAGCATTGATCAAATTTCCTTCTTACTCATTTATTTGTGGGATCCCAATCTTTAAATCCTTTGTTGATCGCGGCCAAATACCAGAGCACCGTAATTCCCCGATGTCAAACTTTCATTAAGGCATAGCGGCGAACCCGGACTAACTCGATTTTGGGGCGCGCGTCGTAAATCAGACCCCAGTCGATGGAAATTAGACTCATCTTGCAAATAGCTGATAGGTTATGAATATTCTACGAACAAAGCGCTTCACGTCTGCCCCTATAGCCTACGTTATGAACGGATGAAGTTTCATTATGATGAAGTTCATCAATCGAAAAATGAAAAAAATTAAAATAGTTCAGTAAACGTTTACTAACTGACTTCAAATAAGGAGGAGGTTTTCAATTCGTCGGTGTAATATATTGACTTGTTGTTGATGTTATTTTTTTTGCGATTACTGCCAATTGTGAACTGATTTCGATGATTTATTTTTTAATCGAAAAGTGGTTGGTATACCTCTGATTTGGTCCCATTTTAATTTGGTTCAGTTCTGCTGATGCGAACCGTTGGAAAATGAGGGAACTCCTTCAAATTTGTTAGCAAATGCATGATTTTGTATTAATTTCAAACACTAATTACAGTGATACTTACGTCCTGTTGTAAGATTGTAACCATGTTTGAAATATAAAGTCGTTTTTTTTACTGCTAATCTTACTAAAAGATCTAGTCAAATACAGAAAAAACCGTTCCTTGTCCTTACCATGCTCAAACGCTAAGGCAAAGGGAATCCGTTTAGCACCCGCAAATCCTTAATCACACTGTAATTCCACACATTACAACCGGCCCAATTAACAGGTGATTTCAACCGCCAGCTTAACCGTTACGTTTTTGTCCGGTTTTAATCTGCGCTAAATCCCCCGGCGCAGACAGGGGGATTACACCCAATTCCGTGGCTCTAAGACCTTAATTGGCCTTTTAGTATGTTTGTCTCCTAACTAGTCCAACCGAAGTCCCGAATTCAAACTTTCTGCTTTCATCCAGTTCATCCACATTTAGTCACTGCCATGTTGAGCTGCCCCAGCTCTTCGAATGTCATCTTTATTTGGTTTTAAGATTACGTCAAAGCGGAACGCGAATTCAGGAAACGCTTAATTACTTTTTCAGGACACGCTCTCATTGGAATCGGATACACAGCTGTTTCAGCTGTTGCTTCTTGTACGAAAAGCGTTAACATTTTTTTTAAAGGAAATCTGATCATTGAGATTGTTAAACCAAACTAAAAACTACCTATACACGAAAATATAAAGCATTTTTATCTTGATTTTAAACTGCCACCCCCCTTATTACCCCCTGAAGGAATATTTTCCGGGATAAAAAGTACATAGATTCTTACTTACTTAATCCAGATTCTAAACTATATGTGTGTCAAATTTTATCAAATTGGCTGAGCCGTTTTAGCGTGATTGAATAACAAACATGCAAACACTCAAAATTCCCCAAAAGATGGCACCAGTGGAAAAGTTACTTGACGCTATCGAATGTACCTCCCAAGATTCATATGTAAGTAGTTTGAAGGTTTTCCATATGTTACCTAATAATTTTTCCGATTTATAACATTATTAGGTTTAGGATTAGGATATTCAATTACCATTATTATAAGTAAGCTTGTAATAAGTCGATAATTAGAACAAATGAATATCAAATATTACGAGACAAAGCGACCTGCGCGTTTACTGCGTGCGTGTTTTCGTGTAATTACTACGCCTTATATAATTACCGAAGTCACAAAAGAGGCTTGTGATAATTAAAAGGAAATTAAATTGACGTGAAATCTTTATGTTCAATTTAAACGTCAGTTTAATACACATACATACATATTGTTTATTCATATCAAATAAATAGATGCAACAGACATAACAAAACACACTTCATGCTGTGTACATACATAAGACTTATGACCTATATAAAAAGTATCAGGAACTTTTCATCCAACTTCCCTTATAGATTTCCATTACCCCATTTCTCATCACATTCTGGTGTACCTACCCATATAGCAGCCTTTTAAGGAAGGAACTTGGGAATGTACTTCCTGTGTACTTTTATTTCTTTTAAAGTGCTCCCTTTTACTGCTTGCGTGCCCAGACCCCAGAAGCATCGTAATTAACAACATACCTATACAAAATGAGTATGTAGCAGTACGTATGTACGTTCCGTACATACATAAACTCACGACTTTTCCCCGTTGGTGTAGGCAGAGACCACACAACGCCACCTGAGTATACAGCAGTAGGTAGTTACATTTTATTTCTAGAACTTACAGTACGCACAGGAAACATGAATGTCAGTGATTAAGTAATATAGTACTGCAATGTATTGATCACTTCGCCGCCCCGGTCCGATCGAAGAAAACTGTCATTAGACTCCTTCCGAGAACTAATAAAAAGATAAGTTGATTGGAGTCACGCAATAAAGCTCTAAAGAGGGTGTGGCATAATTACACCGACCCTTATACTCCCCAAATTGTTCCAGGCAGTGTCGTCGCGATAATATTCACAAGGAAAATATCAGAGAAAAAACTCTGAGAGACAGGAAAATGTAAACAGAACGATTGCTCCGCGCAAATAGAGTGATACTGCCATAATGATATTTTTACCGTGTCTAAAAAGGATTCGATATAAATAAGTCTCTTTGCCCTCAATGCGAGCAATTTTGATATCTCAATAAGCACTAGTCATTGTAAAATTGGTATTAATCATGTGATTTCAAAGTACAGTTTTTGGCTAGAATACACATTCATAAGTATTTTAGCTCTGAATCTCTTTTGAATCCATTTTAATCAATATCAGAGTACATCAAGCCCCGGAAATTGACTGTCAATTTTATAAACTACTTAAAACAAAAGGCGAACTTAATGCTCGCTCTCCAATCTTCATTGTCCTCTTTATTACGAACGTGGATGAATTGAGTGATTTATCCCGCAATATATTTATGCAAAGAAGCATGGGAAACCGGAATCGAATGGGAAATCTAAATGTCCCAACGGAACCCCTTGTCGGCACGCAGCTGGCCGCTTGTTTACTGAACTGTCACATTTCGACGAGGGATGCTTTTCGGAGTTTATCGTCCTTAAGACAGCCGCACATTATTGAAAAAAAAAAATCTCATGCTTGCTGGAAGATAGCCAGAAGGCACTCGGTGCATACATTTTGTATTAGACCCCGCAAATTATCAGAAAAATTGTGATCAGAATTTTTCAACAAGGTGGGGGTCTAATTCTAAATGCCTTCCGGCGAGTGTCAGAATTTTTCTGATAGAATTTTTCTTGTAATGTGCGGCCGGTCTTACTGAGCATCTTTCTCTTTGCAACGAAATTTATTCGAACCCAAAAACTTCCTAATGACATTCGAAGAATTACAGATTACATCTAAGGGAACTCATCAAACGAGGATTCCAGGAAATGAAGCCGGATTAATGAAACCCATCCTCATTCCTTGGACCCCTTATTTATGTTTCTCCGTAGTTCATTCATGTTACAAGATGTGCCTCTCTTACTACAGGAATTATTTAATCGGAACGGCATAAACTCAATTAAACTATATTTCATGTTACGTCGTCATATTCTAGAGAAATGCTATCCAGAAACAATCCCCTGGGACCAATAAAACCGTAAAGGTTCCAATATCCGGCTACTATCCCGTAACGGGCACAGGCTTAGTGCTGTAATAACTTTTTGTAATGAAAATATTTCCGCCCTTTTCTTCCATTAAGGATCGCATTTTCATATCAAAATGGAGTGAGTTATCGTCTCTACGTCCATGGCTGTAAGTATATTGTTCTCTTTCTCCCCCGTCGCCTGAGTATCTACTGTGGGAGGCAATCCTGGAAGTGCGACGTATCTGTAGATGACTTGATTGTTTTAGACAATAATTAACTCCGCTTTGCCTCGTAGTAAAGGAAGCCTCTGAATGTAACAAGTATTATATTTTAATAACCAACAAACAATCTGATAAAACCAGCGTTATCAAAGTAAATAAGTCACGTAAAAACACGTCACGGAAACTAATGTCTGCTTGACACTGAATTTCTTAGGATAGGATCTCTCTCGCTGTCACCTGGCGACTTTATTTTCCGGCGGTATTGTTAAAGGGCTCATAAAGATAATATCTCCAGTAATGAAAAGATGTCTCGCGCGCAGTAAATCCGCCTTTACTGCGGCAGTTTTTGCGATACAGACGTTGAAGTTGAAAACTATATAAATTACCTCTAACTTTTGGGAAATACTTGCTTCGAACCGACGCGGTACACGTACGAGAATTTCTCGTCTCTTCTTCGATACGGAGAAAGACTTTCACAAATTATTGTTTTTCATGCCAATGCGAGGATGACCAGTATATGTTATACGGGGCAAGCAAAACGTTGTAACCATGTTGTGACGATATTTTACCCACAAAATCAGCATGTACCTACTTAAGGTTTTAATTTTTTTTTTATTAGTAAGTATAACTTTCATAATAAAAAGTTGAAAGCTGATGGGTCTTGTCAGATTTCCGAGATTTCCACTACATCTGTAAGTTTCAAATGAGACTATTTTGTCATGTTCTAAAGCCAAAACAAATTATGATAGTCATTTTCAATTTCAGCTTGACGGCATTATTATGAACTAACCTGATTCCGCAACCACATCCAGAATAATACAACTTAATCATGTTAGCATCCTTTGAAATGCAAATCATATTGTCTGCGGTCGGTTTGCTATACTTCCCGCTAACTATGTATGTCGGGACTGCTTTGATGCCATTAATTGAAACAAGAATTCTTGTTCCAATTTTCAATATGCGAATTTCACTTTACGTTGCGTATTTGTGTATTAATTAAACAGATTAAATTGATAGGTTAGGTACCGGTAAGTTCATCATCATCATCATCATTTCAGCCGAGAGACATCCACTGCTGAAGGCTCCCTCAGACCGGTCCTGTGCTCCTTGCTTTCACCGGTTTCCCGCGACCTTCACGAGGTCGTCGCTCCATCGTGTTGGTGGTCTACCGTCTCCTGGTTCGTGGACTCCACTCGAGAACTTTCCGGCCCCATCGGTCATCAGTCCTGCGAGCAATGTGCCCCGCCCATTGCCACTTAAGGCTCGCACTTCTTCGGGCTATGTCGGTGACCCCAGTTCTACTGCAGATATCTTCATTTTTGATTCTATCACGCAGAGAAACCCCAAGCATAGCTCTCTCCATTGCCCTTTGCGTGACCTTGAGCCTTCTTATAAGGCCCATCGTTAGCGCCCACGTCTCTATACTTAAGGCTCTAAACTTTAGAGGGTGCTATAGTTAAATTAGTTAATCCCCGGTAGAGACTCGGCTACCAAAACCGACGGTTCCGAGACGTGGGCGCTAACGGGTAAGTTATCATATTATAATAATAAAGTGAAAGTTTGTCAACGAGGATGTGTGGATGTTAATTAAGTTTTATTCTTCATTATTCTTGTAATATTAACAATTTGGGCATAATTAAGAAGAAACCTACTTTTTCTGATTCCCCGGTTCTCATTCCCTTGTAATTCTAAATAGGGCAATGGTATTTTCTTTAAGTTAGTCCCGTAGTTTAAGACTATAGTAGTCTATTAGGGGAGGGCGGGGTTCAAAGTGCCGATTTTACTAAGATGCTAAATAAGATATACACTGTGAAAGTTTTAATAATGCTTTGGAGTTTATCTAATGTAAAATTTAATGTAGTTTTTATAACCGTATGCTTTTGAAGATGTATCTAAGATTAATTAATTTAGAGGCTATATTAAACAAAAAGTCAGAGTGGCACAATTTACCCCATCAAGGGGCGGGTTGTGCCGATGGTGAGGTAAGTTGGGCCGAATGTATTGCTACAAGTAAAAGCCAGTCAGATGTGATTTAAAAATACAAAACTGATTTTATTTAGCAAATAAAGTATATTTTATCAAAAAGTTAACAGTTTATGACTAATATTAGCCTATACATGTTACACATTTGTACATCATAATAAGATCAACAAAATAACTTGTCAACCCAAGTAACAATTTCTGGTTCTATAGTAGCCCATAGAACATTTCTCAAAACACCACCTTAGCCCTATAAAAGGCCATAGAAGGTTGAGTAACGCCGATCTGGCGCAGTTATATCTCCATTTAGTGATATAGTGGAACCGTAGCAGCTTTAGTTGTGACGTTTTAGGTCTGTAAAGGTGATGTAATGATGACTCGTATTACAATTTAGTGACATACGGGCCACAGTAACGCTAATGTAGTGCTTTTTTATACTGTAGTAGCGTTCGTTGATTCCCTTATAGTCCTATTTTAGTCTATAGTAGAATCCGTGATTCCTACTGAGGCGCTTTCTCGGCAAAGTTTGGTATTGTGTGTTTTTGCTGTGAACTTCATTGACGGACAACAAAAATAATTCAATTATATAAAGGAGTAATATTCTATCGTGGTAAGTTTGTGTTATCTTATTTAGACATTTAATATTTCGATCAATGCTGCAAAAAGCACGTGCGACTAAAGTTTTACTGATAGAATAGTATTTGATTTGCTTAGTATTTTCAATGCGCCCTCGATTAATTGAGTTTTGAATAAAATATATTGATATTATAAAATTAAATTCTCAGACATTTCTACTTTAGAGCCATTAAGTACATCCGTGGGTCTTATCGGCTCACTATAGTACCACCGACTCCTGTCATGTCAAAGTTTGAGTATAAAAGTAACTGTTCACTTCCTTTATGTGCTTTTTTATCCTATGACCGATCTACAAACTCCATTATAGAAAGTTTCGGCCATATAAAAGAGTCATAGTCACAACTATCGTACGAGCCTATAATAGGGATTCAAAAACAATTAGAACACTTTTAAGTACTATAAAAATGTCCTAAAAATCGATTATAAAACAAAACCGCTCTATTACGGCGTCATTATGGCTACTAAAGACCATGTACTATAGGAGTAATTTGTGGAACCACAATATCGCAAAAACCTTATATAGTAGAACGTTCATTACTGCTAAAACGCAAGATTTATAGCGGTTGTCCGGGAAACCTTATAGCGCAAATTAGATACATAATGGTGATTTCAATCACTTTTATACAGTAACATAGCTCTTTAGTGGCTATATTTGAAGTTTTTATAGCACTTGACTATAATAGCCCTATAAAATGGTTCTATAAACCTTTACATCAACAATTTATAGGATAATTTGGCTCTTTAGCTTATAGAGCAAGAATGTGTTTCCAAACGCCTTTATACAACTGGTAGTCGCCGCTAAGACCTTTATACGACGTTTACTCGACCTTTTAGTGATGATAACCCAAGTTATAGGGCCAAAATGTTACTTGGGAATGAAGACAAAACTTTAAAAGTTATAACTTGAAAACACCGGCCAAGTACTAGTGGGACTCACGCACGAAGGGTTCCGTACTATTATCTATAAAAACAGGCCAAGTGCGAGTCGGACTCACGTAATAAGGGTTCCGTACTATAAAAACAGCAAAAAAATCATGTCTGTTTTATGAAAGCCCCCTTAAATATTTTTTTCATTCTGTTTTTTTATTATTGGTTGTTACAGCGGCAACAGATTAATACATAATCTGTGAAATTTTCATTTATCGATCACGGTTCATGAAACACACAGCCTGGTGACAGACAAAAACGACAAAAAACGGCACTTTTCCTATTCTTTGTAAACTCTCATCCTGAAAACAATATAAAAAATAATTATAATTACATGGGGATAGCAGTGCCTTAGACGGCGTTCATTCTGCCGCGGCACAATGAACCCCCGGCTAGAGGCCCTTTTAACCCCATTAGTAACGTAATAACCTTCAAATGAATTATTAAAAAAGTATTTAACACAGCGTTGTATTACATTAGCCTTACGATTCTTCAATAAATTGTCGAGACTTTATTGAAAACACTCAATACGAAAGCTTTAAAATACAATAAATAGACCAAAAAATACAACCACGAAAATATTTACTTACGTGACATCGGCACGGCACGTGGCAGGGAGCTACTGTTACTGCGGCGCTGACGCAACTAAATTGGCCGCCGATTGTGCGCCTGGGTAAAGCATTTCTCGACGCAATAACAGAATGTATCTATCTTTTTTCTTCTCTGAGTAAATCGCATTGGCACTACCTACCCCCGGCACTTTCAACCCCGCCCTCCCCTAAATGATAATGAATGATTAATAATAACAAAGGGCTGTTCTTTTAGATTTTTTATGCAAAAAAAACGATACTACCAAACATTCCCTTATCATCTTGGTCATCCTCATCATTTTTCTCATTTCCCTGGCAGCTAAAATTCAAAGTGATATATTTATGTACCTCTCCGCCAACCCCTCACCCCCTTGTCGGTCATCCCACGGTCATCCCCGCTGCGCTCCTTCTAAGTTGTGTACACAATTTAGAAGGCGCGTGGCGAAGCACTTAAGCCGTTTATTTATTTATTTATTTAAACTTTATTGCACATTAGTAAAACTAATACAAAAGGTGAACTTAATGCCATAAGGCATTCTCTACCAGTTAAACCTTTGGACATAATGGAAAATGTTGTGGCGGTGCAATAGAGGCTACTTACAAGTAGCCACACTGTAAAAATATAACATATAGAAGCAAATTAAATAAAAATAAATAAACTACACACATAATATACAGTATAAATATACATAAATATAAGTAAATACATAAACACACATACATATAACATATAATAAGAATGATGACAAACGAAAAAAGCGACAAGTAATAAAAGAGTAGGTGTTCAGTTCTGATTCGATAGAAATAAACGAACATGCTTTTTGAATACAAACAGGCTCGGAGCTTGCCTAATCCTGAGAGGAAGATCGTTCCAAAGACGAGCCGCCCGAAGAGAGAAAGAATTAGAAACAAAACCAGTACGGTGTAAAGGAATAGACAGGGTAAGGTTTTCGGCAGAACGCAACTGACGAATGTGGGTAGACCCCAGAAACGTGAAAAATGATTTGAGATAACTAGGAGAACGAGGGTCATACAGAATATTATACAAACAACAAAGCACTCTAGTACTACGACGTATCCGAATGGGGAGCCACCCAAGCTGAGATCGGAAGGAAGATACGTGATCAAACTTACGAAGGCAGAAAACAAAACGGATGCAACAGTTAAGAAGGCGATCAAGTTTATTCAGAAGCTCCTCATTAACATCAGAGTAACACACATCACCATAATCGATAATAGGAAATATTAAGGACTGCACAAGAGAGATCTTAGTCTTGACAGGTAGAAAGTGCTTGAGTTTGTTAAGAGCGTGAAGAGATCCTATGACCTTACGACTAACTTCAGCAACATGTGTTCTCCAACTCAGAGAGTTATCAATGAAAAGTCCTAGATCCTTAACACTAGAGCAAAAGGGAATACCGACGCCATTAAAAGTCGGCGGAGGCACATTATCGACATTGAACTTAGATAACTGCCCAGAACTACCAACGATAATAGCCTGGCACTTCGAAGCGTTAACAAACAGGCCAAATCTTATAGACCAGTCATATATTCGCTGAAGGTCAGCGTTGATCTTATCGATAGTGCACTTCAGATCAGCTACACCACAATGGACATATAACTGAAGGTCGTCAGCATACAGATGATACGCGCAGCAGAGATCGGACGTAATGAAATTAACGAAGATGGAGAATAGTAAGGGAGAGAGGATTCCGCCTTGAGGTACACCAGCAGTCAAATCACACCAATCAGAGAAAGACTTATCAACGCGAACCGCCTGCTGCCGACCCTGGAGGTAAGAAGAAAACCACAACAGAGCTACAGGTGAAACATTGAGGTGTTTAAGAAAGGCCAGAAGAATGTCATGGTCAACAGTATTAAAAGCATTAGAAAAGTCAATAAGAACGAGTACAGTGACCATGCCATTCTCCATGCCACGCCTCACATCCTCAGTGACCTTCAAAAGAGCTGTGCAGGTACTGTGACTAGGACGAAACCCGGACTGAAAAGGACTGAGGAGGCTATGAGAGTAAATAAAATCTGAGAGTTGCTTATGAACCGTAGCCTCCATCAGCTTAGAAAGGAAAGGAAGTATTGAAATAGGCCTAAAATTGCTGAGAGAAGAGGGATTAGCGATTTTGGGCAAAGGGATAACATGGGCTTTGCGCCAAAGAGTTGGAAATTCCCCAGAGGAGAGAGAAAAGTTGATGATGTGAGTAATAATCGGAAGTAAACAATCTTGAATAAGAGTTATCATTATGCGACTAACATCATCACATCCCACAGCTTTAGATTTAATAGCGCCAATGACTCTTTTCACGTCACCCTGAGAAGTAAAAGAGAAATGGAAAGGATCATGCAAACGAGAAGGGAAGGATGAAATATGAGATAAAGTAGTGGCTTTTAAACCTGGATCAATACAAGGTACAGAGGAGAAATGAGAGTTAAGATCATTAAGAGAAAAGGACGAACAATTGACACTATTAGCAGGTTTCCCTAGACCAAGCGACCTAAGAAATTTCCAGACATCAGCCATGGAAGCCGAAGAGACATTGTCATGTATATAGCGTCGCTTGGCTGTGCGCACCATCTGATTACAACGGTTACGAGCAACCTTGAAAATTGCCCAGTTCTCATCAGAGCGGTCGCGTTTATAGATCCTAAACGCTCGGTCTCTTTTCCTCATGGCCATCCGAACTCCATTGGTAATCCAAGGAGCCGGAGGACGCTTGACCCTTACCGCCCGCACTGGTGCATGCTTGTCGTAAATCCCCAGAACAATTGTGTTAAAATTATCGGTCTTGCTGTCAACAGTTACCGCTTCAAGAACAGGGGACCAGTCCACACCAGCAGCCTCAGCCAGCAAAGCTTCCTGATTGATTTTTGAAAAGTTACGCATGTAAATAAATACCGGTTTAGGCTTAGGGGGCTTAATACGATAAGAAGCGAAAATGAGGTCATGATGGGAAAAACCAGGAGCAGCAAACTGACCGTGCTTAATAATAAGAGAAGGAGAAGAGGTAAGAATAAGGTCAAGCCAGGAATCAGATGTCGCAGAATGATGCGTAGCGTCAAGAGTAAGAATAGAAAAGTTAACAGATTGAACCAAATTTAACAGTTTTTGACAGCGAAGTGAGTTATTAGACAAATCAGTGTTGAAGTCACCCAGAACCAAATGATGTGAGTAACCCGCACTGACTGATTCCAATACTTGCTCAAGGTCAGCAAAGTAATCAATTGCAGGGGGACAGTAGACAACACCAAGAACAGCCCTGACACCCATGACATTCACCTCAAGAAATAAATATTCCGCACTACCCGAGTAAGAAGAAGGAGAGGCAGATATGATAGAATAAGGAATATTACTTCTCAGATAAATGGCGACCCCACCTCCACCTTTGCCAATGCGATCATTTCTGACCAAAACAAAACCTGGGAGTGGATAAGAGGTGGAAGGCAGCGAGGGCTTAAACCAACTTTCTGAAACAAGAACAGCGCTTACGTACTCCGACTGAAAAGTATCAAGAAGATCACTGTAATGCGAAGGTACACTTTGGGCGTTTATATGACAAACATTGAAAGCTTTTAAATCCTTAAATTCATTCGAGACTAACGAACTAAGGTTTAAAGAAGAGTCGAGAGAATTTGCAGAGAGAAAATCAGAACTAACATCACTACCTGAATAAAAAAATTCATCATCAGACATAAAAATATACAAAACAAAAAATAACTAAATATATAATATAATATACACTAACGTATAATATACACTTAAAATAATAAAAATGTAACTAAAAGGATACAATTTCCAGTATCCTGCCGGCCAACGAATAGAAAAAACCTCAGGTTCCAAACAAAAAGTAAGTAATAAAAACCACACATATAAAAAAGTTAGCTATGATCACATCCGCTTTGATAATTAATTATACTCGTAAATAAACTACTAACATCAAAGTAATCAGCTAACAACGAAAAAAAGTATAGTTTAATCTACATTTACGACAGCTCAAACATCAAATGCCAGGGTCCGCACCACACTCAAAACACTCACGTTAATGACACGTTACGAACTAACAATAATGAGCTTAGAGCACCTTGAGCGCGCCCAAAATGGCACGAGCACAATACGGAACAAGGTCTAAGCAACATGACAGTGACAGTGACAATCAGTTGGAAAATTGAACCAAAATACAAGTGAATACTGTGAAAATAAAATTGAAAACAAAGCACAGCGGGTAGCGAACAAAACTACCGCAATACCTTACATAACTAGTACAATAACTTAACTATGCATGGTACAAAGGTCACACCAATGGGAAAACCGACGACAGAATGGTCCAACAAGTGTTACTGCGATCAAATACATTGCCTTCATTTAGCTTTGCCCCCTCGGTGGGACCGAGTCTGGATACCGGGGCCCTTGGCCCCCACAGGAACGGACACCGATTGTTCCAGCCCGACCGCAGATGACGCCGGCCCTGGCACTGGCTTGCTCGTACTCGCTGCGAAGCGCTCAATGTCCGCCGTAGACTCGATGCGCACACGCTGACCACCGGCGAGTTTTGCAAAAATATTGCCATCAAGGGACCAGCAGTTCTTGACACCAAACTGTTTACGCCCGCAGGCAAACAGCGCCTGGCGGTGCTGAGTGAGAAATTCAGAAACCACATAGCCCGTTCCCTTCAGTGCAGTCTTCTTCTTCCACACAGCAGATTTAAGGGAAAGGTCAGCAAACCTAACTAGGACAGGTCGCACTCTTCCATCCGAGGGCTTACCCAGCCTGTGACAAGCCTTAAAGGAGGCTGCAGAGACATTCGAAATTTGTAGCTGATCCGAAATAACAGCTACAATAGAGCTACTGACCACCTCCCCGCTATCTTCAGGCAGTCCAGAGAACAATAGATATTTCTTCCGGTGTCTCATCTCCAAGGTGTCAAGTGACTTGCCGAGGGCCTGAATTTGTTCCCATAAAAGCTTGAACACGGACAAAGTATGCTCCTTGAATGCAACAACTTCATCGTGGAGAGTGCTAGTGGAGCCCGATGCTGCAGGCGTGCTGCGCAGCTTCATCTCAAACTCAGCAAACCTCTTCAGGATAGTAGCTTCCAGTGACTTTTGAGTCTCAACTATATCCAATAAATTGGACATGGCCAAATAGTTAACAAGTGATAGCACAGTGACACTTTGAGGTTATGTTAGAAAAGTGAAGTGGGCCAGCAGGACAAAGTGAGTAATTACTTATTAACTAGAGCATGGAACAAAACACAAACACTGCACAATGAAATATATGTTTAACCACGCAAACTAGTGTACTTATAAATATTAATTAATGTAATAAACTAATTTATTGAATAAATAAAGTATGAATAAGATGTCACAAGTTTAATGCCTACCGCCCAAAAAAAAAAACCGTTGACGTAGAGCCTGTTTTTGCTTTATCCACGCGCCTTTCTAACTTGTGTAAACCTGTACTATCTCTCTCATGACTTCGCTGACCGACTGTATGCTTTATTTATATGTAGACTGAGTTCCTTCCTGCTGACATCTGCAAGTTCTGCCTGCATGCATTAGCGGAGTGCAGCTTAGGAGAAAGTTCGAGAACCACTAATGCTTGAAGCTAGTAAATAGCTGAGATATTACCATATATTTACCATGCGTGCTGTGTGGCCTGTGTGCATCTGACGCAGCAGCCAAATTGAATTAGTTGCTGAGTGCTTTGGATAAGTAATGTGAAATGACGTATTTTTACGTCATACTTATATTGAAACTTCTTAGTACGTATGTCAGTTACTGTGGCGAAAATGCACTTAAAACTGACTATCCCCAACATCTACTGTTCAATTGTTATCTTCAAGTAACGTTGTAGAACGATAACGCACGCCCAAAGCATAGGTACTGCTTGCACTTCGGTCAGTTTTATATGGTTTTATTTACAGTTTTATTACTGATAGTTGGAGTCCCTGGGCATGACATAGGCTACTTTTTATCCCGGAAAAAGAACTTGTTCTCGCGGGACGCGATAACCGAATTCCAAGCGACATTCGACATGTAACATTGAAAACTGCGGTAAGTATCCATAACACCAATTTGGAAAGGAAATTGTACCTACTTATCAGCAATGTTTTTAATGAGGTTTATAATATTTTCAAAATCATGTGTAGATGTTTAAAAGTCACCTGAGAATTTTTTACTATTTTCTATAATGGCTATTGGCATCCCTTTCTGGTTTGCACAAGTAGGTACATGTGTGCGACAAGGATAGCTGATTAACGGCAGTTTAGTTGTAATGTAATGTGTGGACGTTTAAGCCACGCTTAACGATCGGGTGGACATATTAGATTATCGTTATGGCGCTTAATCTGGTTGTGAGTTGTGCAGTGTATGCGTCGCACCACTTAATATGGGAATATTAAGTGGTGCGACGTATACATATTAGGTATACTGTCGTCTGACATAGCAGCAAGAACATAGTAAGTAAAATATAATATAATTTCATTAATTATGTCCTTCCTCAATTAAATTTACTTACGTAATGTAATTATTAATTACTCGTTCATAAATATTGTTTACGTAAAATGATGAAGATATTTTCACATATTGTGTATTATAAACATTACAAGTGCATTTGTTAAAAGTACGATTATTTTGTCGATTTAGTTAAGTATTTCAAGACGTACTGCACGACAATTTAAATTCCTTGAATGTACGATGTGTTCCATTTTGCGTTAGACATTCCTGTTGCCCTATAGAATGGTCGTTCAACTGCGCACATTTTACTTAATTGAAAACGAGTAAATTAATCGAAACAAGATGTCAAATAGGTAACTAAAATGTTCTTTTAGAATACGCAGCTACCTTTCTGTTTCCATGTGGTTGTGGTTAATAATTACATCAATAATTATTTGTCGTGAACGTTGCGGGAAACCGGCGAAAGTAAGTAGCACAGGACCGGTCTGAGTGGCGAGCCTTGGGGGAGGCCTATGTCCAGCAGTGGACGCCCTTCTGCTGAAATGATGATAATAATGATGAATTACATCAAACTGGTTTCGTCGTAGAAAATTACAAGCGCGGGCGTCTTTGCTGACCTTGTCAACATACCAGTCAATAGTTCACTATAGACAGACACACTCCTGATTTCCCATACACATTTATTTTTATTTAAGTACCTACTAGCTTCTGCCCGCGACTTCGTCCGCGTGGAATTCGCTTATCGGTTCCCTCAAAAAGTACGCATTTTGCGGAATTAAAAGTAGGCTATGTCCTTTATCGGGACTCCAACTATCTTCATACCAAATTTCATCAAAATCTAAATTCATTCATCAAAAACTACTGGACAAGTTTTCACGTGATGCGCGGTCAAATAAACAGACAAAAATTCTAAAAACTGTTGGAATGTGTTCTGTTATCGATTCCCCCCCCGATATCCCCAGGGGCTATATTCGAAGTTTTCAATAGGGATCTCCCTGTTCCCTATAGGATCGCTCACGCGTCAAGTTCAACTTTAAATCTAGCTGCTTAAAGTTCACGCGACGCTTGAGCGATCCTATTTCCCTAGTGCACTATAGACAGACACACTCCTGATTTCCCATACACATTATTTTTTATTTATAGATTGATTTTTTAAAATGACGTCTGCAGCTCAAAGTTCCATTGTTTATTTACGTTGTCAGACTAGTTATTAACTCATCCTGCAAAGAACATGGTATTGAAAATATTGAAATGAGCAAGAAATCCAGAATGAGAGAGTGACTAGGTACGTTCGCACCATTAGGTACCCCCATTTTTACCCCCGACGAAAAAAGAGAGGGGTGTTACAAGTTTAACGTGCCTGTGTGGTATCGTAGCTTCCAAGCGGATGGACCGATTTTCGTTTAGTTGTTTGTGTCATAGATTATTTTATCCCGAGTATTCTTAGCCATGTTTCATAAAAATCTGTTTAACCGTTTGAAGATGACAGCTCTTTTCTAGTTGATGAGGAGATCTGACTAACTTCCTTATGTCCGATCGATTCGAAAATTGGTACCGCGTTACTTCAATGATATTGAAAGTATTTGGTAAGTTAACCATGACCTGATCAGTTGTTTGAAGATCATCAGCTCTTCAATAGTTGATGAGGGGATCTGACTACCTTCCACATGTCCTATGGATTCGAAATTTGGTACCGTGTTACTTCAATGATATTGAAAGTATATGGTGGAATACCTAACCATGACCTGATCAGCCGTTTAAAGATGTCGGGGGGTTATTAACATTTTCAATTTTATCTTTATTCTGGACGCCGAGAGCTGCCACTGGCAGTTGATACGCAAGATTAATCAGACTCGTAATTTAAAAAAAAAACTGGTCCGTCAATAGGCGGCACAGAAAAAGTTTGAACTTTTCTTTGACGGCTGGGTTAAGCCAAATAATGGAGGGAGAAGTTTTGGGAGGGTCTTCTCTTAATTTGTTTCTAGAATAAAAAGGTTGTATGTATATGCCTTTTCCATGTTATAAAATTTTGAACTTTAAGTTGTTTGTAGTCAGATTGAAAGTTTTATGGCAGGAAAACAGTAAATGAACATTATTCTTTTAAGACTTTGTACCTACTTGATTTTTTCCGACCAAACTCCACGCGGGCAGAAAAGGGGCAGAAGTTTGTATAAATAACAAAACAGACCAATAAACGATATCGAAGAATTCGATAAATGCATTTAATAAGCAATATATTATATCTACTTTCTTTAATAAATCACAAAACATTCAAAGATAAGTTCATACCTACTCAACCATTGTACTCAACTGATGATAAAACATTAAAATGGTATTACTGCTCACTAAAGTACATAGACTGAAGTGTTCAAGATGTTAGCGACGGACGCGTTAATAAGACAAGGTCGTTTAGCGACGGTTAGACGATACGCGAACGACCTTGTCGCTTTAAACAATTGTGACCTTGTTATATGCTGGTTTAGGAGATTCGTCGACAGTAGGAGTGAGAGAGAGAGAGAGAGTTAGTTAATTTATGACAGTGTTTACCTGGGAGTTATTTCACGTTGTTCGTTAATCATTAGAAACTATTCTTTGTTCGGTACTTTTACGAGTGTGATTTGGCATGTTTTTTTTTCTTTACCTATTTATTGCCGTTCTTTTTAAATAGTAGTTATGTAATCGAAGATGTGTTTTTTGAGAGACATTAGATTACTTACTTATTACTGAATCTGAATCTTCGCAAGTGAAACCCTTTTATAAAATGATTTCCTAATGTCAGAACAAAGTTCAATAATATGTAATTACATAAATAAAGCCACAATACCTAATTAGGTATGTTTATAATATGCAACTTTATTATTTACGACGTAAGATCCTGTTTTAAAATAATTTGGAGAGTTTGTCCATGGTATTATTACGCGGTTACCAATAATACAAAAGGGCGGAAGTACAAAAAGGGCAAAGCAAAACTGGTTCTTGAAGTTGTGCTACTAGTTAATATAATATAATAGTAAGTTTCCTTGATAGGCTCCTAATAACATTTTTGCTCACGTTTTCTTATGTCACATGATTTTTATTTTTGCTAGATAAGTAATAAAATTACTTATAACTAGGTATGATGTTTTTTTTCTGAACCGAAATTATATATAAAAAAACTTTAATAAAAAAAACATATTTAGCTAACTAGGTAGTGCAATCATGTATTTTAAATCGCTCGACGAATCGTCAATATCTCTATCTAACATGTTACATTTTATGTACTAAAATAACAACGCCTTTATAAGTACGCTTTGTCGTTATTATCTCGACGTAAAGTTGCGAATATTTGTTAGTAGATGGCGTCACCGTCGCCCGGCGCGTTATCAATTGTGTTGCTATTTCTGTCACGCGTCCAGATTCGCGTATAGCGCTCTCTCGGTCTTGTAGAAATTTATTGCTATAAATACCTCAAATATCACTTTGAACTAAATATATCGTTTTTATGTCAGCTACAGATGATATTTCCATGCTTTTTTCTATAAATGAGCTTGGTATTCTCTATATTTTCCATAGGTGTTCTACATCGCGCTATTGAAGTTTTTACGATCGGTTGCTTATATACGCGCGCGGCGCTCGTTCGGTCGGGGAGTCCGTTTCTACACAGGGAGGTAGTAACATAGGGGTAGAGCTACACGAAATCTATCCACTTTGGTCCCAATGAAGCGTAATAAGGATTGCTCATTGGAGACACTTGAGGTGCCGCTGTGTCGGTAAGGGCTGTAAGTATGCCCAACTTGAGGTTCGCCCGTAAAGAGGCGGTATTCGGCTGAAATGACGCCAGTTAGGGACCCAAAGAGGCCCAGAGTCGGCTCAAAGGAGTCTATGAAGAGGTATGAAGTCCTCAACCCCACTGTAGTAGAAGATTTGACTCTCTTTTATGGATAGGAAGTACCAATATCAGGTTATTAAAGGGTATTCTTATCTTCGCATCAATAAAGGTAATTGAATAATTGTTATCTTATTAATTTTCTTCTAATACAATAAAGATGAATTTTTACTGAATATTTCAGTTTTTCTTTCACAACAGCGAATACTTTTAGCGAGTGTTATTTGTTTTACGAAGTAAGTAGCGTACTCGTTCCATTCAATGTTTAATTAACCTTTTGCGAATCAGTAACGGAATTAATGAGGTTGCAGCAATGACTAATTTGACATCTATACCTACTTAACTGGAGTTTTGTTTTCCATGCCGAGCATTAAATTAATTAAAACTCGATCTGATAGCCTTTTCCAGACGTCAATACAAATATTTGAAGAAGTCCCTAGGAAATAAAAATAACGCCATTTTAAAACATGAAATATTTAATTGCAAATTGACACTTGGAAAGTTCAGAGATAGGTATAGTTCCGCGACATGACTTACCCAACGAAATCCCGATCATCAAGGACTCGTCAAGGAGTACATGGCTACGCTACTAGGTACCTAGTTCCCGCGGGAACGTTCTAACCGAATTCCATACGGATGAAGTCGCGGGCAAAAGCTAGGGTCCATATCGTATCTGGGCTGATATTCGAAGTCTTTAAATAGGGATCTCCTTGTTCCCTATAGGATCGCTCACGCGTCGCGTGAACTTTAAGCAGCTAGATTTACAGTTCAATTTGTCGCGTGAGCGATCCTATAGGGAACAGGGAGATCCCTATTTAAGATTTCGAATATAGCCCCTGGTTCAAAAATATAACTTTCACAGACGCTTGAACATGTTTGAATATGAACGTACGTTTTCTTGCTAATATTAATTAACAGCCATATAGGTACTTTCGTTTTGTTCGAAAATACGCTAATTGCATATGTATTTATGATCTCATTATAGCCAGCCAGGATACCGACTTCGTCGTTGATGATGATGAGTCCAGTCCAATCGTTTTATAAAGGTATCCTGTAATCACACCTGATTGGGGCTTGGCGTGTGTACCTCACGCGCTCAGTAGGTAAAATGGGGATAAAAACGAAGCGATCCTTTATTTATTTAATGCTGATAAATGTGCGCATTAAAGGCTACCCTTTTGCAACCCTTTGCCGGATTTTTCTGACCCTCGTACAAAATATAGGTTATAAAATAAGTAGGTAATACCCTTACCTGGGCATTGTGTGGAGAACTCACCGACCGTCTGCTCTTTGGTAAACAAGATTCTATGAATGATTGAAACGTGTTGTTTTTGTACCTAAAAGGGAATATGAATCCGTAATGACATTAATCCGTACCTAAGGAGAATAAATTGCTATCATACACAGGGGAGTTCTATGCGATTGTTTAAGACCCAGTAATTTATCTGACAACTTTTACACGACAGAGAGATATGATTTTAGCTGATTTCTCCTAGGTTTGAGAAGAAACGCCGCAACAAACTCGAACAGAAAACCTATTTTAAAGTGTTATAGTGTCTGCCTTTATTCTTGTAATTTACCCACAAAAAATGGTCACCAATGCCAATACAAAGGCATTCTCGGTTCAACTTCTTTTCCTTGCCTGGAATGAAAGTAGTGTTAAATTATGAAAATGAAAATATTTATTCAGCAAATAGGCCACATCGGGGCACTTTTACGCGTCAGTTTTAAATGAATTTACCAGCGCTTCGTAGACCCATTGCTTGAGAAGAAGCGCCGCAACAAACTCAGCAGAAGGCCTTTTTTCAAAATTTTAACATACAGATTCACATTACATTTACATTAATATGTATAAAAATACATATATAGGTACATACTAAAATTACATTTAAGGCATTCACTGCCACCAACGCATATATGCGTTTTGCTGACTTTCCCGCAGTGCCTCGAACGCACATGTGCGTTGAAATGTTCCCTTAATGACAGATGTTGCCCCTGGCGAAAGTTCGTAAAAAGAAGTGGCAGTGAATGCGTTAAGGGATGTATAGTGCCTAACTTAAACTTAAATCTAAGATCTTAGAGATGGTCTTATATTAGGTAAGTACAAAAATTAATTAATTTGAAAGAGATACTTAAATCGTTTTGTTCATTGGTTGTTACAGACGTCGCTATGGACGGAAGAAAGCACGTGCGAAGAGAAACCTTTAATTGAGGAGGATGGGCCACTTCCACCGAGCCCCGTCCTTACACACCTCTCTGCCGAAGGTAAAGGGTCACTATTTCTACTACTACTACTGCCTATTTGCGTCCCACTGCTGGGAACAGGCCTCCTCTCATCACGAGAGAGTTTGGCCTACTCCCCACGCGGGCCCAGTGCGGATTAGGGACTTCACACACATCTTTGAGTTACTTCGCATATGCGTGCAGGTTTCCACACGATGTTTTCCTTCACCGAAAAGCACAGTGGTTAATTTAAATTGAATTTCGCACATAAGTAAACTTAGAGGTGCGAGCCGGAACGGAATCGAACCTCCGACCCTCTGCATGAGAGGCGCTCACTATTTATTTATATGTAAAAGGCATAGTTACAAGTTACAAACTTAGAGATTACTAAAGCAAGTAGGTATATTTATAAACTAGTTAGTACTATTTTCTCAGAGAGGAAAAAAGGGTTATGCTTGGACTGGGTAACAAACTACTATGGAGATAGATGTCTCCGCAAGCGCTTGCCGTATTTCCTCAACAGCTTGCCCTCAGGTATTAGACACGAGCGAAGTAAGGGTATATTTAAAAGAAAACTGCATAATTATTTGGTTAACTTATTATGATTATTTACCTAGTATTTAATTATTAGTTGAGTAATAGACTACCTACTTGACTCTGCAGTCAAACTGCGAAAGCAGTTTTGTGGAGCAATGTTACTTTTATAATTGTATCTCATGTATTAGTAATAAATAAATAAATCAGTAAATAAAAAATAAATGGTCGGGCTTAGCTAGACGAATCACAAAACATTTCGCGGTCTGTGATTTTTGCACACGGACTTTAGCGCCTGCACTAGTTTAAGTATTGACTTGTTATGATACTTGTACTTATCTACGTTTAGAGAGCCTTCTTTGTAATCTGCAACAAAATGCTAAACTTAAACGAGCTAATCGTGAAATATTTACTTATACAAACTATCTCAGAAAAGGTGAAAAAACGATCTATAGCTATTTTCACCCGAGCAAGGCTAGATAGCCCACGTTTACTTTAATTCAGCAGACGACTCGCATTATATTAGTCCGACAGTAATATGCTCGCAGAGGAAACTTACCAGAGCCTATATGTATCATGCTTAGCTCCTCAACTCCCCTTTAATTTGCACGAGTATGAAATTGTTCAAGTTTCAGCTCTGTAACTCGGCCGTTTACATTGTAACTTGTGAGTCTATAGTACAATTGGCTAGGATTTCAAGTACGTATTCAGAGATCAAACGGCTAGATGGCATTGTAAGGCGCTTGGCGGCTTTGTATAATGTAATGATATTGGAGTTGATCTAGTTTTGGATGTTTGATGAGAGAGGAAAAGGGCTAGGAATAAGTTTGAGGATTGTTTCTTTGCTATTGGGCTATTGGCGGATCGAGGCATTTATAACAAAACAATACAATAATGTCAATAATTGTATCGAATACCAAAAATCCAAGGAACAATACATAAATAAACGTAATTACACAAAATGTGTGTCATACAGCAGACGGTCTTATCGCTCAACAGCGATCTCTACCAGAAAACCTTTCAATAGTTATAGAGAAAACAAAGAAGAAAATATAAAGAAAACAAACTAGGTTGTCAACAACAAACTATTAACTACTTACTAGGTTGTATTGTAAACAATCAGTATTTTGATGTAGAGTGAGATGATAAGAAAGAGCCGTGTATAGCACGACACAACTTAGAAGGCGCGCGGCGAAGCACTTAAGCCGTTGACGCAGAGTCTAGTATTGCTCAATCCACGCGCCTTATAAGTTGCGTAAACCTGGGGCTTCATTCCGGACGCAAAAGATTTCATTGAGAAGCTATATAGGGAACGTCACGGCGCTCAAATTGCACTTTAAATCTAGCTATTTAAAGTTCGTTTTCAACGTCGTGACTAGAGTGTGCTCCCGGGAATTCCCGGTACTGAAGTTTCCCGGGAATTCCCGGGAAATTAGCTAATTTTACGGTACCGGTACTGATGAAGCAATTCCCGGGAAAGTACCGAAATTTCGGGAAAATTTTCTAGGGTTAATATTTTACAAAAACGCACACGCAAATACGCACTTTTACACGAATTTTAACAATTCAATTAAATATTTCACATTTCCGTGCTTTGTCACTTCACATTGCTCCCTTAAAAATTCAACTCTATTCGAAAGAATAACGTTGATTTATTTGTTTCATGTTTGTTGACAATGAACTATTTCTTTCATCAGTAAATATAAAGATTTTTTTTGTGTAGTTCGACGAAAAAGGTACATTTTTATTTTGAAAAGATGCTGTGATTATATTTGTTGTAAATTCTGGTAAATTCTTTTTAGGTAGGGTCTTAATATAGTATGAAGCAAAAATAAGGTAATGGCGGGAAAAACCAGAAACAGTAAACTGTCCATGCTTTATAACTTGAGGAAGAGAATAGGTAAGATCTAGCTAGGAATCTCATGAAGCTTAATGGAGAGTATGGGTTCAAAGGTAGGATAGAAAAGTTAAAGACTGAGCAAGAGTTAACAGTTTTTAACACCGAGGAGAGTTTTTAGACAGATAAGTGTTGAAGTCACCCAAAACCAAATGATGCGATTAATCTGAACTTAGCAATTCCAAATTTGAGATTCTCAGAGAAGTAATCGGTTGAAGGGGAACAGTACACTACACCAAGAAGTGCCCTGACATGCTTGACATTCACCTCCAGAAATAAGTATTCTGCACTACCAGAGTTAATGGAAGGAGAAGGAGAGAGCAATGATTGAGTAAGGAATATTACTTCTGAGATAAATTGCGACCCCGCCTCCACTTTTTCCGGTGTGATCGTTCCTAATTAAAAAAG
Organism: Aethes cnicana; assembly: GCA_963971205.1. NCBI lineage: Eukaryota > Metazoa > Arthropoda > Insecta > Lepidoptera > Tortricidae > Aethes > Aethes cnicana. Next base: position 9,871,295 of record OZ020287.1, on the reverse strand, counting down.
TGTCATGAAATATATATACTCGTACTTTGGTTGTGTTGGTTGATAGGACAAACATTTTAAAAAAACCGGCCAAGTGCGAGTCGGACTCGCGCACCGAGGGTTCCGTACAAACCTGTAAGGTTTACAAAGTTCGTTCTTTACGACAATCGAGTCATAACTATGGTATTTTTATTGCAAAATGAAATTCATAACATTACAATGGGGAAATATGGAGTAGCATAAATTTAAGACAAAGATCTTAAAAAATATATATTTTGTAATGTAACTAAAAATTTAAGGTTTTCGGAATTTTTCCTTTATGTGTGCTATAAAACGTTGCTTCATGCCAAATTTCAAGATTCTAGGTCGACTGGAAGTACCCTTTAGGTTTTGATTCCCTTGCGAGTACTTGCGAGTTTCAAAATATGCAGCTTAAATTGCTGTTTCTTTTGATTGCGTTGACATAGAAGTTTGATTTTGTTACAGCTTAAAGGTATTATAGACCTGAGTATTTGGTATGAATTTCAATTTAATACCTCTACGCGTTTATGAGGAAATGGGTAGTAAGGTTAAAATTATTAAAAAAAAAAATATTATGTGATGTAACTAAAAATTTATGGTTTTCGTAATTTTTCCTTTATCTATGCTATAAGACGTTGCTTCGTACCAAATTTCAAGATTCTGAGTTCACGGGAAGCACCCTGTAGGTTTTGATTCCCTTGCAAGTGTCGAAAATTTGCGGCATAAACGGCTGTATCTTTTGATTGCGTTGGCTTAGAAGTTTGATTTTTTCACAGCTTCAAGGGACAGTAGACCTGAGTAATTGATATAAATTTCAGCTTCATACCTCCACGCGTTCCTGAGAAAAAGGGTCTTGACAGACGGACGGACAGACGGACAACAAAGTGATCCTATAAGGGTTCCGTTTTTTCCTTTTGAGGTACGGAACCCTAAAAATTGAATCTACAAATTCATTCGAGACTAAGGACCCAAGATTTTAAAGGAGAGTCAAGGGAATTGGCAAAATGAAAGCCGGAACTGTCAGCACTGGCTGAATAAAGAATTTATCTTCAGTCATATGTAATGATGAAAAATTAATAATGATGTTAATTTAACTCATTCCAAGTGGTTTGTTGATTGAACATTTTATGTATAAATTGAAAACAATAGGTAATATAGTTAAAATAAGTCGTTTTCTTGATTTTTGCAAGGAATTTTCTTCAGTACCGAAATTTCCCGTTTTCCCGGTATTTCCCGGTACCGGACCTGACCCAGTACCGGGATTTTTAAAACCAGTCCCGGTACCAAAATTGCACACCCTAGTCGTGACGCTTTGACGGCAGCCACGGTTTATAGGGACATGGATGTTCCCTTTCCCTATGTAACGATTCGGATTGAGTCCCTGTACCCAGCAGAGTTTGATATTAGCGTGTTTTGCCAGGGCTCGGTGTGCGTCGCGCGCATGCGTTGATGGGCGCAGGCGCGAGCGGGTCGGGGGGCGGCGGGCGGGCGGCGCGGGCGCTGCGGCTGCTGCTTCTGCTGGTGTTGGCGCTGGCGGCCGTCGAGTACCTCTTCGGGTCCATCCTGGACGCCTCCCCGCTCCGGAGCTACCTCTACACGCCGCTGTATAACGTCACCCAGCCCACTATCCGGTAAGGCGTCATGTGCACTTAGCACAACTTAGAAGGCGCGTGGTGAATCACTGGTAATGCTCGGCCACGTGTTCGCGCGGTAGCGGCCGCCGCGCATTGGTTAGGAATCGTCACGCGCAATATGTCCGAAAAACGCCCGCCGCTGCTGCTGCAGCGCAATGTCGAGGCCGAGCCGTTGATCCGTTGACACAGAGTCAATTATTGCATTGCTGGACATAGGCCTCTCCCAAGGCTCGCCACCCGGATTCACACGAACTTGGAGCGACCTGGTTAGGGCACTCAAGGGCAGATCCAGGGCGGGGGTCATGGGTGTCAAGGGGGGGGGGGGGTTGTATGACGTGCCCCCCCCCCCCCTGAGTCGAAAGCTGGATCCGCCCTTGAGGTCACTCCATCTTGTTGAAAAACAGGTCGTCTAGCGGTACAGCACTTTGAATGGCCCTGCCATTTAAGTTTCCCAATTCGTCGGGCTATGTTCAGTTCTGCTGCCGCCGATATCGAAATTTCTGATTCTATCACACAGAGAAACCCCGAGCATTACTTATTTAATTATTTATATTTAGAAGAATAAGAAGAAAGACATGTATTTATCACCAAAATGTGAATTTGACGCTGCCATTAATGAATTTTTCTCAAAAATGCTATGTAATGTTGCCATAACATCGCTAAAAAGCATCCAGTAAGTAGGTCATACCGAAGGCTTATTGGAAGTGTCCAGTAAATAGCGAGATTTTGAATTTGGAATCAATAATTGTCCAGTAAGTACGTATGTAATTCCATTACGTATCATGTTATTTGAATTTCGAAGCACATTTTTACCTCGCCACCAACCAATACAAAGGATTAGGTCCTGAGGTCGTATATAAATTTAAAATAGATAAAGGATAAAAATTAATTACCTTGAACGATATATCACTTTAAATTTACATATTTATTAAAGTATACGTACTTTTTATTTTGCACATGACAAAATGTTTGATTATATTCACTAAGAACAATAAAAAACTAAAATAGGTCAGCGCAATAGGCAGTACGTATAAAAAACACATGATCCAATATTTAAAAAAAAAAACCTATCGACAAGGTTATTCACAATTGTAGTGTGTAAATAGGCGGAAACAGTTAAGATAATTGTTGACTTCGGAATACCTGTTTTATATTATAAAAAAAGAGGTCTGAGTTAAAGTTAAAATCATGAACATTAGTTCTACAATGTAAAAATTATGAAATATTACCAATAAAAAATGAGATTAGCAACAGTGCAAGTAACTCAGTGCAAATAACTAAACGCAGTCTTTATAAAAAAAAAACGTAATGACAGTCGGCTAGGCGCTAGAGCTAAGGCGGGATTTTAAGTAAAACATATTTTGTTTGTGTTATTGAATACATTTTTGAATAAAATGAGTTCAAGTGAGTCAGATTCCGATATGGACGGCACTCCTCCTCACTTAAAAGCAGAGGTGGAGTTAGCCAAAAATAATTTACTTCCACCTAAGTCAAAGGAGAGATATTTAAAATAATATGAAAAGTTCAGTGGAAGGAAGACAATAAAGCTTATAATTGGTCAGAGAATGTGTTCCTGGCTTATTTTAACCATCTGCGCCAAATAATGCAGCCGTCAAGCTTATGGGCAGTATATTCCATGCTTCGTTGTGTAGTACTAGCAAGTGCCCAAATATGAATGTAACCTTCAATATTTCTTAAATATATTTTTGTCTTTTATTCGTGTTTCATTTTTGAGAAAAGCACTATACTTGCTTCGACCGTAAGAGCCATACTGGCCGCGTATGTAGCCGGACCTCGGCTGGCGCCTCGGTCCGTCAATATCATACTTGGCCAGTATGGCTTACTTACTGGTCTCTGCAGTAATGTACTATTATTTATACTCTCATGCCGTATAAAATTTCTCCACGCCGCGGTAAGATATCATATGCATAAGTACGTATCAACGATTAAATATAGTAATTTTAATGCTGAAATTATACCATTCCAGATCCGGCGAACCCTTGCCCTGGCCCAAGAGACTCTCACCCTCGCTTGCGTCCACACAAATCCCTAAGACGAGGAACACAACGCACGCAAACTCTACTCAAGTCAAAACAAGTAAACGAAACGAGACAACACAAGTCCCCACTCACTGCCCCCCGAACGCGACGCGGTCAGAGCCCCAAGACAGCACTCCCCTGCTAATATCGAGGATAATGGACAGTATTACATTAAATATTAAGAATCTCGTGACCACTGAAACCTTGGAATACAAGAAGAACGAGACTGAGATGCCGCTGTGCGAGTTACCCCCGGATTTAGGTAAGTGTGACTCATTTTCAAAGTTTCTGCAATGGTAAAATGTGGTTTCAGACCATCGTGGAACGTATTACGAAATAACTCATTATAATTTTATAGTGTGTTTTTTTTTTCATTTCATTTGTTGTCAAATCATCAAACATGAAGCATGAGATATAAAATATTCAGTGACACAATGCAATAAATTCGCTAAGCATTTCTAATATTATAATGGCTTTTGTATATACAAAAGCCATGGCTGATCACACGGAGAGGAGAGTAGGTAAATAAGTATAGATAGTCCCCACGCGGGCCCAGTACGGATTGGGGACTACTACTAACCCTCGCTCTATTCCCGACAGGCCCGATACCAGTCAACAAAACCGACATGGATTTGGATGTCGTGGAGAAGAAATACCCTGAGGTGCACCGGGGCGGGCGGTACTCCCCGCGCAACTGCACCGCGCGGCATAAAGTGGCCATCGTTGTGCCATACAGGTGATTCACTACAGATTATCTATACTAATATTATAAATGCGGATGTCAACTGTCTGTTGCCTCTTCACTTCACGCGCAAACCGCTGGACCGATTTAGATGAAATTTGGTATGGGTGGAGATAGTTTTTATCCCGGGTAAGGACATACTACTACTACTACAGCCTATTTGCGTCCCACTGCTGGGCACAAGCCTCCCCTCATCACGAGAGGGTTTGGGCTATAGTCCCCACGCGGGCCCAGTACGGATTGGGGACTTCACACACATCTTTGAATTACTTCGCAGATGTGTGCGGGTTTCCTCACGATGTTTCCTTTCACCGAAAAGCTCAGTGGTAAATTCAAATTGAATTGCGCACATGAGTAAACTTAGAGGTGCGAGCCGGAATCGAACCTCCGACCCTCTTGCATGAGTGGCGGTAAGTCGAACCACTAGGCCACCACGGCTTAGGACCACGGAAGGACATAGCCTACCTTTTATCCCGAGAAAACGCATAGTTCCCACGGGAACGCTGTAACCGAATACTAAGGACGAAGTCGCGGGCAGAAGGTGAATTATTAGATTTACATTAACATTACGTAGTCGAAAAATATTCGGAAATACCTATCAAAAAAATAATAACATTTCTCTTAAAAATTGTTGGTATACCTGTTGAAAATGACTATTGTAAATATATTTTCAGAGATCGCCAGGAGCACCTAGCGATATTCTTGAACCACATGCACCCATTCCTGATGAAGCAGCAAATAGAATATGGAATATTCATTGTTGAACAAGAAGGTATTGTCTTTTGGACTTACTTTTATTTTAACAAGCCGGAAACCCTCGGCTGCGCACGATCGAGGGCTTGTGCACAAATCGCGCGAGGTTCGATAGGGGGAAGGGGGGGCACGAAAAAATCACGACTGATCACGTTGGGGGTGGGAGGCGGGGTACCTATAAGGAAACCTCACGTGTATTTTTCTGTAGTGACAGTCACAATCACATTTGCACATCAAAAGCGCCGAAAGTATTCATGCATAATGAATGAATACGAGTTTGCGGCTCTCGCGGTTGAGACTCTGGGTCCCTGGTCGACATGAAAGCTTTCGTGAGGGTGTTGTCGGCCCACTTGATCGACAAAACCGGCCACCTATAAGGGCTGGCGCTTACCTCTCGCTCTAGGATTTCTTTAACAATCCAGAGAGGTAACGCCGCCAGCGTTATGGGCACCATGCCGCAAAATGAACTTTTGGAAGGGGTGTTTTTTCTATAGTTTTCTTTAATTAAAATTATTTACATTTCATATGTCTTATTATAATTAGCTTATTTATTATTATTATTAATTAATTAATTGTTTCTTAGTACTTACTGCTTTTAATATTCATATTATGTACATTGCATATTAAAGTGATTGTATATCATAACATTTATAACGAAAATGGAAAAATAAACAAGAGTTACATATACTTACTATACATACTATTAATCTTACAATTTCGTCGAATTAAAATAATACACGTGAGGTTGTGAGGGAGAGGGGTGGGGGGGTCAAAAAGTAGGCCACGTGGCTACGCAAACGCTTCGTATCAAAATGTAGATGGATACTTCCACAGCAGCCCACGGTCTCACTACGCACGGCTTACGCACGGGCATTACAATGAACCATAGAGGAATAGAATAAAGAGAGTAGCAGACCCTATACCTACTAAAGTGCGTCCGCCTGAACGCGGGTTAACACTAGATCGACATCTAGCGTCCAGTGGCTGAACCCCGATTACCCGACCGTTTAGCAGCTGCTTCCGCTACTTGAAGCTAGATGGCGAGCCGAACGCAAAGCATATAACTTTCATTCCCCTATTTTAAGGGGTTGGGGGGTTTTTAAGGAAATTTACAGATTTTTAAATTTTTATCGTAGCTTACTTACCAAATTTCAGCTTTCTATGTCTTCAGGAAGTACCCAAACGCTATGATGATCATCAGTCAGTGAGTGAATGAGTGTGTGACGAAATTTGAGTACTTATTTTAGATATTAGTACAAGAGCTATTTATTTGAAACTTGGCATGTTTGATAAGCACTCTCTTGTCATTATATCCTGAAAATTTAGACTTTCTAGCAGTCTCCAGACCGAACCTATAAGTATAATGGTACGAAAATACAACGATACGCTCCGAGAAAAGGTGCCCTGCGCTGTCGTTGGCTCGTCTTGGCGGGGGCACCACCGTAATAACCTTATTACCATTGTAATATCCTAATTGGTAGCCAGCCTTTTCGATATTTTGCCAAATTGTGTCCCTTGGATGTAAAAGGTTTCCGACCTCTATCATAGAGCTCTGATCTTACAGGCAACCACGAATTCAACCGCGCTAAGCTGATGAACGTGGGCTTCGTGGAGAGTCAGAAGCAGAAGGCCGGCGGGTGGCGCTGCTTCATATTCCACGACATCGACCTCCTGCCGCTGGACCAGCGCAACCTGTACTCCTGCCCGCGCCAGCCGCGCCACATGTCGGCGTCCATCGACAAGCTCAACTTCAGGTGAGACGGGATGGTCCGCAGATGGAGCAAGGCAAAATGAAGCTAAAAAGCGTGCATAAGTAAATATACACCACCACCACAACTCAAAACAGCCTGTTTACATCCCACCACTGGGTAAAAGCCTCCTTTCATCACGAGAGGGTTTGGGCCCCCACGCGGGTGCAGTGTGGATTGGGGACTTCACACACATCCTTGCATAGCTTCTCAGATAAATATTGAGGAAATATGTATTTAATGTATTGTACGAACGACCAAATTATATATACCATATATATACCATGAAAAAATAAGGTAAACTTAAAAGGACAATCTTCAAACAAATCAACGTACGCCCGAAACAAGTGTTAAATGCGATAATAGATGTCGCTGCCTAGGTAGCCTGTATATAAATTTAAACTCCATGAGCACCATCTAGATGGCGCTGTACAGGCGACGTATGAAAATTTGAAGCGCCCTGGCTATTTCCGATGTACGCCGTACGTAATATAGGGAGCTTGACAGTCTTGAGAGTAATTACCTTGTCTCTGGATATACTGAAGACAGGCCAAATTAAAAGAACTTACTCGAAATTGACGAACTTTCATGAATAAAGAGATGAATGTGGAGGAACCGAGGCAGATATGATCGGATAGCAGCAGACGTTCTGTGGTCCCTGCCTTGGCCAACGGGTAACAGGCGCGAGTTTATTATATTTACCTATGTTATTGTATTATTTCAGGCTGCCATACGAAGATATATTCGGCGGGGTGTCGGCGATGACGTTGGAGCAGTTCCAAAAAGTGAACGGCTTCTCAAACCGGTACTGGGGCTGGGGCGGCGAGGACGACGATATGGCCTATAGGTGAAGAGTTATTATCTTACCTACTATCTGATATTTCTAATTCCGAAAGCTTTCCTTAAAATAAAAACTTTCGTCCAGTTCTTGCAACATTTTCCATTTTCTATTTCAGGTTGAAAAAGATGAATTACCACGTCGCGCGTTACAAAATGTCTATAGCTCGGTATGCTATGTTAGATCATAAGAAATCCGCTCCAAACCCCAAAAGGTAAGCAGAAACCAAGTTGCAGTCACTTTTTCCAACTTTAGCTATATTACGAGTATATAACCTCATTGTATTTCAGACAACTGGTATTCTTCTGGTGTTTGAAGAACCTATGCCCCTTAAAAAAAAGGTGTCACTTTAAAACATATCTAAAACTTCCTTGAAGATGAATAGGTATTAGAATGACAACCTTCAAACAAATCAGCGTTCGCCCGAAATAAGTGTTAAATGCGATAATAGATGTCGCTGCTTAGGTAGCCTGCATACAAATTTGAACTTGGCAGCCGGTGAAATTTCTGGCACAAGGGAATTCCATCGTGGGCCTCAGGGTAGGCAACGCATTCGAGATCTTATGTTTTCTTAATGGGGGATCATAGGATTTCGGTGGCCGCACTGACTCTCTATTATCCTTCAAACAAATCAGCGTACGCCCAAAATAAGTGTTAAATGCGATAATAGATGTCGCTGCCTAGGTAGCCTGCATATAAATTTGAACTCCATGAGCAACATCTAGATGGCGCTGTACAGGCGAAGTATGAAAATTTGTAGCCCCTGGCTATTTCCGATGTACGCTGTAATGTAAGGAGATTGACACTACTGGTATAGGTTAAGAGGGTTTATCCCAAAAGTTGGCAACGTCGCATATAGCTGTCAAATGTTTCGCTGTTTTTATTTATTTCTCAATATTGCTGAATTAAACAGGAAGATATCATTCTATGGTTGAATGAAGCGTCTCGTTTTATATTTGTTGGTTAGGCATTCAAATGATAAGATCACATTAAAACGCACGGAAACTGCGATGGAAAGTTTTCAAAAGATATTATTTCCATAATACTAAAAACTACGTGTTCCTATGATAACTGTTGTGATCCATACTTAATGTTTTATTTAACCATAGAGCGATAATTCATGTTTTCATTCAGTAATATTCAGAAATTAATGAAAATAGCAAAATATTTGACAGCTATTTGCGACGTTGCCAACTTTCGGAGTAAACCCGCTTAAGTACTATTCGAAATCAGCAACATTTATTATCTACGCCTCTGATTCGATTATGCATAGGTGCAACTTGTTGTACACGTAACGGCCACTTTTCATCAAGTGGACCGACTGACCGGTGGGTCAGTTGTCACTCATTAAGTATATCGTGAGTAGGGACACGTACCAATCCACACCTATACAGGTTACCTCACCGCCCGCGACTAACGGGCATATTCCATAGCAAAACCAGTCGGGAACGGGCAGTCACACATGTGCACTTATTTGTACACCATAATGGTGTGCAGTTTAGTTTCCGTTTGTATGGAGTGTCGCAACAAGTCACCTCCACTCCTCCACCAAAAGAGCAGTGGCAGTTTTCAGAGGTTCATGACCCCTTCCAAAACCGGACAAGTCCCATAGAAAAAATGGCCATTTTTACCAATATGTGAATCGTGACTTCCTTATCCTTTGTCTGGGAGGGATAAAATGTCAATTCTTGTGCAGGTATCAACTCCTCTCCCAAACAAGCAAGACGTTCAAGAAGGACGGGCTGTCCACACTGGAGTATGTGCTGGTGGACGCGGTCCAGCACCACCTCTACACCCACATCCTCGCCAACATCGATGAGCACAGCTGATGGACATACTTCGCCAAACTGCTGTTTGGCGACGAGCGGTAACGCGGGACGCTCCATGTGATATTAACAGTGTTAAGGACACAGTTACCATGTAGCGTAATGATCTCTTTATAATATGAATTGTATTTAACCCGATCATCACCAATAATCTTCAATACCGCGAGTGTTGGAAAAAAAAAACTTACACAAAAGTACGCACGCCGCTTGCGGTAATGTTTAAGAATAGTAGAGGTCATGTTCGGTGAATATTTTCAAAGGCATATTTTTTGTCATAATGTAGTAACGCATATTCTTTTCATGCAAAACCTTTGGCATAATGGTTGTTAAGCCTTATGATTTTTATTAAATAATTTGTTACGCATTATCTTGTTTTGTTATACATAAGTAAAGGTTTTATTTTTTTGTGTTCATTTGGCATAAGTAGCGGTTTGCATAATGCTGTTTTGTGGCACACATAAGTGGTATTTTTAATTAGTAAGGGGAATTTTCATTTCATAGACAGCGTCGATTAGATGTAGGCTAGGCTTGTGTCAGGGCCAAAGGCCCAAATACGCAGAAATTGGGGCTCCGCAAAGCGAAATAATCTGTCATGCGTTTTGATTTTATGCCATACAATTTACATATTATGCTTTTTAAAAATTTGACGTTTAGGCATTATGGCTTTTGATGTTATGCCATACTAAGAGTATGCGTTTAGATTTTATGCGTTTTGACATTATGGTTAACTGTGTAATGCGTTATGACGGTTATGCCATTGTATATTATGACAAAAGATTTTTATGCGTACCAATAAGGTTTTCAAATGACGTTTTTATACCGCTACAGAGAACGCACGAACTCAACTGACTCGAAAATATTTAAATGAATTCCACATTTAAATATTTTCGAGTCAGTTGTGTTTATTCCGCGGACCTGTTGAACGGTCCACTCGCACCTTGGCCTCAGTAAACCAAATGTTATGATAAGTATAAATTGTTATCGAATAGTTCCACTATTTTTTATTGTCTTATTTTGTTTTATTTTACGTTTGATATTTACCTATGTTTATTGAAACGAATCAGATAGGTAGTTAATATGGTTGATAATTTTTGAAGTATGTTTCCATTTTAATGAAAATTATAAATAGTTAAGTTTAGATGAACCGATGTATTGCAATTCATTTCAAGTTCAGATTACGACAATATACACACCAGTAATAGTTGTACAGATCGAAAAATTCGCTCAGAGCGTTCAATTGTTAATGAAATGCATTTAATTTGTAAGATTAGTATTTAAAATTTTCAAGGCCCCATAACCTCAAAGAATCTTATTTTCAACCAGGAATTAAAATTCTCGAATCTAAAATAGTCCAATCTAAATTTTCATTGTAGATTTGTATAGCTTTTATATATAGATATAATATAATATAATAGATGATAATAGGTACATATAATAATGCCTTTTAAACATTCTCGCTGTTCAATATAATGCTACATCCAAATAAATAATTTATAGATACTCGAGTTTATATTGAACAAACTCAACTCTAAAGGAAGGGAAGAATCTTATTTCTACATTGTCTCAAACTTTCGCGATACACACTCATATTAAACACACTCTCATCGGGACTTCATCGCGTAAAAACTATTTATATTTTACCTCGACGTTTCGGCCGCGATGCAACGGCCGTGGTCACGAGAAGAAGAAGAATAAGAAGAAAACATTTATTCGGTACAAAACACACGACATAACATAAATAACAATAAAATCGAAGAAAACAATAACATTTGCGTGTGATTTGTCACGAAATGGCCCTAGCTCAGCATGAAGAAGACTTCGGTTCAGAAGACTCTCGTGACCACGGCCGTTGCATCGCGGCCGAAACGTCGAGGTAAAATATAAATAGTTTTTACGCGATTAAGTCCCGGTGAGAGTGTGTTTAAATCTTATTTCTATTGTAATACATAATTTGATTTATTATTAAAAGTATACCCTATTACGTTAACGGCTCTAATTTTTGTGATAAAAATTGGTATTGGTTTCTTATAGTTAATTCTACGTTGCATAATTTTCAACATACGAAGAACAACAGAAACTATGTCAGAATCTCATGCGACAAAAAGCATTAGGTATTGGTTTGTTAAATCATTGACATACTCATGTCTGTCAGGAGGCCTAACTTGAAGCCCTAACTGTAATTTTTGGTGGTTACTTAAGTACAATAAAAAGATTATTTTTCTTTTAAATTTTTGCATTGTATTCTTCTAATATAGGATCTTTCCGAAAGTGATTTTGGTATAGTAATATGATTTGCGTCCAATATATTATTTCGAATAAACGTAATTGTTAAATTATGAATGATAAAATACAAATACTTAGGAACTTTAGTCACAAACTCATGTACTGAATGAAGTCAATATAATAATATATTTAAATGTACTTTTATATTTTTACGACAGTAATGGTATATCACAGGTAATGTACAGAGGTTGCAAAGCGTTGACTCTTACCTAACTACAAGAAGTTATTTTTTTTTAAGTAATATTCTCGGTTTAGACATCTTATGATTTTTGCCTTGCTCCTTTAGGTAATCCTAAAAAATCGTAGGCATTTCACAATGTGTATCAATCAGTATTGAATAATTGAAGTAAAATTGATACTTGAATTTAAATTCTAGGCCTAGGTTATTATAAAGAAAGATGTAAATCATGAATTTAACTATTAATTTTAGCTATGGAGGTTAGCTATATTTTTTCCGAATTTTACGTTGAGTTAGATTACTATTAAAAGAATCGGAATACTTCTGCGACACTAGCTTTTGTATAATCACAATATAAATATCCTCATAAGACTTATCGAGATTTGTTCCTTAGATGTGTAGCAAAGTTATACGTAACTTAAGTTGGAATAGCTCTGCCTTACCAAACCACAGTAAGTAAATTCTATAATTATAAGTAAGTTATTTGAATTTTGGTAAATGAAGCCAGCCGAATTGGTTAAAAGAGTCACTTTGGGTAGCAAGCACTTTGCTGTATTTGACGTCTCTTTCTTATGGATATTGAGCCAAGTCTTGTGTTACCGAATGACTTATTGTATAAGACGCTGTATGCTGTAAAGTACGAAATTGTTACCTTGCCTAAATGGAACCTTTTTATCACACGTTCGGAACGTTGTAATTTTTTATAGAGGACAAGAGGAGAAATGCAATACGTGCAAAACGTCGAAAGATATTCTCATACTAATAAGTGACCATTGAGATACTTAAAGAAAGAGTGATAAGTTCGTAATATATTATTTTGTCCGGTTGGATTTTATTAATAAACTGTTGTTTTATAATAACTTTTTAATTTTTGCCTGTAACTTGTAATATCCCACATACTTTTAACTTTATTTATCTTTATACTATAAGAGAAGTGAAAAATATTGCTGCTTAAAGTACCTATGTAGATTACATAATAGCATGTGTATCAGAAACCGGTGCGGGAAACCGGTGGAAGCAAGTAGCACAGGACCGGTCTGAGTGGCGAGCCTTGGGGGAGGCCTATGTCCAGCAGTGGACGTCTTTCGGCTGAAATGATGATGATGATGTGTATCAGAAACAAGTACGAAGGATGAATTATTTAATAGATCTATGACTATTCAATCGTTTTATTAGGAAATAAAATTGTAAAATACACAAAAATAATATTTCTCATAATAAATACCTTGCGACTGCAAGTAAAAAAAAAAGTATACATTGACATCTCGTAACCTGTAAGTTTTACATGGGTGCCCAACGTTGAATTTCGATTTTCAAGGATTTTTATAATAAACTCCCGAGTGATATTTCGAAACTGAAACCGTTGCGAGTGAAGCCCACATTAAAAATTTGGTATTATTGACAAGTCTTAATTCGTTGATTTCATACCTATAAGAAATTGTGCCATCAAGACCGTGATATGGCGAGGTCTTGGCGTAACGACGTTTTATTCTGCAGTGCCAGGCAACGATATCTCGCATTCAAGGCGCCACCATCCTGCGAATGAAGTTAAAGATAGTCATAAAACAAAAAAAAACTTTTTTGAAGTTTTTAGTAAACAGTGTAAATTTTCTTAGCTAATCGCGAGACTAACGCGGAACGGCCTCTTGCTATCAAGCATAAGAACAAAATAAAACCCACATAGGTAGGTATACTGTAAACTATAGTCAAGAAGGTAAGTGCGAATTTATTAAGTAATTTATACGTAGCCTGGCTTGTAACTTAGCCATTAAATACTGAAAATTTATTAAAAGCGCGAATTATTTAAAGCGGTCAGTTGCATCAAACTTAAAAGTACCTAACGTTAATTTAAAATTATAATACAGCCTTGCAGTCATACAATAGAAAAATATCAAACCTCCATAACGAACGTAAAGTCATGTCGATTCACGGCTTGATGCAACTGACTCTTCTGCTAGCTAAATCTTGACCAGTAATTCAGAAGACCTCGCCACATTGCGACTTACATAGTGTACCTAGTAAAATATTCAATTGGCAACAATAAACTTTAAAAAAAATACCACTGCTCTTAAATTGTCAGGTTTGTCTACGGTTCCGTATAAAATTGTACGACTTGTAAAATTACTCTGTTTTTGTTTGGCAACACGCACATACTTATGTTGACATGGTAATTTGGTGTTGCTATATGAAACGCAGAACTAGCGTCCTCATAGACAGGTCTGCTGAATTCCTGGTTAAGCTTTACATCATTTGGCAAGACGCATCGCGAGGGAAGTCGCCACTATTGGCTATGGTCTCACGGGCGTAGCGGGCTGTGGCCACCATCCACCGGAAGGCCAGCTGCCGCGGGCCCGTCACCGCCAACACCTGAACCCGCCACGACGTCCGCCGCATGTACCACAGCTGCCCTGGCGACAGATCGAGGACCCTTTCGCGAGAGCATTCGGACCTGAAAGACACGTTGAGCTAAATCAGAGGTAGCGAGGGTCACCGCGAATGAATCTAGAAGCTAGGGCGATTCTATAGGGAATCTCCCTGTCCTAATTAAGACTTCGAATACTTACAGCCCCTATACTTACTTATTTATGTATTTTTCTTTGTCTGCTCCTCTGTCGTCACTCGACTTTAACTTTATCTTCCGTGTTGGAGAACTGGCTCTGAATCTGTAGTATTTCGGCATATTCAATTTAGACTTTTATGTATAAAAAAACCCTAAAATGGACCATACCTAAGTTGCGCGTGCCAAAGTCATTAATTGAAAAAAAAACATACCAGTCTTTTGAAAAGACTTCAAAGAAATAATAAGGAGGTTTTACACTTTTTTAGACCTTATTTATTTCTATGTATAATTTATTAAGCAATCAAAGGATATTATTTAAAGAATACTTACTTACTAAATGGAATAATAAATATTTGCTTCTTTGAGCGTTCTATTCATTTCTTTTATTTATACTTAACTAGCTTCTGCCTGCGACTTCGTCCGAGTGGAATTCGTTAATAGCGTTCCCGCGGGAACAATGCATTTTTACGAGATAAAAAGTAGCCTATGTTGACTAACTTATAAACTACAACCATACCAAATTTTGTTGCAATCTGTCCAGTAGTTTTTGAGTTAAATCCGGACATACACATACAATATTTTTTTCTAAAAATTTGATACCTAGTTTCTTTTAATTTTCAAGTTTCAGACGCCACTTATTCTACAGACTTATTATTAGTATAGATATCGACTGTACAGGTTTGATTACTTTCATTATGATCGATACCGTTGGCAGTTCGGCACTATTTACATCAAATGTCATAATTTCTCGTAGATTTTTAGTTTTAAGTACTTAGTGGGAGTAATTTGCAGTGTGTAAATTTATAGGAATCCATAAATTAACATGTCGTCATCCGCTTCATTGCGGGTACTGATGACGCTATGCTGCGTCGCATTTGTGATGAACACCGCGAATTACGTATACTTTAGATCTCGTGTGCAAAATACGAGACCATATTACGAAAAAAATGAAGATAGTGCATGGTATGGCCTTTTTCGGGAGGCTCAATGGCCGGCAGCCAAGGTGGACGGTGACGTTTGTTGAGTCTCTCCAATTTTATTTTATTAATCGTTTACACCATACATTTATCTTTAAGGCCGTTCCCTGACCCCATTGTCAAATTGCCAATGAAATGCTAAAAGTTAAAAATAATGAAAAAGACATGTTATATATGATTATAATCATCCTTAAATTGACAGCTTTCGTTACACGTTTCACGAAACCTCGCTCGATACAATTTAATTCCAAACTAACCTCTAACTCGAACTTAATCCAACTATACTCAAGTTAATTATATCAAGCAGTGTAAAACTAAATATGTCAGAAAATGATCCATATTAAATGCATAAATCGACAGCTTTATAAATGCCATGTTTCCAGACTGTATTTATATAGAAATCAAAACGTGTAAAATACTAACTAAATCGGGCGTTCTGTGCGTAGCGTGCACGAGTGACAGTGACGGCTGAGCTGGGTTGAGGAGCGGCCTTAACTTGCAATCCTGTGGCCTTTTCTTTGATATTAGCAAGTGTAAAAGACAGAAGGCATTAATTTATTTAGTAAACCTGCACGCACCTGTTAAGTAATTGAAGGCGGACTTCAATCCGCACTGGGGCAGCGATGAGAAGAGGCCTGGGGCTATATTCGAAGTCTTAAAATAGGGATCTCCCTGTTCCATATAGCATCAGTCACGCGTCGCGTGAACTTTAAGCAGCTAGATTTAAAGTTCAACTTGACGCGTGAGCGATCCTATAGGGAACAGGGAGATCCTTATTTAGGACTTCGAATATAGCCCCTGTGCCCCGCAGTGGGACGGTAGGCTGTTGTGGGGGTGGTATCACACACATAAATTATGTTTTTTTATATCATTGGTATCATAGTATTGGCTCAATTTGAATTTACCACTGAGCTTTTCGGTGAAGGAAAACGTCGTGAGGAAACCTGCTCGCATCTGCGAAGTAATTCAAAGATGTGCGTGAAGTCCCCAATCCGCACTTTTCCACTACAGCTGTATAGCACAGTTAAATTAAATGAATTTCTGGGACTTAGTAGAAACCTACATGGATCCGAAATAAGAAACCAAATGTAATTTCACACATTGTTTGTTATAACGAAACCTTTTTCTAATGTTATTGGATGTCAATAAATAACAATTCAAGGCATTAAGTCCGCCTTTTGTACACAAATTTTTCTTTATGTGCAATAAAGTTTAAATAAATAAATAAATAAACAATAGTTAATCAAAGTTATAACTGTTTTCTTTTGGAATAGGTAAGTATTGGCTTTTTATTTATTATTGGCTGTCAAACGAGCACTCAGCCACCGGATAATAAGCGTTAACCATGGATATCGAGAATCACAATAATATGAATGCCTTATTTTAAATCCGGTGTAGGTACTCCCCAAGAAGAAGGAGGAAGAAGGAAGAAGGTAGTCCCCAATCCGCACTGGGCCCGCGTGGGGACTATAGCCCAAACCCTCTCGTGCTGAGAGGAGGCCTGTGTCCAGTAGTGGGACGCAAATAGGCTGTATAGTAGTAGTAGTATATCATTGGTATAGGCAAACGAGCGCACAGCCCATCTGATGGTAAGTGGTCGCACTGTCTCTTCTACCTATACACAGGATTATATCTTTCGTTCCTTCTCGCTCATTGTCGGCGGTGGGACCTGTGCCTAACCTATTACAGCACGAGACAACTTGGAAGACGTGCGGTAAAGCACTTAAGCCATTGACGCAGAGTCTATTTTTGCTTAATCCACGCGCCTTCTAAGTTGTGTAAACCTGTACCTCTTTGAATTAATAGTGATAGTGAGACGCCGCTGCCCGAAACTACGGAGATTGTCCGCAACGGGCTGCTGGGCAAGCTGATTGAAGCCATGAGGACTCCGGCCCCAGTGCAGGATGCCACGTGCAGCAGCGACCTGACCTCCGAGTACGACACCACTACCGACCGCCACGGCCAAACCACTTCCACGCTCGTGACGGTGAGATGGGACATGGTCAAGTTGTGCCACTTCATTCTGCCGTATGATTAATAGTACATTACAGAACTAGGGCGGTGAATTCGTTAATGTCCCAGATCGCAAGGTGCTTGGGACCCGAACCGAAGGTGAGGGCCAAGAATAAATATGCGATCTGGGGCTTTACGAATTCCCGAATTATTTAATTTACATCACCCTTGGCCGTAAAGTGGGATTTTCTGCCCGCTACGCGGAAAGAAAATCTCACTTCTTGGCCAAGGCAAGATGTAAAACTTTTGACAAACCACGGGCGGTAATTCGTAAAGCCCAAGATCGCATATTTATGGCCCTCACCTTCGGTTCGGATCACAGAAACCTGCGATCTGGGACATTTACGAATTCACCACCCTAGGTCTGTAATGTACTATTAAAATGACCAGCTTAGCCTGAGTGTTCAAAAAAATTCAGTTAAAGAAAGCATAAGTAATTTTCATGTATACTAATAATAGCTTTTGCCCGCGACTTCGTCCGCTTGAAATTCGGTAATCGCGCTCCCGCGGGAACTATGCATTTTTTCAAGATAAAAAGTCACTATCTCCATGCCAAATTTCATCACAATCGGTCCAGCGGTTGAAGCGTGAAGAGGTAACAGACAGACAGACAGACAAACAGAGTTACTTTCGCATTTATAATATTAGTATGGATTACAAATCTATAAGTAACTCTGTCTGTTAAGTACCTCTTCATAATTAAACCGTTAGACCGATTTATATGAAGTTTGGTCTGGAGATACTTGGAAGTCCCGGGGAAAGACATAGGCTACTTTTTATCCCGGAAAAACTCTCCCGTGGGAAAGCGATAACCGATTTCCGCGGAGAAGCCGCGGGCAGAAGCTAGTGATGAATAAACTGGTTTTATTTTTCAGAATATCTAAAACCAGATAAAAAACGGCGAATGCGTATTTATTATAGAATCCGTCTTGGAATAGTCTTGTGCCACACTGCAATAAAAGTTTTGAAAACCATATTTTGCTTTTCTTTATTTCGTCAAAAATTTCGGGTACGTAATACGAAATATATCAACTAGGTACCTAGAACTAGACAGGATATGGAGAAACTTACTTGAGAATACCAATGAACGAAGCGCATGAAGAAGTCATGAAGTCATGAATAAACAAAAGCAGAGAATCTCGCCTTCAGATCAGGTCCCTTCCCCGATATAGTTATAACTTGGATCTTTTCAAGTCGAGAGTGAACAGGTACTATCTAAGTAAGCATGTATCACCCTCGACCGCATCGTCACTTACCACCAGGTGAGATCGTGGTCAAATGCTTGCTTATAATAATATTTTTTTAAAAGGTCTGTTTCTTTTCGTAATACTTAATCGAATTATTTTTATCCTTTGCATACGGCGCTCTGGGTCAGTATGGATATTCTGAAAACCTATATCCATATTTTATTAATATTATAAATGCGAAAGTAACTCTGCCTGTCTGTTACCTCTTCACGCTTCAACCCCTGGACCGATTGAGATAAAATTTGGCATGGAGATACTTGGAGTTCCGGGAAAGGACATATAGCCTACTTTTTATCCCGGAAAAACGCAGTTCCCGCGCGAACGCGATAACCGAATTCCACGCGGGCAGAAGCTTGTATTAAATAAGTCAACAATTGAAAATCATCTCAATTTTATTTTGATAGGTACCGCGTTATGAAATAATATGCCATAAAAATAAAAACTCGCATGTGAAAGATGATTCCAATCGACTTGTTTTCTTTGTGAGATCGATTGCTGCAGTATCTTACAACACATTTACCCATTATTTTATGTGATGATTAATTAAACTTTTAGTTTCGCCGTTTCGCGCCTTGTCCAACGTCGTATGCCGCGTACACACCGGGCCAACGAAGGCCAACGAACGTTGGCTCCGCATGTGCGCTGGCCTTCGTTGGGTACGTCCACATAGATTTGATGTGATCGCCAACGATCGGCACTAATTCCTGCTTTCATCCCCAATGTCCAAATCAATGTGATCATGACCCATGATGAAATAATTATACTTAAGTAATTGTTAGTTTTATATATCTAACGAGTTAGCCAGGATAAGAAAATTTTAACGAAAGTGGAGATGGTGTGGACAACCACATATTTCAAAAATAGAAAATGTGTATAGTAGAAGTTTAATGATTGCAGACTTACTCGTAGAAAAGAATATGGTTTATTTGTCAATTTTAGATGAATATCTTTTCTATATTCTGAATGGTTGTTTAATAATATTAAAGAAGAAGAAGAAGAAAGAAAGAAGATTCTTTCTTCTTCTTCTTTCTCATATATATATATATATATATATATATATATATATATATATATATGAGAAAGAAGAATATATTAATCAAGAAATGTTTATAAGTACAGTGACTATGCCAGCCTCATTGGAGGACACAAGAAAACGAAAAAAAAAATAGGATTATGGAGAGTTCCCGCTAGAGGGAGATCCTCGGATAAGGAAGGCATGCTTAACAAATCTAAAAATTTGCAAGGCCTCATTAGACTTCTAATAATATTGGATCAAAAATATCAAAGAAAGATACAAATAATCGTAATTCGGACCATTCGTTCGTTGGCCGTTCGACGACCGTCCACATTTCCTGATGTTGCCGCCTCGCTTCGGATCGCCGGCACACGGCAACGAACTTTCGTTGGCCCGTCCACACCGGTCCAACGAACCCTTCGTTGGCCCTTCGTGGGCGCGGTGTGTACGCGGCATTAGATACCGTCGCAGTGATCGCAGATCAACAGAATGGAAACCTATCTGAAAAAATCTGCTACCAATCGAATGGAAAGAGACGAATGCTCTGAAATAAATTGTTTGGGAAATTAGACAATAAATATAAAAAGTGGTAGAGAATTATTAGCGCTTAAATTTTTATCTCAAACCACTTCAAACATGACGTTTGATGAGTTGATAGCTGAACTGTCACGTTGACATTTTATTGATAAGGTTCTCCGATGGTGATACACACAAATTATTATATTGTCATTAATAATTAATTTATACTCACGGTATGATGCGTCGAATATAGTGGAAATTATTAATCATGGCGTTCTTAGAGGTACATATATAGTTACTTCAAAAATAGTTGGTGAAATTCTGAAGCTATTCTCAATGCCAATGCTAAAGTTTTTGTTCAAATCTATGACCAACTCTGGATAACATTTGATGATTACGCCCGCTTGGATTAATTAATGAGTTGTTACTACTATCGCGATTTAGCATGGAACCTGACACGTTATGGAACCAACCAATTGTAAATGTCTAATCATATTAACAAGGTTTTTTTTTCCAGTGGCGTCGTTTTTCATTTTTCGATATACACAATAAGGTTGATAACGGGAAAATAGCAGAATGTTTAGAGGTAAGTAGAACAACACCTCACATTATCATGATTAAAATAAATAAATATCTTGGGACATTTCACACAAATTCAACCTTGGGTACAAACATTCAAGCTCATCACACAAAGTTTGCACCTAGCGGGATTCAAACCAGCGACTTTTGGAATAGTGGGCTGGGTCACAACCAACGGAGCCAAACCTATTGTTATTTCGGCAAAACAATTACTGTGTACTGTGTGCGTAAACTAAAATTATTTATTTGTACACCATGAGTTATGAAGTTATTACCAAACGGTTACAAATTTATTATTTTTACCCTTTCTATGCTTAGACATGGATGGTTCCATGGTTATGAATTGCTTAAATAAGGATATATTTTAAATGTTCTGAAAAATATGTTCACTACATTACATGTAATGGTCCAGTGAAGAGAAAAGATATTTATCCAGCCAAAGCTGAAAATATGTATACAGCAACTCTAATGACAGCAATAGAGTTGCTGTATACATATTTTGACATTTGGCTTAGTTCATATCTTTTGCTTGACTGAAATTCAATTTGAATTTACCACTGAGCTTTTCAGTGAAGGAAAACATCTTGAGGAAACCGGCACTCATCTGCGAAGTAATTCAAACATGTGTGTGAAGTCCCCAATCCGCACTGAGCCCGCATGGGGACTATAGCACAACCCTCTCGTGATGAGAGGAGAGGCCTGTGCCCAGCAGTGGGATGCAAATAGACTATTAATACTAAATGAGGCTTAGGCATACAACATTTTGTACTTTGCCAATCCCTGGCTTAGACACTTGCTGGTCTATAATCCTACTTAGTCTAAACTACTAAGTCTAAAGCAAGACTGGTAAATATCCATACATATTATAATGTGACAGTGTGTTTATTTGTTTGTCCTTCCTTCACGTCGAAACGACTGAACTGATTTGAATTAAATTTGTTATGAGATAGTTTGAAACCCTGGGAATGATATAGGATAATTTCTATCCCGATATTTTCATGGGAACGCGTTTTCTATGGGTCACACCAGTTTCAATACTTTAACTATAAACATCTATATGTATACTACTACTACTACAGCCTATTCGCGTCCCACTGCTGGGCACAGGCCTCCTCTCATCACGAGAGGGTTTGGGCTATAGTCCCCACGCGGGCCCAGTGCGGATTGGGGATTTCACACACATCTTTGAATTGCTTCGCAAATGCATGCAGGTTTCCTCACGATGTTTTCCTTCACCGAAAAGCTCTATATGTATAGAACAGTACAATTATTAATTGTTATTTTGTGTATAGTGAAGTGTGTATGTCCGTAGGGCACGAACATTACGGCGACGACGAGTGGCAACTCGCACGTGGTGCTGTGCGATGACTCGGGCTGGGCACACCTCGTCTCGCGCGCCTGGGAGGTCTGTGACTTAACTACCTTGTGGCTCTGAGAGCTGTAGACTTCGAGAGTCTATTTTTGCATAGCTTAAAACAGTTTTTACATTTGAACCCTATAAAAATGGGTACCTAATGATTCGCCGACAAAAAATTGTCAAGTTTTTGATTCGCAGACAAAAAATCGCTGGCAAAAAACTGGCCAACTGATCAATAGGTAGATATATCATTTGGCAACGCAATGTGTGTATACCAACGATTCGCATACGTTTTGGTTGGCCTATGAGCCAATTAGCCACCCAACTATTGACACCTACTTCAATTCTCATCTTTAAAGTTTCGTCCCGCATTGTCCACTTCCTAAATTAACTAAATTCTATGTGAATGGGTCGACGGGTCCCCGTTACGCGGGGCCCCTATTTCTAGGTAGTTTGCCCTTCGGGCATATATGTATATATACCTACACACCTTCAGTCAGTATCCGAATTAACCTTTATTCGTATTGGTCAATATGCGTTTTTAAATTTAAAATTATTCGTCATTATGCGTAGGAGCCATGGTGAATGGCAATGATTTATTTATTTTGATTATTGAATGATTTTTGAATCTAATGATTACATGCATACCCATCACAATGCTTTCAACCCACTATTCAGATGACCAATGACCTACTTTCAGAGTTTTTTTTTTAAATAATCTATAAACTATTCTGTACATGTTGGTTAAAACAGTTACTATATGAATAACCGACTAGTTATTTTTCTTTGTAGGTATCAATTTTCCGTCTGCTGACTATTCGATGAATTGAATAAGTGTGTCATGAAAATCAATCAAACATTTGCATGCCCAAAGTATTACCTGCGAAATGCGAATCGTTGGCTGCGAGTTGAAAATCAGTGAATTGTAATTATAGGCAAGTCAATAGGACACATACATACACAAGAGAACATACTTTCAACTGATTCCGATTTTGCTCGATAGCATTCTAATATGTAATTCCACGACAGGTAACGCCCTTCAAGGCCTATGAGATCAACATTACGCTGGCGCAGCAGTTACCACACGACCCACTGCTGGTCACCGTAGGCGTAAGTATATAGGTACTCTGTGAGATTGACCCGTTCAAGAATACTATGTAGATCAAACTTGAAAAAG
>OZ020287.1:9781341-9847610 GCA_963971205.1 Aethes cnicana | reverse complement strand
GGGACAGAGCAAGCAAGGTTAGTGCTGTCTCGCTCACACGGTGTCTATAGGACGAGTGTCTCGCATAAGGATCAAGCTACGGCTGCAGGAGGGACAGAGCAAGCAAGGTTAGTGCTGTCTCGCTCACACGGGGTCGATAGGACGAGTGTCTCGCATAAGGATCAAGCTACGGCTGCAGGAGGGACAGAGCAAGCAAGGTTAGTGCTGTCTCGCTCACACGGTGTCTATAGGACGAGTGTCTCGCATAAGGATCAAGCTACGGCTGCAGGAGGGACAGAGCAAGCAAGGTTAGTGCTGTCTCGCTCACACGGGGTCTATAGGACGAGTGTCTCGCCATAAGGATCAAGGCTACGGCTGCAGGAGGGACAGAGCAAGCAAGGTTAGTGCTGTCTCGCTCACACGGTGTCTATAGGACGAGTGTCTCGCATAAGGATCAAGCTACGGCTGCAGGAGGGACAGAGCAAGCAAGGTTATGCTGTCTCGCTCACACGGGGTCTATAGGACGAGTGTCTCGCATAAGGATCAAGCTACGGCTGCAGGAGGGACAGAGCAAGCAAGGTTAGTGCTGTCTCGCTCACACGGTGTCTATAGGACGAGTGTCTCGCATAAGGATCAAGCTACGGCTGCAGGAGGGACAGAGCAAGCAAGGTTAATGCTGTCTCGCTCACACGGTGTCTATAGGACGAGTGTCTCGCATAAGGATCAAGCTACGGCTGCAGGAGGGACAGAGCAAGCAAGGTTAGTGCTGTCTCGCTCACACGGGGTCGATAGGACGAGTGTCTCGCATAAGGATCAAGCTACGGCTGCAGGAGGGACAGAGCAAGCAAGGTTAATGCTGTCTCGCTCACACGGTGTCTATAGGACGAGTGTCTCGCATAAGGATCAAGCTACGGCTGCAGGAGGGACAGAGCAAGCAAGGTTAATGCTGTCTCGCTCACACGGTGTCTATAGGACGAGTGTCTCGCATAAGGATCAAGCTACGGCTGCAGGAGGGACAGAGCAAGCAAGGTTAGTGCTGTCTCGCTCACACGGTGTCTATAGGACGAGTGTCTCGCATAAGGATCAAGCTACGGCTGCAGGAGGGACAGAGCAAGCAAGGTTAATGCTGTCTCGCTCACACGGTGTCTATAGGACGAGTGTCTCGCATAAGGATCAAGCTACGGCTGCAGGAGGGACAGAGCAAGCAAGGTTAGTGCTGTCTCGCTCACACGGTGTCTATAGGACGAGTGTCTCGCATAAGGATCAAGCTACGGCTGCAGGAGGGACAGAGCAAGCAAGGTTAATGCTGTCTCGCTCACACGGTGTCTATAGGACGAGTGTCTCGCATAAGGATCAAGCTACGGCTGCAGGAGGGACAGAGCAAGCAAGGTTAATGCTGTCTCGCTCACACGGTGTCTATAGGACGAGTGTCTCGCATAAGGATCAAGCTACGGCTGCAGGAGGGACAGAGCAAGCAAGGTTAATGCTGTCTCGCTCACACGGTGTCTATAGGACGAGTGTCTCGCATAAGGATCAAGCTACGGCTGCAGGAGGGACAGAGCAAGCAAGGTTAGTGCTGTCTCGCTCACACGGGGTCGATAGGACGAGTGTCTCGCATAAGGATCAAGCTACGGCTGCAGGAGGGACAGAGCAAGCAAGGTTAATGCTGTCTCGCTCACACGGTGTCTATAGGACGAGTGTCTCGCATAAGGATCAAGCTACGGCTGCAGGAGGGACAGAGCAAGCAAGGTTAATGCTGTCTCGCTCACACGGTGTCTATAGGACGAGTGTCTCGCATAAGGATCAAGCTACGGCTGCAGGAGGGACAGAGCAAGCAAGGTTAGTGCTGTCTCGCTCACACGGGGTCGATAGGACGAGTAACTAATTCCTATGGGGTAGATACTCAGGAGATTCAATTAAAATGACCCAAGTTCATGCTAAAGAGGGACAGAGCAAGCAAGGTTCATTTTAAGGTGTGCAGTTATATTATTAACTTAAACCAATTTGACGATTAGTCACCCTGACGTGAAGGCGCCATGGCGTTATGGCGATAATTCAATTTCAATATGGACTTGTATTTTGAAATTTGCAATTTCATAGCAAATCGCACTTGACTGGACATTAACCTCCTTATAATAAAACGTTGTTTTTTTTTAATTTATTTCAGTGTTCGTGTCCAACGCAACAAAGCAAGTTGCACCAAAGGGCACCTCCGTCATTCCAGTTCCTGAAGGCCGCATGAGATTACTGGAGCAGCAACAATACAGCTCCAGTTTAGAAGCCAACATGTCGCGTCCGGCACCACGTGTGCACTCTCGCTCCCCCCTCCGCAATCCCCCCTCCCCTAAGATCTCAGCCGCCATCAGCAATGGCGCTAAAAACCCATTCGATGATGAAACCTATGACGACACTAAAAACCCTTTCGCGGACCAAGAGGCTGATGACCCCACGAACCCGTTCGCTGAAGATGACTACGACAAGAATCTTAACCCGTTCTCGTGAAGCTAGTTTGAATGGTCTATAGGTGCGTTGGATGAGGGTTACCGCTAATGAATTCGCCGCTACAGGCACTTGAGAGGCAGTGTTGCCAATTTAGTACAATATATGCCATGTTATACGCTAAATGGCGGCACTGGGGTCTGCGAAACTTCAAGTGTCACAGTGACATTGATATGCAAAACTTCAAAATTATTTCACCGAACTAAGAAGGGTTGAAGTAAAGGAGCGCAGTCTTATATGTCGAAACAGTTGAAAACGTGTCCAGCGCATTTGATAAGCCATAAAACAAAACACACTCTCCTCACAACCGTTTTTGCTGCGTTTTCGCCTCAGCAGCGCCATCTGGCAACCCTGGCAACACCTCCTGGCAACCCTAGCCAAGAAAACACTTGTACTAAGAGCTGCTAATATTTTAATTACGAAAAATTTGATAAAACTACTATTCTAAACAGTGAAAGTGAGGTTAGAGGCTACGAGAACTACTTACGCGAAAATCATCGTAACAAACAGCCGATTGCATCGAAAAACAGGAATACACAGTACGGTGAGATTGAATTTTAACCGTTAAACTTGTGAATTGGTTTGAATCACTTAAATAAACAAAAATTGCACCGTTAACTACGCCCACAACATATCCACATCGAACAGCTGATTGGACGTGACGAGTAGTGATTGACAGCTGACATTAATCTGTCGGATTGACAAGTACGCGGTGTTGCCATCCGTTCCAGACTGTTCGGAAGCTATATTCTTGTTTTCGTACCGTAACATCGTGCGGATTTAAAATGAGTAATAGTCTCAATAATAGTATGACCTGTAGCGCCTGCCGAACGGAACTTTTGGTGGGTTCAGAATATTTGCAATGCATGGTGCCGTCTTGTGGTAAAGTGTACCATCTTGCATGCAATAACAAAACCCTCTCTTCACTTGAAAAATGCACATGGGCCTGCCCGGAATGCATCTGTACCGCTAAAAAAGGTGGACGTAATTGTGACACTCCTGTGGGTACGCCTGTTAACGTAAAAAATGTAACGCTTAGAAAGCCTTCGGTTCAAGCTGCGGAACTGCCTGCCCAACCTCAAGACTTTAACTTATCGATGTCTGTCTCCGCAACGTCTGAAATTCACTTGCTTCGTGAGCAATTGACATTCTTGTCTGAGCAGCTGGCTGATGCCATCCATACCATAGGGCAGTTTCACACCGCCTTTGCATCTTGCACGGCAAAAATCGAGGAAGTTAGTGAAAAACTCCGAGCGTTGGAGCTTTCAGCCGTATCAAAGATTTCGACGGACACTGTTCAGGCACCTCTAGAACCCTCCAAGTACGCAAAATCCGTTCAAGAGATAAACATCCGGTCTCTGCAGCGAAACTTTCCTGCTAGCAGCAGCCCCAAGAAGCGCAACCCTCCAGCTTGCAGCAGCTCGAAAAAACGCAACGTTCCTGCTAGTAGCAGCCCCAAGAAGCACAACCTTCCCTCTTGCAGCAGTCCCAAGAAGCACAACCTACCCGCTCGCAGCAGCCCCAAGAAGCACAACCTTCCCGCTAGCAGCAGCCCCAAGAAGCCTCAGGCTTCGCCCTCCACCACTGTCAGCACTCAAGTCAACCCCCCCAAAGCAGGGCCTTCGAACGAACTGCTCACGCCTGGTGAAACACCAATCTCCATATGTGAGGACTCCATGGATGGGGAATGGGAGACTGTAAGATCAAGGAAGCAAAAGCGTATTACTTCTCTGCGTTGCACGGCGGGACCCAGCGTCACATCTCTTAGGGCTGTCGAGTCCTGAAAGTACATCCATTTATGGAACATGATATCTAGCGCCGATGAAGTCCTTACGTACCTACGGAGCCTATGTCAGGGAAGTTCTTGCGACGTCGAAGAGCTCAAATCTAAAGGGGACTACAAATCTTATAAACTATCGGTCCCCTCAGTTTTTTATGAGAAATGTATGTCAGCTGACGTTTGGCCTGAAAATGCCAGGGTCAAAACGTGGTTTTTTCGAGGACATAGAAACGGCCCATCGCAGGGGCATTCTTAAACCATTTCAAGGTCAATCCCAGAGCCATTCGGTTAATCTAGTTTATCAGAATGTAAGAGGCCTCAATACCAAACTGATTCCTTTTAGAAGAAATATTGCGACCAACGGTTGTGATATTGTGGCCATCACAGAATCTTGGTTGACCGAATCTGTAGAAGACGCTGAATTAGTACCGGGTGAATGGAGTGTCCTGCGCCGTGACCGCGCCTCTGGCCGTCGAGGAGGAGGAGTGCTATTAGCAGCTCGGCCTGGTGTCACTCTGCGACGTATAAAGGAGTACGAGACTGGGTCTGGGGAGGACTTGTGGGCATCCTGCGAGGTGCATAATACAATATTTTATGTGTGTGTTGCTTACATTCCGCCGAGCGCTACTGATGAAGTGTACATGCGATTCTTTCAAAATGTCGAATCTCTCATTGACTCGCTAAATGCTATTGTTTTGATCCTCGGTGACTTAAATTTGAACCTTAAATATGCTTCTGTAAGCGTCGCAAGCTACTATTCTTACTTTTTAACTGTTTGTAATCTGCATGAGACGAATGATGTATTGAATGCGTATGGAGGTGCGTTAGATGTAGTGCTGACGCAAAGTAACCCTCAATGTGTCAAGGTCAGTGAGATGGACGACGGGGGATTGGTTCCGTTTCGTGATGCTTATCATCCACCTCTCGATATCACAGTTACGTTTAAGAAGAATATTAGGTCATCTGTTAAAGTTCAGCCCAGTAATGTGAATTCTGCTTTTGACTGGAATTTTTCGAAAGGTGATTATGAACAACTGACCCAATTCGTATCGGAGGTATGCTGGGACGCTGTTCTAAAAGCTGAAAATGCTGACCTAGGGTTGGAACACTTCTATTCTATTATGTACGATATCTTCGATCTATGCATACCCCGAAAAATTAGGCGTCGTAAGCCTAGTAGGCAATATCCGGTTTGGTTTACGACAGACTTGATTAAAGATATTGAGCAGAAGGCTAGACTTCATAGGGAATGGAAACGTGTAGGAGACCCTGCTGCTTACGCGGTTTATTCGAAGCTTAGGGCAGATATTAAAGTCCGCACGTCACTTGCATACGACGAATATATTAGCCAAGTCCAATGCAAACTTACTAAAAACCCAAAAGCTTTTTGGCAACATATAAACGGCCTTCAATCAAAAGGCGGCTTTGAGACTCGAGTGACCTTTGGTAAAATTGCTTACGAAGGCAGTGAAGCAGCGCAGGCTTTCGCTAACTTTTTCTCCGGAGTATTTTTACCGGATACCCCGCTTCTTGACAGTGAGAAGGTTATCTGTGATGACAGAACTACAGCAGGAAACTATGTACATATTGGTGAGATATCTATGCATGATGTAGAAACTGGAATAAAACTTCTTAAGCCTCAAAGTTCCCCAGGTCCAGATTGTTTCCCCGCGTTTATTCTGAAAGGGTGCGTGGATTGGCTTAAGGTACCCTTACATCACATTTTTAACTTAGCGCTGAATACTGGTGAATACCCTGACGGATGGAAGGTTACTCGAGTGAGGCCCATTCCCAAATCTAGCAATACAGAATGTGTAGAAAATTACCGCCCCATAGCTGTTCTCTCATCAATCGCGAAGCTATACGAATCCATCTTACATAAGCTTCTTGCTCCGCAAATAAAGCCCTACTTGTGCGACTCTCAGCACGGTTTTAGACCACGTCGCTCAGTCGATACGAATCTGCTGACCCTGGTTGATTCTATCTCAGAACATCTAGATGAAGGAGTTCAAGTTGATGTCGTGTACTTTGACTTTGCGAAGGCATTTGACCGTGTGGATAACGATGTCCTGTTGAGTAAGTTGTGTTGTATCGGCTTCTCTCCAAAATTACTCCGGTTCTTTGCCAGTTACTTGCGTAACAGGCGGCAATTTGTGCAGCACGGTTGCTTTACCTCCGGAACCTACCACACTCGTTCTGGAGTCAGCCAGGGTTCAATTCTTGGTCCTCTATTTTTTGGCATTATGATAAATGACCTGTCATCAGTTCCAAAATGCGCCAGATGCCTGCTTTATGCTGATGACCTGAAACTCATTTACGGAGTACAACAGTTATGTGATTATGTGTCGCTCCAGGAAGATATTGACCGAGTGCTCCAATGGAGCAACGACAACAAGCTCCATTTCAATACGGCAAAGTGTTCCGTGATGACATTTGGCCGTGGTCACAATCTTCTCCATGCTAATTACATGCTAGGTCCAGATTCTATACAGAGAGTTGATTCTATTACGGACCTGGGTGTTATTTTTGATAAGAATCTTAACTTCCATGATCATATGAAATATCTTGCCAAAAATTGCTTCCGAAGGTTGGGTTTCGTTGTCCGGAATGCTCGTGACTTCCGCGATTTCAGGGCGATAAAAATTCTTTACACTGCTCTTGTTAGAAGCAAACTTGAAACGGCATCGGCTGTATGGAGTCCCCACGAAGATTCTTACATTCTGCTTCTAGAGAAAGTGCAAAAATCATTCCTCCGTTTCTTTTACAAGAAAATATATGGGTATTACCCTTTTTTATACCCAACGAAGTACTTACTGGGTACCTTGGGTTTTAACTCCCTAGAAGTAAGGCGAAACAGTAATTTAATTACTAAGGCCGCTAGCATCCTTCGTGGTGACTCTGACTGCCTGGACTTGGTGGAGAAAATTGTGCGCCTGTATGTCCCCTCCCTAAACAACATCGGGCTCCGTCCGCGCCGGCACCCGCTACTGGCGCCTCCGGCGGCGCGCACTGTCTCCCGCGCCAACTCACCGCTCGTTCGCTCACTTCATAGCCTAAACGCTCTGCTTGCGTCAGCACCTACTCTTGACATTTTCGCTAGCAGATGGACACATGTGTGTGATGAATGCTTGAAGTTCTGCGAGATGATGGATGTGCGGTTATCAACCGTCAGTACATAGTTATAAGTAATAATGTAATGTGTTATCTATCTATTTTATATTTGACTGTCTTATTTCCTATATAATATCTGTTTTCCACAGTGCTTTAGTTTTCTGTTATGCTGGGAAAATTATAATAAATAAATAAATAAAAATAAATAAAAAATAAATAAATCTGAAGGCGCTACTGCAGACTATCCGCCTAGGTGCCTTGACACTTGTGGCGACCGCAGCGCCCTCAACCTACCCGATTTGGTGTCCACTTATGGAACTATAAAGATTGCGCTCCTTACCAAGACACATTCCACACTCCATACACCGAACATTCTCCTGGCGTGTCCTATGTCGACATCGACATTGGCGAAATACATCTCGTCGCCCAATACGAGATGTGAAAGGCATTAAGAAAGTAAAAAAAAATGATATTGACACGACCTCGTACGACAGTAGCGCCATCTGGTGAGCAGGAATACAGCGGCCCTCATTATGAGAATTCTTTAGCTTGAAGTAGCATTCCATTTTATGGATTATATTATACGGTTATTTTTCAATCGCCAATATTATGAAATCATGGAATAATAATAAAAAGAAGTATGATTTTCAAAGAAAATATATCATCTCACGATTAAAAAATCGCCTCTAATTGTTAGTCAGATAAATGAGATTTTAGTCAAACTTGAAAAAGTTTACACGATTACACGTACACAGTAAGCGACATTTGCCTATGCTCAATGAAATGTCTTGTCGCTTTAAGTTGGTCACAACTTAGAAGACGCGCGGCGAAGTACTGAAGCCGTTGTCTCAGAATCTATTACTGCTTTATGAACGCCAAAAGAAAAATTGCACGTAATCAAATGTGACCAAAGCCTCCACTTGATATGAAGTCATAGCGTGCGGGTCATTAAATGTACTGAATTTAATAAAGTCAATGGCGACGATAAGGTTAAGCGAGATCAGTAGTTGCTCGCACTTGTAAATATTATATAAGTTCTGAGAAATTATCTGATGTCCTATTGAATGGAAGATCTATGGAATAAACTAGCTCATGCTAGTTCATAGTACAGTGGAAATTCGCACTACTACTATGAAGTAGTAGTGCGAATTTCCACTGTACTGTTGTCAAAAAAAAACGCCCGTTAAATATTTTACCCGCCGAGTTTTTTACTATGAAGAAAATAACGTTTCTGTGCGAAACGACAGCTCGGCGCCTTTGTTAATGCAACCCGACTTAGTCTAGAATTTACGATCATCGCATGAGTGTGAGCGGAGTGTAGCCTTGCGGTAATAGAAATATGGTTATATTTCCTACCGTTGCTTGGTTAAGCAATCTGTCGCTAGAAACTTGAGAAACTGAAAAATAATTACAATTTACATCGAGTCGTCTTACATGTACTTTTTTCTACATCAATGACAAAAAGGCACCGAGAAAAGTGTAGTTAGGCCATTAGGCTAATGAATTGTATACAGGTGCATTTTAGGCCAATACCATTAATCTTCTTTAATAATTGGCTATGGGTGAAAATTGACAATGTGCTCGATTATTTTTTTATGGATCGGAATAACCTTCCGTATCAAGAGAAAAAAATCTCGGAATTTTCCGTGCCGTAGATTCTGTGTAAAAAATAAAATTGGTTTTGCGTTATGACGATTGAAAGAAAGGTGTTTCCTTGGTCCAAGTATGCAGCACTACTTCTTGAAAAAAACAATAATGTCAATAGTATGAACACTTTTTTTCAAGAAGTAGTGCTGCATACTTGGACCAAGGAGACACCTTTATTTCAATCGTCATAACGCAAAACCAATTTTATTTTTTACGCGAAATCTACGGCACGGAAAATTCTGAGATTTTTTTCTCTTGATACGGAAGGTTATTCCTATCCATAAAAAAATAATCGAGCACATTGTCATTTTTCACCCATAGCCAATTATAGCAATGCAACAGATCTGTTTGCCCTTTTTTTCGTCACCCGTTAGTAAGTGTAACGAATCGATTAGTCAGATTGTGCCTTGAAGTAATCACGAAAGGTTACAATTAATATAAAATAGGGCATTAGAATTAGTTTTCATTTTGATTTTTATATCAGCCCATATGCCTTTGAGAACAAATATGATCATTGCACCTATGAAGTAAACGTTTTCGATGTTTTGTTTTTTAGTTCACAACAATAAATAAATATGTCCAATTTAGAGCGTTATCACACTTGCGATTCGCGAGCGAGTTTTGTATGGAGGCGAACACGCCGCGAGTTCGCCGCGTACGATTTTTGTATTGAAAAACGCTTTCAACTCGCTCGCAAATCGCAAGTGTGATAAGGCCCTTAATGTACAAGTGGAATAAAAATTGTAAGAATATTACGCTTCCCCATTCACGTTACCGCTTGAATGGTCGTTATTCATGCATATTTCTTACGAAATCAGGACAGGCTTTCATACTAACCATTTATGTATTCGCGCTTGAAATATATAATTTCGAAATCGCTTTAATATATTTATTAGGCTTACATTGAATGCAGTGCTATTGTATATAGGGCCAATTATATTAATTTGGATATTTTCTAGGTATCATTAAAATTGTAAGAGATACTTATAATAATGTACAGAATTATGTTATAATGTATATTGTCCTTGAAGTATTCCTTTTGTATACCTACTGAATCGTAATTATCCGATGATGCTGATAATAAAAACGTAAAAACTCAATCCCTGCATTTAATTTAATTCTGCATTTTCTTTTTTCCCTAGCTTCAAAAACGTTTTTAAATAGGGAGTGTCCAGTTTCATGTTAGACTGATTCATATGTAGGGGAGAGGGGGGCAGCCTGGTACACTTTTTACACTCCTTGACGTATTTCAAAATATTACCCATAAAAACCAGTTTTAAGCCTCTACACAACAACGTATGTTATTAACCTATGTAATTAATGCAATTGCACATGTCCAAAGCTAAAGACAAAGGTACAATTCAGAATTTTGCAACTCAAGGAATAATGTTCAATACTGCCCCAAGCGTGGGTAGCTTTGAATTTACTTGGGGCAGATTTGAAATCTGGATTGTAAGGCAACAATATCGAGATATACGTGTTTTTTTTTACCTGTACTTAGTACAGTTAGTCACTAGAAATGGTCGTATTAACATTTTACTCAAATAATTTGCAGTTATAACTATGAGGGGGTACTTTTGACCAGAAATGTTTTTTGTAGTGTTCAAAGGTGCCTCAGGAAAAAGGTTGTAAAGTATTGAAATTCTATTAAAACTGCCCCCTTGAGGCAGTTTTGCACACACTATTGTTCAAAACTACCCCAACAATGTAACAGGGGATAGTGATTCAGTATTTATTATGTTTTAGTTGTAGTTAAATAAAAATATATAAAACGTTCTAATTAGAATTTTCATTTTATCATATAAAACGAGAGAAAAACAGACAATAGAATCGACTACCATACTCGTCAAGCAAATCTTGTCAGTAAAAAAAGGCGCCAAATTTGAAAAGTGTAGGCGCGAAGGGATATCCTCCCATAGGAATTCCGCGCCCTTTTCTACTGACGTGATTTGCTTGACCAATTAATTCAGGTAAATGCGTTATGAGCATTTACTAAAATAAGTAAGATAATATTATTTTGAGTTTACGTACCTACCTACATGTCAGTTTATATCGGGGCAGATATGAACATTTCTTATGACCGGGGTAGTTTTGAACAGATTGCTAATCAAAACTGCCTCCTAATTTTTTTTCAAAACTACCCCAACACCTATTTAAAAAAATAAACATCGATATCTTCCAAAACAATTGCAAATTCTAATTGTTTATTCTTCGTCACTAAAGCTAATTCATTGTACTATCGAATAAATTAAGTTTCACTTACCGCTTCCTTCAAATAAAGCCTGAAAATCCTTAGACACGGGGAGCAAAACCGCTAACAGTTGATATCGAAATCAAAATATGCTACTGGTTCGTTCATGTTCTGTCAAACGTCAAATCTGTCAAGTGACAGTTGTGTGGGTCAGTGTTGCGAGCCCAAAAAATGGATTTGGACCATAATCGCACTAAAAATACGTCTTTGAACGCATTTGTTCTAAGCTGCCTGCAGTGATAGCTGCCCCCCTCTCCCCTACACCTCTCATATATTGTTTGGTACCTACTACTACTACTGCCTATTTGCGTCCCACTGGTGGGCACAGGCCTCCCCTCATCACGAGGGTTTGGGCTATAGTCCCCACACGGGCCCAGTGCGGATTGGGGACTTCACAAATATCTTTGAATTACTTCACAGATGCGTGCAGGTTTCCTCACGATGTTTTCCTTCACCTAAAAGCTCATGGTAAATTCAAATTGAATTACGCACGTAAGTAAACATAGAGGTGCGAACCGGAATCAAACCCCCGACCCTCGGCATGAGAGGCAGTAGGTCGAACCACTAGGCCACCACGGCTTTTTAACCTACCTTTTGGTTTGGTACCTACTTTATCGAAAATACAGGTTTTCTATTTAAGATAGGTATAAGGATAGGTGAAAAGGAAACAACAGTTTGGAAATTTTCAAAGCATTTTATTTATGACCTTTAACACTGTGTATAATATATTTTGATAGTACATTTAGAGCAATGAGTAATATTACCAATCATTACATTGTTCTTATCTTCATAAATTGAATGAAATTCATAAATTATATGTAATATATAATTCTTCAATATCATTCTCGGCCAACAATCAACAATCACCCCGCCGCCGGCGCCGGCGGGCGACGCAAGCTCGAACAACCACGTACGAACTAAACGAGACAAACGAGAGAACACAACTCGAAAACAACAGCTAGTCCTATAAAAATAGCAGTATAGCTTAAAGAGTATACTCTATAAAAATATATATAATCCAGCGTCCGCTGTCATCTCTAATTTAAATTACAAAAATACAACAAAAGAGTAAGCTTTGCGAACCAAACTCCCAAAATAAATTCACAAACAGTTGCACCCACAAACACCCGTGATCCTGCTCTACCCTCTACGTAAACATCATTTTGCTATGCAAAATACATCACTATGTTATTTGAGAAAGTAAATAGATACAAACTTTGGAATGTTATACAAAATGACTAGAAAAGAAAGGTATGTAAACAATAACGGCGTCGCGAGACGCGAGATCTCATTCGTTGCGACGTCGAGACTCGCACAAGATCGAGCAATAATCATTCTGTTAACTGTGCGGTTCTAACGGAACGTTACACAGTATGACAATCTCGACGACAATAACTTTAAGAAATATAACACACAGCATGTCTAGACTTGGATAATACTTCTTGATCTTACAACTAAATAGTCTATGCTAAATTAATTATTATCGGGATATTCGCTAGAGCCGAGCGCCTACGAAGCCGCGGCCGCGGCCGAGTCAACTAGGGCATATTTACAAACCGCACGTCACGAAAGCTGACTTCGTCGAGATGGAGTCACGTAATGGAAATATAAAACGGTCACCTAGAAGCGATAGTATAGTGACGATATAAGATATATTTATCAACATTTATCGAAGCGGTAACAAGAGTAAGCATTGCTTGGACTGTCAGAGAGGTACATCGAAATAACTTGTGAAAGAAACGTCATCAATATAAAACTACCGTCACATCGATTATCTAACTACACTATCTTTCCTGTATAAATATTAGTGTGAACCCGCGAAGGCGTGGCCGCCCGCTGGGGTGAGTGTATCCGTAAAACATGAATCACTATGCGTTGTGACAACATTGAGTTTCAGGTCTGAGGCAGCCTTAGTAGCCACAGCCACCGTCGGAACTGATGACAAGCTTCGGAAATTCTACTCCTGTCCTATATTTACCCTACTTTATACAATCCATTCAATATTTTATCACTTTAAGAACCTAACACGAAAAAAATCCTGTTTTAACGAAACTCAATACAAATAATTCAACTACAAATAAGTATCGTACGATTTTTTTCAATAAATCATAATTTCATGAAACGCGTAGACTACATTAACTACAATGTTAATATTAATTATTATTATGTATTTACAATCAATTCTAAACGTGAAACGAAACGTTACGTATGACGTCATACGGACACCGCCACTCGGGTTGGCTATTTGAGCCTCAAAATATATTTACTCTACCGTTCGGGTCATACGTATATACAAGGTTAATTACATTAATAAATGTATTCAACATTAGAAGAAATTCTATATAGATATTTTCAATTTGTCTTTTTCACAATACATTCATATTAAATTCTTATATCTCGCCTTTGGAGATGTTACAAAATGGAGTCTATCACGCATCGCCGTCGTACAATATTTGTGCGCACTTCAATCAGCTGACGGTTGCGTAGCGGAGAATGTACGGTGCGGCAAAATCTGCTCGATCGTAGACAGGCATTTTATAAACACAAGGTCCTATTTCTGCTAAAATATGTACGATCCAGGAAATTCTGCGGCACTCCACAGTTTGGCGCAACGTGGACATTTCTCGACTACTAAAAATGACATTTTTAACTTTTCAGATTCGTAAAAAGCATTTAAACGTTTTAATTGAGTGTGGTATTTGTTCCACGTTAAGTACTGCGACATAAGTTTGCGATGTTCAGCACAGCGATACAGTATACAAGCCTTGGGCTGAAGTTTCAATCGCTCTTACAGGCACACTTCGCGGTAAACAGTGAATATATTTTAATAACTACTTGGTACACATTCACGATGGCCGAGACTCGAATAATACTATGAATACATTATTGCATAACGTGCGAACTCAATACAAACATTCTATTAACGTATTATAAAATATAATGTCATATAAATTGTGTAAATAACGTGCATCCTTTTGCATATTTGATTTTGAAACAGCTCAATAGAGACTTTTACAATTATTGTTCCTGCTTGTGAAAATTCGTCAATTTCATATCTACCCCGTTCCCGATAGCAGCGCACCAGTTTGGTCCCACCTCGACGCTCGCGTTTTGTTAACTAACCAACATACATAAACATACGTCTATTTACGTATTAATCGTATATAGCATTAAATGCATTTGCCTTATAACATCATCAACAAATTGGGATATGCTAAAATAATTGATTTTGTGTTTGAACTTACTTATAAGTTTTTAGCGTTAGTTTGCTTGTGGTCACAATATTCTTCAAACGAGATGTCATGGAACACGCTTCTAAATTTCACCTCCGTTACAAGAAAATTTAAAAAAAAATATTTTCAGTAGTAAAATATACAATTTATTCGCCTGGCTCGACACTAAACCAGCCGCACGACAACTTTTCACGATTATAATTTGACTTCGAGTGTGTACCTTGCGAATCCTTTCAGGGTTCGTATTATCAAGAAAGGAAGACAATATTTAATTTCCTTTTTAATTCATTTGTTTAAAATTTATTATTGCACCAATTCCTTCAATGGTAAGAATTGTCTCTATAACATATCAACAGCATACATTTCAGTAATGGCTGCAAAAAATGATGAACTGTTTAATTGCCACAAAGTAACTCGCACCTTCACAGACCATACAAAGTCTAGTACATATTACATGTAGGATATTTTCGACAAAACGCTTCCATTAACCAACAAAGACTTGTGAAAGTGTCAAATTTTTATATGAAACAACACCTAAGTAGGCGCCTAACAAGGCGCTAGACAAAGTGAAAGTGTCAAGTTTCGTCATGAAAAACCACCTACATACAAGACAATGGACCTATTCCACTGATGTTCCCTACACTGGCGGGGAAGTCCCCGGAATCTAACGGCTCAAACTTGATCAAGTATCAAGTTTATCCACGCTAAGGTAACGGCACCTACACTCGAACCCACAAGCAATGAGGTTGACGTTTAATCACAGACGACCTGTCCCGGATTTGCAGGCCAAGACTGGGGCGTTTACCTGTCAGTTTGAATGCAAAGGATGCACGCTAGTGCGCGGCGGGCGGGCGCGTCTAATAAACGAGGATAGACTCCATTGTGAGGGCGTCTCATGGGGCCGCGGGCTTGTCGCCGCGGCGCGCCGACCGCGACCTGTCGGGGACAAACTTTACGCGTGTATATTGACGTGGCTCGAGCTCGCTGCTCTACTTACAAGAGGGTACAGTTCGCGGCACGTAACTTGAGCGGTGAGCAAATGTAGAAGGGATTTCTGCGCATGTCTACGACTGAAGGGCCAATAAGCGTGCGCGCATGACAAAGCGCCCCCTGCCTCCCGCGCGCCTTTGCCGATGAGACATTATTTTTGAATTCTGCACATCCAAGGTCACCGCTCAAGTTTCGTGCCGATGATTTTCTTTTGTAAGGGTGGGTTGATTCAAACCGTCCGTTAACTAAGCAGCGCTCGTTAAATATTTAACTATGGGATAAAATGTCGTTTCTATGTGGAATGACAGGTCGGCGGGTATATTTAATTAGTCAACTCTGCTTGAATCAACCCAGGCTAAATAAGTGAGCCTCTTTATAAAGGGCACGACAGAACTTAGAAAGTGCATGCATTGGAACCAATATTTAAACTCTGCGTCAACGGCTTAAGTGCTATGCCGCGCGCCTTCTAAGGGTGAGTTGATTGAAACCGTCCGTTAAAGTTAACGTTAAATATTTTACATCACCCTTGGCCATAGTGGGATTTTCTGCCCGCTACGCGGAGAGAAAATCTCACTTTTTGACCAAGGCAAGATGTAAAACTTTTGACAAACCACGGACGGTAATTCGTAAAGCCCCAGATCGCATATTTATGCGACGCACAGAAACTTTAGTCGATCTTTTTACTTCTATGTCCAATCGGACATAGACAATTGACTTTGACAATTGTCCAAGGCTATTTTATCGCTGTAGGTTTTGTGATGGCGAAAAGGTTGCGTTAAAAGGGCGGCAGATTAGTAAAATTTATCATGCAAAAAAAACTGAAGGAGAATCACACTCGGTTCATAAAAATCGAGCTTGAGATCTGTCTATCACAGTACACTAAATGAACAGTAGTGTTAATTAAACATATTAGTATTCTCACCTTATCTGTCCGGCGAGCAGCGGATTGATGGCGTAAAGCCAGTCGTGAACTTCCTTGTCGCCGAGAGTTTGCAGCAGGTAGCCGCGCTCCTTGCTTACCACGCTGAAAACACATTTTTTTTTCAGAAAAATCGTTTGTATTTGTTCAAATAACAGAGCGATTATTACGTTTTTCATTCAGTATTATTGAACAATTACTGAAACATTTGACAGCAATAGGCAACTTTCGGAATAAACCCTCTTAAACTTAACATTCCCATTTTGACAACTTTTTTGGCTCGGTAGCGCCATCTGATGGCGGAAAAAAAATCTTTTTTATGTAATTGGGAGGCAAACGAGCACACATGCCATCTGACGAAAAGCGGCTCATGGATGCGTTGCCCACCTTGAGGCCTAAGATGGAACGCCTCTGTGCCAGTAATTTCACCGGCTGCCTTAACCCCCTACCGGAACACAACATTGTAAATCAATAAATTATCGTCATCATTATATCATTAACAGTGTGAGCACTGCTATTTGGCGGCAAGTAAGCTGCGTGATAGAATCAGAAACGAGGATATCCGCAGTAGAACTAGGGTCGCCGACATAGCCCGAAGAATTGCGAGCCTTAAGTGGAAATGGGCGGGGCACATTGCTCGCAGGACTGATGGCCGATGGGGCCGGAAAGTTCTCGAGTGGCGCCCGCGAACCGGGAGACGAGCTGTCGGTAGACCTCCAACAAGATGGAGTGACGACCTCGTGAAGGTTGCGGGAAACCGGTGGAAGCAAGTAGCACAGGACCGGTCTGAGTGGAGCCTTGGGGGAGGCCTATGTCCAGCAGTGGACGTCTTTCGGCTGTAATGATAGGGTAAGACGGTGGTACCAACCTTCCACCCCGAAACCCTCATTTAATTTAACTCTCGTTAACTTTATTAGCGGTGTACTGACCTGAAGGTGTTGGGCATGCGCACCATCTGCTCCTGGTCCTCGGAGTACTCGACGTGCGCGTGCGCCAGGTTGATGACGGCGCGCTCGATCGGGTCGCGCTCGTCGCGGTAGATGAACACGTACGGCCGCCGGACCACCTGCAACAGGTTATGGGCCCCGATATAATATATGTTCATTGTGTACTTTCAGTGCAATTTGATAAGAAGACTGAGCTTATGCTAGTGACATCTGCTTAGATTTTTTGATAGGGACGTATTCACAAGGACCCTGAAGAAATGAAACAACTTAAAACCAGTCTTGTGATGGACCTTGAAGGAGTTGAAGTGTTTAATATAAGCATGAAGACTTGCTTGATTTATTGTAGGGTTGAATACTGACCAGCCAGCGCTTCTTCCAGCCGTGGGTGCCGTGTTGCAGCACGTTAAGGTGCCCCCGTCTCGCCACAGCTGCTGACACTCGGACCTCCTCGCAGTCGGGCACGTATAGGGCCCCGCCGCCGCCGGCGCCGCTGCCGCCCCATGCCGCCATAGATTTCTCCAGTAGAGCTCGCTCCGGAGAGCATAGTCTGGAAAACGAGTGTTAAATTAGGTATATGATAGTTCCGTAAATATACTTTCATAGACATATCACCGTATAACCAGATTTTTGAGTACACTGATTTTAAGTATCATAACTATTTATTGAAAACGAATGTATGTAAGCAATTATGATTCAAGTACAAATTCGCAGACATTGCGATGACACCATAGCTAAAATCGGATTCGAAACAGTAACTACTATCCACGAAGGAATATTTTGTTAATTGTTGTAAAAAGTTGACAAAATAACTCTCCCTTTAGACACATCTAGACTAGAAGTCTGAAAATTCCTTGAATGAATGTTTAAATCGAACAGGATCATTCTGACCATTCAAGATCAACCCTAAGACACACAGAGACCAACTTTATTACATAGGTACAACTCTACAATACATCAAAAGTTTGTAAAAAAATTGTACGCCGAAGAGATGGATCACAGAGATTTCAACTATAGCATATATTAGAACTGCATGTAACCAACGTAACTCTGTATTACAAATAAATAAATGATTATGGAAGTCACAATAATACTCACTCGAAGCTGCTAGCGCTGTGGACTGACGATAAAAGACTGGACGTGGACACGTCGGCCGTAACGCCTTCGTCGACGGGAGTCGCGGGCGACACTGCTGTCTCCACCTCTTTGTTGGCTATTCGTCCTGTGGGCAGACATTAACGCTTATAGAACAAAAAAATCGTTAATATCGACAAAAAAATACTGTTCATAATTTTATCTGATAAACATGACGACGATGTTTTAAAATTAGATGGGTAAAGTATATTTTTTCTATATCATGTATGTCAGCAAAAGGCGTAATATGATGGCCTATCGGAACTGTATTAAGAAAGCATCACTGTAAGACCAAAAGATCGTCGAGTTTTCAATGATCTCACATCAACTTCGAGTGTGTATTTGTTCGTTTGTTTCTGGGATAGATGTTTTCAAGTTTTTTCAATAAAAGAATAATCCAAATCGGATCGTAAACCGTTCTGTATTGTCCATATTCCTGCTCACCAGTTGGCGCTACTGTCGTGTGAGATTTCACTGTTTAGTCTGTCATTACATACAATAGTGTCAATGTGACTGTGACATTTTCAAGTTTCGGAGACAGTGTTGACAGGCATAATGTGTGTTAAATGGGGACTATCGTTTCTTTGCTCACCAGTTGGCGCCACTGTTGATTAAGGTCCAGAGGTATAGTTTTCAAAGGCGACTTTATAAAATCGGCGCCGAAACAAAGTTTTCAATCTTGAATCTCATTAAGTTTATTAATTATAAATAACTATCATCATATCGAGTAGCTATGCCGTAATGTTGTGCAGTTCCGTTTTGTTTGGAAAAAAGAATTTTTTTTTTCAAAGCGTTCACATTATAGCCAAGTAATCCATATTTGCGATAATTTCACGAAGGAGAACATTTTTCAACGGGTAAATTAAAGAAATTATGATTTATATCACGAAGCTCGCCAAAACCCGTGAAAAGTGAATTTTATTGGACCTCACGCGACACTAGCGCCTCTAGTGGCAAATTCACAAGCGATAGCCCCCATGCACACTGAACTTTACGCGATACAGCGCCACTTATACAGGGTCAAGCAAATCGTTGTGACGATATTTTACCCACAGAATCAGCTAGCGATTCTAAGCATGTTTTTACGTTCTTAATTTTTTCCGCAATGGTAAAAAGAGATTGTATGACCCAGTATGGGATTGATGGTCTAAGGCGATACCTAAATCTCATACATTTTTTTTAACAAACTCAAAGTAAACGCGATACGGACCTTGCATGAGCTTGAGGTACTTGGTGGCGAGCTCTCGTTCGCGCGGGGCCATGTCCCACGGCTCGTAGAGGGCGTCGTCGCGGCCGTGCGCCTCGGCCGCCGCTTTCGCCGCCATGTTGCACACCTCCTGCGGACGAGGGCGTTTTTTGGTCACATTCTAAACTATTAAGAGATTGCGTGCACGGGCGACCTTTTTAAAAAAGTTTCTGTCACCTCAAAAGTAACGTCTCCATAGCGAACTGAAGAAAAAGTCACGCGTGACAAAAGTCACCTGCGGGCGCAGTCTCTAAGGGCACAGTCCATGCCAAATTTCATCTAAATCGGTCCAGCGGTTGAAGCGTGAAGAGGTACCAGACAAACAGACAGTTATTTTCGCATTTCTGATATTATCTAGCTTCTGCCCGCGACTTCACCCGCGTGGAAGTCGGTTATCGCGTTCCCGCGGGAACTAAGCGTTTCTCCGGGAAGAAAAGTAGCCTATGTCCTTTCCCGGGACCCCAACTATCTCCAACCAAATTTCATCTCAATCGGTCCAACGATTGAAGTATGAAGAGGTAACAATACGGATAATACGGACAATACGGATGAACAATACGGACAATACGGATATCATACCTTCTCCGTTTTTGTGAAGTCGTTGGGCGCGACGGTGTTCTCGTGTCCGTGACGCAGCCGCTCGCGCAGCGCCATGAAGTGTCGTGTGCGGCCAACTTGCTCCAATCGGGTCATCTTCTCTAGCTCCCACTGTTTAAGAACGTTAGTTTTAATTGTAAAACGAAATAACATATTTATGTTCTTTGTGTCCTTGTCTTACGATTTGTCTATCGGTTCATTTTGTTACATTCGCTACTTTTATTCTTGAATATGAGTCACAATATTTATTATTCAGCTCGCATTCAGCTGTATGATGAGACCGAAACAGTATGTTCATATGTTGTGTACAGTTTAATTTAAAGTGTTTTTGGTGGTATACTAGCTAGATGGGAACGTTACCTGGTGGTCGAATATGAGCGAATCCCCGCGCGGCCGCCATCCGTGCAGGTTTTCTTCGCCCCGCACATATGTGCCGCTCGTGTCTAGTACGCGCCGTTGTCGCCTTTGTACACCTGAACAGACACGTTACATTAGAAAATTACACGAAGCACGTAAATCACATCTTTAAAAAACTGCCAATGAGTTTTTTCATTTATTATAAACGGTACTGTATAAATTGACAACGCGGACTACCATATTTATCAGCATTCTCGCTCAAAGAAGTCACATAAGTTGCCTTGTCAAAGACATGAGCAGGCCTCCTAAAATAACCAGTCAGATGACAGTGATCCTTTAACACTTTCGACGGCACGCTTGCCTACGCGCTACGCTCGTAGCATCATAGCATTTTCCAGCTTTGTAGAGGAAAGCGGCTACGAATCGCGGCTACGAATGAAAATGCTACCAAATGTGGTATATACCGCATTTTCTCGCTTTGAAGAGGAAAGCTGCTAAGAATCACGGCTACATGCTACGAAATGTGGTAGATACCGGGCTCGAGCGCGCGGTGCAGGCTGAGCTCGTAGACGCCCGTCAGCCGGTCGGCGCGCGCCATCTTGGAGCCAAAGAGCGCGCGGCGCAGCGAGCGGCCCGTGCGAGCCTCGCGC
Organism: Aethes cnicana; assembly: GCA_963971205.1. Taxonomy (NCBI): domain Eukaryota; kingdom Metazoa; phylum Arthropoda; class Insecta; order Lepidoptera; family Tortricidae; genus Aethes; species Aethes cnicana. The sequence continues at coordinate 9,826,273 of OZ020287.1, read as the reverse complement.
CCCACCACCACCAGAGACAGGTCCTTCGTCACTATGGCAGGCCGGGCGCAGTTCTCCACCTGAACAAGAACAATGTCGCTTCAATAATACCACATTTTATTTGTACACCGGCCGAACGGGCAGTATGTTATAGCAAAACCGGTCATACGCGCACGTATTTGCACACCGTAATATTTTATTGTGCAATTTAGGTTCCATTTGTATGAAGCGTCGCTGGTGTGTCAATTACTCAAAACTTTAACGCAATCCGTTTTAGAAACTAGCGACGCACTGGCGTCCAACTTTGGTGTTACTTATGTCTATAGGAGGCACTCCGCATCAGTCAGTTGCACCGGAAGACACTGGCGATAGTCCTTCAACAAAATAGAGCGCCGATGTAATGAAGCTCGAGAGATTCCGATAAAAGCGTATAGCGTAGGATCAGTCTGTGTGGTTCAACGCTGAACGTCATCCCGCTAAAATCATGAGTAGTCAAAATTTTATAAGTACTATCCATTCCTACTCACCTCGAGATACGCGCTGAGTGTTATGTAGACGACTTCTCCATTCGCGCTAACCCTGTTGAGAAGCGGCGAGCCGTGCAGACTGCTGTCCCAAGCAGCTTCGAACCTATGTAAAAAAGTTCGATGATGTAATTATTATGGACCAGGCACGTAGAAACACCGGGACTGATAATCATTGTGTGTCGGAATTTTAACAAAGACATTATCCCATTTAAGGTGGTCAAATAGGTGATGAAAGTGTGCATAGATGAACCATTATCTTTGAAGTTAAACGCTCAAAACTTATGAATTTAGATATTCGATTAGAAATAACTCAACATGTGTTTCATCGTTTTTAGAAATTTCACCTTTAAAGGGGAGAAAAAAAGTGAATATTTGCTTTGATGAATTCTTCATCTTTGAAGTTAAATGGCCAAAACAGTGCTGTGAAAGTGCGCATATAATACGGTACCTGAATACAGCTCGGTCATCCAACGTAGGCCGTTCGCCGGGGAATAGTCCAAGTGACAATGCACCGTCCTCTTCGCCATCCGCTGTATCTTCGTTAGCTTCGGGAGTGTTGCGGATACGACCTGCGAACAACACAATCGATTTAAGACCAATGAGGTCGAATTTTATTAACCCTAGGATTTAACATGTGCCACCTTAACAAACCCGATAATTTCGCAAAAAACCTAATTATTGAAAATAAGATCCAAGTCGTAGTTTTGTAAGTTTTATTAAACAAATATAGATATAATATCTATCTAAGATATTCCTACACTTAACTGCAATGAAAATGAGTCACTTTGTATTTTCGATATAATGAGCCGTTTTCATTGCTGTTTAGTGTAGGAATATCTTAGAGAGATATTCCTAATGGCGAAGTAAATGCCACATCATAAAGCATTTTTAGCAGTTCACTGATCTTCACTGTCGCAAAAATTCATTCAAAGTCAAATTGCAAGTGCTTGCGTTTATACAGGATGTCCCAAAAGTAACACGTCACAGTGACACCGGAGGTAGGTCAGCCTAAGTGGTACCGAACCAACCCAACATGACCTCAGTAAAAGTTGCTTGGTTTTCGAGATATCGACAATTTTCAACTTTTTCAGAATTTTCCCGTTTTTTAACATGTTATGTGGCAACATTTGCTCAGACAGCCCTTGTGCTTGGGTTTTATTATTTGTACTTTATCAGGAATAGTCCAGTAAGATGATACAAGTGTTATTTGGTCGATAATAAATGTAAAACGCGGAAAATTCCTGGATAAAACTTGAATTTAACTGTCGGAAAAACATTAATTGCGTCTTTGACACCCTACCGTGAAAAAAATTTACTAGAAACTAAATGAGCAAGTGACTTTAGGAACATGCGTATGTTATGCTGATTCTAAAATGGTATCACACATGAATCTTAATGCAGTAATCTAGGAAGGAATTTCCAATAACCCATGAAAGGCCATGCGGTCACAAACAGTATCTGCCACTAAAAACTACCTTATCGCCTTTGATACCTGACCTTTATTATGACCTGACCTGACCCTTATTTGACTAATGAACTAGAGCGAAAGGATAGACAAAATAAAGAAAAATAATAATAATGGACGTCTTTGGCTACACGCAAGATAAATTTTCAATGACAATGAAATACACGTTAAAATTTTGATGGTTTATTTATTTTAAATTAAGCTAACAATAAATGTACCTATCCTGTGTCACTGTGACGTGTTACTTTTGGGACACCCTGTATTTCTTTGAATCGCAATAAATACGGCGTTCTAAAATTGTCTAGTGCAGCGGTCGGCAACATGCGGCCCGTGGCTATGTACATGATTTAGAAGAAGAAAATAAATTAAATGGACTTCTTCAAAAAAATTCTAACTTATGATAACCTCAAACGGCTCAAGCAGACCATATATGAAACCAAGGAAATTAAAAAGAAATGAGTATTTTTAAATTCACTCTTTAGTTGGTCGTACTGTGGCCCATGACCATAAAAGGTTACCAAACCCTGGTCTCGTGTAACTGACCGAGTTTGTACTTGACCGAGTTTTCACCCTTTAACTACGTATAACGGATTGTCGAATTGCCCTAAAACAGTCGTCAAGCCTAAAAACCTTACTACTACTACTACTACTAGTAAAGCCTATTTGCGTCCCACTGCTGGGCACAGGCCTCCTCTCATCACGAGAGGGTTTGGGCTATTGTCCCCGCGCGGGCCCAGTGCGGATTGGGGACTTCACACACATTTTTGAATTACTACGCAGATGCGTGCAGGTTTCCTCACGATGTTTTCCTTCACCGATAAGCGCAGTGGTCAATTCAAATTGAATTTCGCACATAAGTAAACTTAGAGGTGCGAGCCGGAATCGAACCCCCGACCCTCTGCATGAGAGGCGGTAGGTCGAACCACTAGGCCACCACGGCTAAAACCCTTGCGGCCTAAAAACCTTGTCAAACTATATTCTACTTACCAACAACCAGCTCCCGAACATCGCTCCACTGTAAGTCTCCTGAGGGTTCATGTAAGATGGTGATTCGAATGCGACGCTGAATTCCCTGGTGCAGCAGGAATAGACCGCGGCATGGCAGCTCATCGCTGTGCTCTACCACCTAGGGAATAACGGCCAAGTTAGACTAGCAGTTGATTTAGGACCTTTTTTGGCTGACGTTGGTAGCTCGAAATGTTTATAGATAGCTGTAGAAGGAAGAAAGAATTTGAATGACAGCGCTGATCGAAATGACGATGGAATATTTGCAATGCAGTGAACAAAAATGTATAAATGAAATGAATGAAATTTTTAAATATATACTTATGTACATCCATTAATGTGACATCCCAAGTTTGCCTTTACGATTAGGCTTCATGTTTACTTCAAATCTATATTTAGATTACAAAGTGTCTGTCTGTCAATGTTGAGACTTTTTATGTTGCTGTAAGCGCAGTTCAAGTAATTATATACGCAAACAAGCGTATAATCGTACATCGGAAATAGCCAGGGCGTTTCAACTTTTCATGCTTCGCCTGTACAGCGCCATCTAGATGTTGCTCAAGGAGTTCAAATTTGTATGCAGGCTACCTAAGCAGCGACATCTGTTATCGCATTTAATACTTATTGCGCTGATTTGTTTGAAGGTTGTTCTTCTAGGTTTATTTCGTATTGCTCGTTTAAGTATTAGGCTCATATTAAGATGATGATGATGATGATGATGATGATGATGATGATGATGATGATGATGATGATGATGATGATGATGATGATGATGATGATGATGATGATGATGATGATGATGATGATGATGATGATGATGGTGATGATGATGAGGATGATGATGATGTTGATGATGATGATGATGATGATGATGATGATGATAATGATGATGATGATGATGATGATGATGATGATGATGATGATGATGATGATGAGGATGATGATGATGATGATGATGATGATGATGATGATGATGATGATGATGATGATGGTGATGATGATGAGGATGATGATGATGTTGATGATGATGATGATGATGATGATGATGATGATAATGATGATGATGATGATGATGATGATGATGATGATGATGATGATGATGATGAGGATGATGATGATGATGATGATGATGATGATGATGATGATGATGATGATGTTGATGTTGATGATGGTGGCACACTCACGGCCGGCACGTAGTCCCCGCTCGGCGCCAGCTCGCAGATCTCGAACCACACGAGCAGGTCGTGCTTGGAGTGCAGATGCGAGGAGCAGCAGGGCGGGGCGACGCTGGCCGCGCCCCACTTGGGGCTGCGCACGGGCGCCGAGATCGGGATGGAGGGGGGCAGCATGCGGCGCGGGGGCGTGCGCCCGGCCACCGGCCCGTCTTGCTTCGCGTCCTGAAATAGCAAGTCGGTTCAAACCAACTGTCATTACAGACGGTAACTTGTTAAATTATATGTCAAGTGTCGTTTTTAGTTTAAAATATCTAAATAATCTCAGGTTTTGAAGAATGAACGATGAATTTCTTTGTCAGAAATTATACCGACATAATGAAAATCACAATTAAAAATGATAAATTTAAAAATTCTGGGTAGAGTAATATGAAAATGTTACTAGCGTTTTTGTGACAATATATACACATCTTACCTTGTGTAACGGATGCTGTTGATAATGTCCGAAGACTTCAAAAACGATCGGTTGCGTTTTAATATATTCGACGAATGATTTTGTAACTGGTACTGTGATCTGTAAATAAGAAAATGTAAAAAAACACTGCTATAGCTTGTAACTTGCCGATTTTTGCGAGTATATTAAAACTAGCTGACCACGCGGGCCCTATTCTCAGACACTACAAATTTCATAAGAATCGGTCGAGCCGTTTCGGAGGAGTTTGGTTACAAACACTGTGACACGAGAATTTTACATATTAAAATAAAAAACGCATACATTCTGCACGTGGTAGAAGCCCAGTGGTGTGTTCTTTCCGGCGTTCTTGACGGGTTCTGTCGAGAATGCATCTTCATTACGGTGAAGGAAGCTGCAACAATATACAGAATGTGAAAATTCAGTTTTAGCGTCATATTCTACCCGATTTGGTGTCCACTTTTGGAACTATAAAGATTGCGCTCCTTTACTTCAACCCTCCATACTCACTTGAACTGGCAGAAGACGTCGGCGTAGTCAGTGGAGACGCTGTGCGCCTGTAGTACGGTCACTCGGAAGGTGAACTCCTTGCCGAGCGTCAGGTGCTCGGGCAAATCCTCCTCCTTGAGCTCGGACGCGAGGGAGCTGTCGCCGCGGCCGCTGTCGGCGTCGCACTCGCCGCCGGCCAGCTCTGTCAAGGAAAATCACCGAAATTCATACTTATATTATAAATGCGAAAGTAACTCGGTTTACCTGTATGCTACCTCTTTACGCTTCAAGCGCTAGACTGATTTAGATGAAATGTAGTATATTTCAAATGCGTCACCACCCCTGAGGCCTGTGGTGGCATGCCTCTATTCCAATAATTTCACCGGTTGCCTTAACCCCGGAACACAACAGCGTTCACGAGCTATTTGGCGGCTGCTTGGACTGATCTTGCAACAGGTCCTACCACCAGCGGAGGAAAAGAAGATCAAGTGAAAACTTTATATAAGTAAGTTTTTTTGTGGTGATATCTAAGCAATCGCAAGATTATAATTAGATTTGAGATAAGTGGAAGAGCAAAAAGTTGTCTGACCTTCGATCTTAATGTTGGAGTCGGAGACTTCGATGCGCTCCTCCAGGTTGAGCGCGTTCTGTTTGTCGACGACGCTGGCGAGCGTCTTGGGCCGCGGCCGCGCCGGCGCCACGTCGTCGTCGAACGAGATCTTGGCCGACTGCTTCACGCCCGCCGCGAACTCTGCGTTATCTGTATGATGATAAGGTCCATATTAGCACACCCAATGTCTAGCTATAATCTAAAGATCTTATATTCAAGAATAGCAATAAAAATAACTTAATCCGGGATTTTATTTTGCCAATGACATCCACCCATTTAGTCTAATCCCGACTTTTCAACAGTAATAAAATATTCGGGCGCCAAATGTAGTTAAGCATAAGGCTGCGGCCTCACTTTTCTCGGCGTCAATGACCGCCTGCACGGCGACCCGGAGGTAGCCCTTCACGTCTCCCTTCTCGTTCACGATCGCCACCTTGTGAATGAGCGGAACCGGGTACAGGAGGTTTGACAGGTACACGAAACTCCTGCAAACAAAGTAAATAAATTTACAAATATTGTTCAGTGAATCTTTGTATGCGATGCCGTCAAGCCATAATATTATGAAGGAGTAGTCGGGGTACCTCGGGGGAGTTCTATGCCCAGTAGTGGACGTCTTGGGCTGGCTTTTCTCTTTAGTGTTTGTAATATTAACGCGATAGTTAAAGAGAGTTATACTGCATAGAATTAAAGTGTATGTTCCTCCAAAACAAACTTATTTTTATTGAAATAGTTTGAGACCCGGGCCATAACATAGGATACTTTTTATCCCGATATTTCCACGGGAAAGGGTTTTCCACGGGTCAAGCCATTTTGTCAATACTTCTATAACTATAACTGTCTATAATGTATTATCATCGGGTACGTAAATTCTAAGTCTACGCGGGACGAAGTTCGCAGGCATCGGCTAGTATTATAAATGTGAAAGTGTGTTTGTTTTTTTGTTTGTCCTTCCTTCACGTCTCAACGACTGGACCAATTTGGATGAAATTTGGTACGGAGACAGTTTGAGACCCTGGGAATAACATAGGATACTTTTCATACCGATATTTACACGGGAACGGGTTTTCTAATGATCGAACCAGTTTTCTGAATACTTCTATAACTATAACTACCTACATGTATAGTATCATCGGGTACGCAAACTCTAAGTTTACGCGGGACGAGGTCGCGGGCAAACGGCTAGTAAATTAATAAAATTGCAATCTCACCGTCCGACCATACGGAACCAGGGGAAGCGGTCGTAGAAGGGGTCCCCGCCGGTGACGGACTCCACGTTGTGGTCGGGCGAGGTGGGGGACAGCTCGGCCTCGTTGTGGTACATCTCGCGCATCAGCTCGAGCCGTTGCCTGTGGGAGAGCCAGGGTTGAGGAATACCGCGTGTTGTATTAAAATAAAACTTTGCAAAAATTCGAATCCGTTCGTTGTAAGGCGATCCCTTATATATGTCCCAAACCAAGTTTCTATTTTGAACACCACTTTACTCACTGCTTATCAGTCATTTGCTCCCATTGCGGGACCGCCTTGCATCTATTAACTAAAATATGTCTTGTCTTCTTTGAAAGTGAATAAATTACAAGAACAACAAAGAAAAACGACTATAAAATAACAAGAAAATAATACCAATGATCGAGTTGACGCGTATGATGAAAACAAAACATATTTTAACCAAGACGGATATAAAATAACACTGTCTTTATTTTATATAGCTTCTAAAGCGATATCGTACACTGCCGGTTGTAAAATTAGGTTCAATTTTTTTTTAAACTTAACCAATCATTTCATACAGCTTTTTACAATGTTAGTTTTACACGTAAACCCACTCAAAAAGATGTGAATACTTTTCATGTTCTTATTGACGATGATTCGTACGGTAATTGTATCAAGTGTACCTAATTTCACGATCGCTAGTGTATGTCCCATCCCATTGCCAGCGAGTAAGCTAAAGCTAAAAAGCTCCGTTACTTTAATCCCGATCACGAAGCTTGGCGGAACGCTATGTGCCCCATTGGCTTTTCGTATTTTAGAACTTGTTGTTACCTTTCGGCATTATTATGTGTCGGTCGCTGTCTTCCTCGACGGCATTGGGACAGGAATCTCAGGAAGAAACTAAGTAAGGGGCTGTGGATGTCAACCATTCGGTGCGGTCACATAAATTAGTGGAAACCACGGTTTTGAAGCAGTAGTTACTAATGACAGCTACTACGTAACCAAAGGTATTAGTTGGAATTAAATGAGGTTTTGAATGAGTGTTTCATGCTCGCAAGAGAAATATTGTGTTAGTGTCAGGCAATGTAAGTAACAAGTATTGAAAGAACATGAAGGAAATTTTCTGTTCCTATGCAATTAGAAAATATCCTCTTTAAAGTTGTTAAGCCTAGAATACAAGAGTAAGCACTAAGCATAGTAAGTATAATAAATTGGAAGCAAGATTAGGAAATTAAGATCATCACGATTTTACATGGCAAGCAATGACGACAAAGAAAACATTACACAATTAATTGCACTGGTTGATTGGTTGGATAAACACCTCACTGTCTGCTATGTATTGTAGACACACAAACTGGTAACTACATTGTATCTTTTAGATAAACAGTTATAACACATTATGTATTATCTTATTTAATAATAAATTACAAAAAAGCAAGAATAGCAAAGGGTGACTTGTTTCAAAGTATACGTCAATGTATAGCTTTTCTAAAATTTTCTATGAAGAATTTGAAGTTCCTGTATGGAATAAGAGCTCAACGATCAAATTTAAATTTGAACTTCAAGTGTGGTTGAAACAACTCACTCTAAATGCATCCATTTTACAAAGTTCTAACTTACAAACTATCTCTATGACTATTCTAAAATATTACAATGCAAATAGGTATAACATGTCCAAAGCATTTTAGTTTGCAAGGCAATGTGTTGTCTATAAAAAGAACACGCTCACTTGTCTAAAACCCATTAATATTTTTGCTCTTTTTTAGTCAATAGCTCTTTTTATAGACAATACAATATTAATAATGCAATCTATAGAAAACAAACTAAACAGTCAAATTGAGAAAGTTACACCGCATGAAGCCGTTAATACAGTTTCGATCCGCAAATTAATAATTACAAAGTATTTTTTCCCTGAAACTGAAGCCAATTGTAGTTCCAAAGCCAATTCAGCGAGAAAGGAAAGCGCCGTCTTAAATCTCTCTCAAAATGAATACGTAGAAACAAAACAAATCCAATGGAATCAAGAATGACGTGCTAGGGCGATAGGATATTACTTAGGATGGTAAAGAATTGGTACATTCATTATTGGAACTATGTCATTAGTCTCACGTTAGGCAGTAGGACTATTTTGTTTCTATATTTCATGTGCAAGGCGAGACGTGAAAGCCATTTGCGTTGACAATACACGAATAAACGTTGCGACCGAAAGCCGTCCACATATTGGACATGCATTGTTATACGCTGCCAACCAAGATACCGTATACCGATATTAGTAATCTATCCCACGTTTTAAATATCGTACTGGCTGCGAACAATCTTGCGCGGCTGGAGGTAAAGACGTGTTCTACATTAGAGAAAGAAGGCGATGTTTTCGTTTCAGTCTAATGTAAAATCGTAGTTTTACCGGCGGCTGCAAGCAAGACTGCATGTAGCCACTCAGGCCCAAGATACACCTTCAGTTTTTGATCCAGCCAAAAAAGATTTATGATGCCACGTGAATATATCAATATATATTCACAGCAGACTCAATAGTCTGCGTACTTACACGAAATGAAACTTCAGCTTTTTTTTATCATTCTCACTCGGTGACTCCCATTTAGTCGTGAGACTGTGAACTACTTTCTTTGATGGCGGTATATGACGAAACCTCATATAAGCACAAGTCGTTAACTTCGAGACAGCCGTTATCGACCTACGTAATGACGACAAACTACTATTTTCCTACGGTAACCATTTTAAACGATTTGTGACCACTTGGGCGCATATGACTGCTTAGCAAATGGCACTACGCAGAGGTAATAATCTGAATCAATTTAAAAAATAAATAAAGATGAGTCCGAAAGTCGTTTCCGTTCACAATTTAAAAATGTGCCTATCATACGAGGCTTCATTTATCTTTATCTTTCGTTATAAGGTTAGATACAGAGATATACAAGCCTTTTACGCCCTTTAACGCAACTTGTTACTACTTCCATGGTACTAAGTAAGCGGGTCTCACTAGAGCTGGAAGGTAACGTCCATCCCGAAGTTTACGATTTGTACATAACATATGACTGACACCAGGGATGTTGGTGATCGCTCGAAACGTCAAGAAAAAATACTGAAGGACTACAACTGCGTAATAAACGGCTTGGATCATCTAAAGGCGTATCCAGGCGCTTCTGTCCAGTGTGTTCGGCCGAACGCACCTCGAGGGCAGCAGGTTGGCTAGCGACAGCCGCGTCTGCTGCGCGCACGCCGAGATACACTGCAGTATGTCGGCGGGCGGCGCGGGCGGCGCGGGGGGCGCGGGGGGCTCCTCCTCGCCCACGCTCTCGTTCATGTTGTAAATCTGGCGCATGAGCTCCAGGCGGTGGCTACAACAACCGACGCCATGTAGCCGACGCGGATCCAGGGATCGAAGGGAGGTGTGTCTCGCCGCGATTGGTCAATGTACTTTCAGATCCACACTTTGCCCTTTTAATGCGCTTAGATAAGTGGTAACCCGACTAGCAGTCATGAAAATGCTTAAAACTGCGAGATCGATTATAAGAATGAGGGTGACGACTTTGGAAGTTTCCGAAACGTCACTAGAGAAAAACATTGTTTTTCAGCCTTAATTAAAACGTTTTAATAATTAAACCGTACATAACAAATCAAACCAAATGATTTTTAAACTTTCAGACACACGTTAAAAGTGATAATCCTTGGCTAGGGACTTAAATTTCAGTTAGTTTTGTACTCAATACAAAATTATGTAGGATCCAAAAGTAAATTCACCCAACACGAAGGTAAAGTTTCAAAGTTAAGTAAAGACCTAAAGATTTTGCAAATAAATATTCCCAGTAAAACCATCTCTGGATCCACGAGCATACTCGAGCACGCGTTACATCGACAACTTTATGACATTATGTGGAGATACATTTTGTATTTTTGAATTCATACTAGCGTCTGATTTTTGCTGACTCTAATGTACTACGAAGTTCGAATAGCGTATTGAGTCGCCGATAAAAAAAAGAGTACCTAGTCTACTGAAGATCCTTTTTTCCAATACGAATATTAAATTGAACTGTAGAATAGTGTTATAAAACAGCACAGTTTTATAAATAAGACTTTGCAAGTGACTCGCACAAGCTGAAGCCAAATTTCATATAGTTTTGAAAGTTTCTTTTTTGCTTCAATAAAAAAGTCAATATGACGCGTAGGTACTTACTGTAAGTAACAACGATTTCAGTCACTTGAGATTCACAATGTATTCATTCATTTCCCATTAGTCATATATTTTTATTTGTGCATGAATCTCAGCCAACTGATCGCTTAAATGATGAGAACTAACGCAGTCAAATTCTATTTCCACTAATCTACTTATTATTAGAAAAATATTTCAAAGTTTAAAGTCGGCCATTTCTAATATGGTTATTTCTAAAATTGTTCTCATAATTTAGCAATACTAGGGTATTATTAAAACCGTGATATTATGTTAACTTTACGAAAATACGAGTATGACGGGGAAAAGCACGAGAAATCAAAATTAAAAAGCGGCAACAAAAACAAGCGCTAGTAAATCATTTTTATACATTGTCAACTATACATTCATAAGTTCATATGTATAGGCATGTACTTACCCCTATTGAGATATAAGAAAAATATTTACAACTACAGCCATATAAATATCCTATCCTGTTTAAGTTCGACTGTAGATACCCTCTTTCCGACACGGCGTTAGCAAATCAGAATCGTTTAAAAAAAACGATACAAAAATAAAAACAATTTGAAACAAAATACTTAAAGGACAACAAAACGCAACTGAAAAACCAAAACGATACGTGTGAACTGTATCACTTTTAAAGTAACAACATAAAATAAAAACAATGAATCTGAGTACCGATGGAAATTAATCAGACAAATCGATTAAACATAATTTATTCACGTATCAGGACTACCACGCTTCATATTTCTATCAAAAATGCAATCTAATTCCAAAATCAACAATCTTTTAGTAGACCTATTGAACCATTAGAACACACCATGCGCACTAAGAAAACGATACCACTCACTCATCAATCATGTGAGTCTCTTTCACATTACTAGTAACTCCACACACTACTTATGCATACCAAAACCACAGTCTAATAAACCATACAGTAGCAATTGACAGCATTTCAAAATTTTAGTAAGGCGTAATTCGAAAACCATTTCGGTATATCTACTTAAAGGGGTCAATAAAAAATATCAGATTTTTTCGTTCATTACTTTTAGAGAAAATCAATTCATTCACTCTCGCTAAAGAGCGGGTGCTACGCGCAGAACTATATATATACGCCCTTTTAGAATGAGGCGCTTTTTAATTTTAATTTTCTGTATGAAATTGACGACTTATGAAAAAAAGAAAAATTACGTGTCCTTTTAATTCTTCCCTACTTTCTAACTAGCTAATAAAATAGCCGTGTTAACAAAATGAAATGTTGTCAATTGTGCGCGGGGTGAGAGAGGAGACGGGAGAAGAGCGGTCCTGAGCTACTTAGTACAGTCAAAGGCAAAGATATGTACTCGGCCAAAGCGGCAAAATATGTATACAGCAACCTCTTATTACATATCAATAGAGTCGCTTCATAATTGACGCTTAGAAAATGTAACGTAACGAAAGAAAATGTACATAGTTAAGGACTTAATCTAATCTTATATATCTTTGCCTTTGTCTGTACGGTGGCGTATGCACCGCTCTACAACGTCGTCCCTCACCCCGCGGCGTCATTTTTCACTGTTTCGAAACGACGTATCAGCAAGAAAAACACTATCCATTATTTCAAGGGCCGATACTATTGAGTGTGGAATGTGTCTTGGTAAGGAGCGCAATCTTATATAGAAAAACGTCTCCAGCGGATTTGATAAGCAACAAAACAAACTCCTCACAACCGTTTTCGCCTCAGCAGCGCCATCTGAAGGCGCTACTGCAGACTATCCGCTAGCTAGGTGGCTTGACACTTCTGGCGACCGCAGCGCCTCCAACCTACCCGATTTGGTGTCCACTTTTGGGACTATAAAGATTGCGCTCCTTTACTTCAACTCTCCATAGCCGATAATATGAAAACGCAAACCAACTGCACATCTCTCATAGAAACTGCAGTTCGATTGTAGCCCATCCCATCCGGGCTTAACAAGTAATTTTATCTTACCGCAGTTTCTCCAGCGTCCAGTAGTGCGTGGCTCCGTTCTTGGTGTCGGTGACTTCGACGGCGACGACGGTGGGGGCGCTGGGGCGGTACTCGTCGTCGGCGTCGTCGCGGGGGGCGAGCTCCGCGGGGAGGGGGGAGTACGGAGTGTCGGTCAGGAGGGTGAACTGGAACTGGACCTTCTTGCGCAGCTCCACGGATATCGCGTTCGCTTCCTGCGGGGGAATTGGGAGTTAGTGTCGATAGTAGATGGTGTATCAAGGTGGATTTTATATCGTTGTCCGTTTTCCACAATTAAAGAGTAAAAAGGACAGCGATATTGTATGTGCCTAAACTTTAATTTGAGACATAGTTACGAGTCTCTACAAAACTATACATGTGCCAAGTATATATTTTTATCGTTGTGTTTAAGAAGGAAGTTTGTGTTTTATATTTGTGTACAGACCATACCTACACTATCAGTAAGTTTTCTACGTTTGCAATAAGCGTGTAAGTTGAATTGTCTTTTTGTACACGACTATATATTATTTTGCCGGTAGTGATTTTTCGTGAAATTCAATTCAAATTTACCACTGAAATAAACCTGCTCGAGTGCTCGCATCTGCGGAGTAATTCGAAGAAGTGTGCAAAGTCCCCAATCCGCACCGGGCCCTCATAGGGACTAACTGTAGCCTAAGCGCCCTCTCCTTATAAGGCCTGTACACAGGCTAATAGGCTGTTATGGTGGTTGTGGTGATGGGTGTATGGTGTAGGTACCTTGAGGAAGATAGCGTTGCCCCACAAGTCGTCCCGCAGCGAGGTGAACTGGTGGTACTTCCACTTGCGGAACGCCCACGCGGCCAGCCCCACCTCGCGCGCCGACCAACACTCTGTCTCAAACAGGGGATTCACTACAAACGGGAACATCCGGTCATTATTCGTCACATGCACATTACGACAACGGACAAGGTGCTAAGGCCCGACATATACAGTCGTAATTCCGTAATGGAATGCCGCAACGGAATTCCGAGTTAGACCTACCACATACACGCAGTAGTTAGTATTCTAAATTTTGTCTATTTATCAGAATGTGGGAGGAAAGAACATGTTGTAACTAAACTTTCGTGCAATCATTGAACTCATTAAAAACGAGATGACTAAATCTATACTATAATAAAAGAGCAGAACCCGGCGTGTCTGTACATAGAAAGAAAAGTTCAAAAAAAGGAACGGGGGGGTCTAAAGATGTATGGTAGACCACAAAACAGCGATGTTTAGAAATCTTTTCTGTCTGTTTGTTAGAGTTAATCTCCGAAACTACTGAACCGATTTAAATGCAGTTTTCAAGGGTAGATAGAGCATCATTTAGAGCAACATATAAGATATGTTTGATTAAAATCGGATGTCGGAAAAAAAAGTTATCGGCAATTTTATATTCCACGCGTACGAAGTCGCGGGCAGAAGCTAGTAACTAATATTTGGGTCTTGACATAATTTATCCACCCATTGTGATACGGAATTTATGAAATAAATTATTCATTCATTAAAATCTAATTATGTTTTGCAACAAGATATTTAACGTCCGTTAACGCATTCACTGCCACCGACGCATATATGCGTTTTGCTGACTTTCCCGCAGTGCCTTGAACGCACATGTGCGTTGCAATGTTCCCTTAATGACAGATGTGGCACCTGACGAAAGTTCGTAAAACAGCCGTGGCAGTGAATTCGTTAAATAAGGTACCAAACTCTCATTCTTACATCTCGGCGGGCATATTCAACGGACGCTAACTTCTTGGAGCAACTCAGGCCAAGTACAGTGACTCACCGAATATGTCCTCGTCGTTGTGGAAATCCTCCGGGGTGTAAGAGCTGTACATTGACATGGTGACGCTCTGCTCTTCCACTTGACGCTGTAGCGCGTCTATGCGGGCCTCGTAATTCTAAAACGATTTGTTACGTTATATTATTCATTGAGTTCTGGAGTATATTTTCGGATTGTAAGTTAAAGTTGGATGTGCTATGTCGTAGTCATACTAATTTTAAAAATGCGAAAGTAACTGTGTCTGTCTGTGACCTCTTCACGTTCAAACCTGTGGACCAATGTAGATGAAATTTGGTAGAAAGAGAGTACAAGACATAGGATAGTTTTTATGCCGGACTTTATGCCTGAAAGGGGTAAAAATGAGGGTTGTAGTTGAGTATGAAAATCCACGCAGACAAATTCGCGAGCAAAAGCTACTGAGTAATATTTGAAATTTGTAATATCATTAGTAGTTTATCACATATATATGTAAGTACAAAAGTTAATATTGTAACACAATTTCAATGATTGATTGAATGTTTAAGACTATGGATTTGATACTACAAAATTATTACGTTGTTATGATGACCAAATTTTTTTTTACTCGACTACGCTAATATAAAATGAGTGATGGTGTTGTATGTTGTTGGATGGAGGTTGGATGTTGATAGTTATTTGTAACTGTTTTTTTTATTGAAAAGTGAAAAGTACCATGTTTATCTCGGCTATCATACCTTCCTTTGCTCCTCGAACTGCTGATCGGCGTGCTCTTTCTCTCGACGGAATTGCTCCTCGAGGGCCAGCAAACGTTTCTGCATCTCGGCCTTCAAATCGATGCCTTGCTTTTCAAGCAGCTCGCATTGCGCGAAGTCCCAGTCCACATTCTCCGCGTCCTTGCCTGGAGAAGAACGAAAAATATGAATGATTAGCTACTGCCCGCAAATTCGCTCACGTGGAATTCAGTTCTCGTTTTATTACTATGCGTTTACGCTGTTAAAAAGTAGCCTATGTCCTGTCCCGGTACTCCAACTATCTATATACCAAATTTCATCTATTTAATTCGGTCTAGCGGTTTATGCGTGAAGAGGTAACAGAAGGGGAGGCAGAGCATTCATAACATTGCTATGTATGGCTTTATTCGGATTCATGGAGACGAGATGTCTTGCGAAAACCCTCTCGGAAAATACTTTCCAACGACCAAACAGATGGTTGCAGGTCGTTAACTCGCATCTTAGACTAAACAGTATAGGTATGGCAGAGCTTAACTTTTGCGGTTATCCCTTACAATTAAGCCTTTAAGTTTCCATCTCGAGACAGACGTGGATACCATCGTAGACAGAACGTTAGATAGAGAGCTCCTTGCTGGTTCTAACTAGCTCTTCATGACGCTGACTGGGGTGAGTGAAGCGGAACACGTGGTTCTTGTCCAGGATGACACGTGACCGTCTATACTGCCCCAGACAGACGACGCGATGGCGACAGGTGAGTTACTCACCCGCGGGGTCAGCGGCGGCGGTCTCCTTGCTGGGAACTAGCTCCTCGTGAGGCTGACCGGGGTGAGTGAAGCGGAACACGTGGTTCTTGCCCAGGATCACACGTGACCCTGTCTTCAGGATGATCGGCTCTGTCACCTGTCGGAATAGATACCGTTTTAGTTTAAAGGAACGAATTTTGTTGGTCACTGAGGCCCATGGACATAAGAAATCATAACATTGTTAATCCTGAAGCCTTACCGCTTGGCCACGACTTGCGCGACGGCGGCAGCGGTGAGCGTTTTACTGACATATTATGCGCAAGTTGCTAGCCGATGCGCGTCGGGCGGCACGATCGCACAATGAGTCCGCGTCGTAAGATGGAATGTGTCCACGCCAGTGATATCACCGGCGGCGTCACTCTCTTACCCGAACACAACAGTGCGAGCACTGCTATTTGGCGGTAGGTTAGCGAGTAAGACGGTGGTAGTTATCCGGTATCTTGCACCAGGTCCTACGACCAGCTAAATCGTCTTGAATCTAAGATTGTTGTTTGTTAATTACCGTTATATAATGTACAGTGGCAGAAAATACCATACCTCGCGCCCGTTGACGTAGATCAAGGCCTCACGGTGCGGTATGAGGCAGATGACTCCGTCGGTGTTTTCAAAGATGCAGTGTTCGCTCAGTATGTGCGAACCGCACAGTTGGATGTCTTGTGGCAAGTTCGCTTCCGAAGTTCCCAGGCGGGTAATGCCTGTGTAAAACGAATAAAGAATAAGCCAAGTGCACTTCTAACACGATATTTTTACCTTTAATTTCCTCAGTTTAATTATAATTATAGATCAAAACATATGGTTGTTTATTTCGTGATAACAATTTGGGTATTTAGACAATAGTTTCTTTGCGATTCTTGTTATTTTTAACCCCCGAAAAAGGGATATTATAAAATTGACGCATGTTTCATAAATTACCATTACAATACAATTAACCAAACGTGAAAATGAACGCTTACTCCCTTGAAGAATGAAATAATTATTAACTCGATCCGGGCGCCACATTATGTCGTGTTGAATTTATCGTTCATATGACACTCACCGTCTTTGATGTAATAGATGAGGCACTCGGACAGGTTGGGGTCCTCGTTGAGGTTCACGAGGTGCGGCGTCTTCTTGGGCGAGTACACGCCGACCGTGATGCCCTCTTTGACGGCGACGCCCATCTCCGCGAACACTGCTTCGCGCTGGACCCGAATCTGCTCGGTACGCTTCAGTTTCTCCTCCCATGTCTCGTTCAACTCTGGATAAGGAAAACGTTGTTGTAATCATTTATATGCAAAATTTTAAATTGTCAGAAAGAACCTATTGAACAAGGCCATTTAAATATAATACACCTTGAAAAAAATGGAGAAGACCATTTTCAACATAGGAACTCTACCGGCTGAAATAATGATAATTAATTGAGATTATTATTAAACATAGTGTAGAGACCACTGGAAAGTTCGACCGCGTCGTCACTTTCTATCATGTAATAATTTCAAATATTTCGGCGTGAATTTAAAACAGAAGATTGTGGATTTAAATATCGCAGCCACAACTAGTACATTTTATTTTGAAGGCACAAAAAAGTGGTCATAACTCTTTCACTATTAAATACCATAATAATATATTAATAATCTTAAAAAAGACAGTTAACTAAACATAATCGACTTTATCTTCATCAGACATAGCTGTCTTACCAGCAATAAGTTTCTCGGACGCCTGCAACTGATCGACCGCCTCCTCGGCGATGGTGGTGGCGGCTCGGGAAAGCTTCGGAGACAACACTTCAGCTTCGCTCTTCTTGCGCTGGGGCGACGCGTTCTCCTCTGCTGTAAGAGCCACAAGTTAGACAAGGACGGATATAGGTTTCAGCGTGCGCTTGCTGTACACAATTTTGATAATTTTGAGCCCCTCTCTCCAATACTGCCCGTAGTGGTTGATTAGATGCGAGAAATGTTTTGCCGTGTATTGGTCGGTGTTTACACTTTTTTTACATATAAATATGACATATTTTTCAAGTTTTTGTTTACATATTTGGTAATTGAACTCGAGTAAAATTCACTATATGAATTTCTAATATTACTTAGTCGTCATATAATGGCTGGAATAGCATGCATGTTTATCATTTTATTTTTATTTATGTATAGTTATTATATTGCAACAAATGGAGACGCATCGCAGGGAGAGCTTCATCAGCAGATGCATCGTCATGAAACCACGACCACTCTGGCAAGAGTGAACGACTAAGGAGGATTATATTACATGTATAATAAATATTTGTATTATATGGAACCGACCGATACAAGTACAAAATTATATTTACTTCACATATACGTCGCATTATTTTACAATTTCTTTGATCAATGTCGTTAGTTCGTTCAAGTTTGTAATTTTAACTATTTGACATTTTTCATTTGAATTACAATCAAACATTGAATCGAATACAACCAAGTTATCGGCCAAAGATGATATCAGTTTGTTTGAACAAGGGACGTTTGAACTAGTGCTCCTGGTCGTGACCGTGTTTCGTGTACCCGTAGCCGAATCTCCGTTGCCGTGTTACTCGGCAACGGAGATCCGCTCCGTTTGCTCCGTGTGATTCGGCTACGTGTAATTAAGATACGTAGCTACGTGTACACGGAGATACGTATCTTATTTATACGTAGATCCGATCCAGTCGTGTTCAACAACCGAGCGGAGCGGAGCCGAAGCCGAGCGGAGCCGAAGCCGAGATTCGCGGGAACGTAGCCGAATCCAGAAACGGATACGTATCTTTGACGTGACCGTGTAGTACGGGATCTTAGCACCGCCGGTGCTAAGGCTACGTAGCTACGGTTCCGCGTGTATCACAAGCCCTAGTTTGAACGAACGAACTTCAAACCACACACCTTTCTAATCGGTAGCCAATTATAATTCTCAATTGCCAATAGTGCAACGTGATCCGGTGGTATTCTCCCCCTTTCACCAGTTTTACTTTTATGAATATAATAAAGTTGAACAACTAGTATACAAAGTTTCACAAAATATAAATACGGCAACACTGAGATCTAAAAACGGAGACAATACGGGGAACATGCAGTCGAAGCTATGAAGCCTTTTGCAGCAACATACATATAATATTGCCAACGGCCGTTCGCGACAGTTCGGCGAAGAATTTTGCGGTTTTCACTTGCTAAATTAATGCGAATGTTTTTTTAGGGCGCGAACGGCGTAAATACAAATAATAGCTGACCATTTCATCAAACGACGCAATCATGCGTAAATTTCGTAATTTGATCAAACGTTCAGTACCACACAAACACACAATAAATATGAATATTGAAATATAATACTACACCCAACCATTCCCATACTATATGAATATAATAATAGACGATAACCAACACCAAGATAATAAGCGCAGATATAGTCATACAGACTTTTTATATCTTGCATATATCGACACTTGTGGAGTGAAGGTATACTTCGCCTATGAACGCCACAAGCTTTGGACAAGGGTGCGATATAATAAATATTATTGTATTTTTATGTGTCTATGAATAGACCACATGGAAGCAACCCTATCGAGGCCAAGCGTACAGGTGGGGTGTACAGATGCATAGCGCAAGCCTCGTACTTACTGGCAGGCGGTTCTTTCTTTTCATAAACGACTCTACCATCTGGTCCTAGTTCGGGTGTAGGTATTTTGAAACAAAACGTACGTTTTAGTATTCAGGAAGATGTGGCGTTTCGTTTGGTTAACAACTTGACACAGTTCACACAATCTATCCGATCACATGACGACTAAACAGCCTGACTGTCGACTGTAGCTGTGTGTACTTACCCTCTGCGACCTCGATGCCCTCTGCTTTGAGCAGTTCGCGGAGCTTGAGTATTTCCTCCTTGAGCTCGCGGATGAGTCTGGCGTTGGCGTCCTCGTTGACGACGGCTTTGCAGACGATCTGTTTGGCGCGATCCGCGTATCTGTCAGAAAATTTGACATGACAAATTTTATAGGCTGTTTTAAGTTCACCTTTTTTTTAGTGAAAATAGTAGTCAGGGTAGAAAAGATTGGACTCCTTGGACTGATGGTCATATGAGCAGATCAAACCTTCTTTTAAAGAAGGTTTCATCTACATCATATGTCAGCCGACAGGCGTCCACTGCTACAAATATTATGTCTCCTCAAAGGCTTGCACCTCAGACCTCACATGAACAAAATTCCGGCGACCCTCACTTGAACATCCATTCGAATAACCCTCCACAGATCATCTCGCGAGTTGTAGACGCCATTCGAGAACTTTCTGGTTCCATCGACTCATTGACTAATACTGAACGTTTCTCATCGAACGACTATTACTAGCCGCAAACCAAAGTGACGACCGGCGCTATACACACTTATATGGTGGCCGTCACTTTGTTTTGCGGCGAGTATTTCAATATCCATTCAAAACACGGCAAGAGCAAACATTCTAACGCCATACCTCAGCGTGCTAAGTGTTTCGTCGTAGTTAATATCCGCGGGCGATATGGCGGCGATCATGGCCGTCTTCGAGTTCCCGCCGAGATTCTCTCGCAGCAGCCACGTCAGCACCGAGTCGCGGTACGGAATGAAGTCGGCCTTCTTCGACTTTTTACTCTTTGACGCCTGGAAAATTGGACACAGTACATAAATAAGCTCACGCCCTGTTTCCCGTTGGGGCAGGCAGAGACCACAGAATGCCACCTGCTTCTCTCCAAGCGTACCCCCCGCGCTTTCTCCACATTAATCGTACTAATATTTAGGAATGTGATAATTGTTTGTTTGCATGTTTCTTATGCACTTAGCATTAGCAATACCTGCTAATGCTAGCATTAGCAGGTAAAGATCTTCTACTATCTAAAGTCCCGCGCCTTCAGATTTCAAAACGCTTCAATGTATTTAAAAAGCACCAACTACACTCTCAACACATGTGTGCGTGTTGAGGCAGCCATCAGTTGTTGATAGTTATGCGTTGAGAGTGTTGGTAGTGCTTTTTAAATAATAATAAAAAATTGAAGCGTTTTGAAACGTGAAGGCGCGGGACTTTGATAGTAGAAGATCTCTATAGGATGACCCAACTTAGAAGGCGCGCGGTGAAGCACTTAAGCCGTTGACGCAGAGTCTATTATTGCTTAATCCACGCGCGTTCTAAGTTGTGTAAACCTGTAGCAACCATCTGTCACCCTTTCAGCGAGGATTACATTCAATGAAAAAAAATCAAGTGTGTAGGTAAATGAAGTCCACTGTACGATATTTTTGAAAGGAAATCTAAATAACAATTTGCAAACACGGTGCCATTTTTTTTAAAAGCTGTATTAAACACAAACAAAGCAACGTACAACGTACGTTTTTTGATGGAAGCACTCAAGGTCGTTGCTCGAGAAAATTGTTTACCTTTTTTACAGAAATAATCCCCATGGAAAACATTAATTACTAAAACATGGTATAATTCATGTATAACACGCTACCCTTAATACCTGACCGATATTAATTCACTAGCGTGAAAAGTATCAAACCGAATGTTATATATAGTACATCATTTTATTACAAAACAAAGGTGACTTGTTTATCAAAACAAACCACCTTAATATCTATTGCTGTATTGTTTACTTTATATGTTACAGCTGTAAAACGATGATGAGTTAGACAAACTTTTTCTTTAAACTTAATATTAAATTATTGCTCGAATCGCGCCGGCTCGTCTGGCGAAGTACCACACTCTCACAGAATATCGGCGTGAAGTAATAGTTCGCTATTGCGTTTCGTACGGTGAGTGAGAGGACCGGGGGCCTCTCCTCTTCCCTATCCTTCTATCCCATCTTCCCTAATCCCATGTCCCCTATCCTCCGTCATCCCATATGCCCTATCCTCCACCCCTTTCGAGGTCGGCAACGCATTGGTGACGCCTCTGGTGTTACAAATGTCTATGGGGGCGGTGACCACTTACCACCAGGTGGGCCGTCTGCCTGTTTGTCAATATTTTTAAATAAAATAAAAAATTTGAAATTGTAGCTTGGTTCTTCAGTCTAGAAGAACCAATGAAATTCGAGTGCACGCTGAAACTGGCACCCTGATTTAGGTTTATTTCATCAACTGCCACAGTCGACATACGCCGACAAATCCCAACGTAGAGATCTTCTACTATCTAAAGTCCCGCGTGTATGTATTGTATTTAAAAAGCACCACCAACACTATCAACACATGTGTGCGTGCTGAGACAGCCATCAACTGTGCGTTGAGAGTGTTGGTGGTGCTTTTTAAATAATAATGAAAAATTGAAGCGTTTTGAAATGTGAAGGCGCGGGACTTTAGATAGTAGAAGATCTCTAAGTGACTTCAAGTAGCGTACGTGCACACGTACACTAAAGACATAAATTTTCGTTTAGGTTACGGAGTAAAAAGGCCGATAAACACACTTTAATTAGCAAAACCTTTTGACTTACCGACTAAGGTCATCCGAACAGAAAGACGCAGTAAAAATAAAGTGCAAACATGAGTTAATGTTGGTCCCAAGCCACTTACCGAAGTCTAGCATTATAAAACGAATAATACGTACATTATACTATGAACATATTACGTGAGCTTTCAGTGAAGTAAGGGACTATATTCGAAGTCTTACAGATAAAGATAAAAAAACATTTATTCAAGTAGGATTTTACAACCACTTTTGCATCGTCATTATGTACATTGAATTTGATATACCTAGTTAGAATAGAACACACTGTTATCCGCTACATGCTTCGTCAGTTAAGTACTTGTAAATTCATATCACATATGGGGATCTCCCTGTTCCCTATAGGATCGCTCACGCGTCGCGTGAACTTTAAGCAGCTAGATTTAAAGTTCAACTTGACGCTTGAGCGATCCTATAGGGAACAGGGAGATCCCTATTTAAGACTTCGAATATAGCCCCAAGTTACATGAATAATGCAAATATTAACCGTTTGAAGTAGCTACTTTGTTAAACATATTTAATTTGTGATCTTTAAATTCATGCATGACTGTTCGAATGAAAAAAGATTTTTACATCACCCTTGGCCGTAAAGTGGGATTTTCTGCCCGCTACGCGGAGAGAAAATCTCACTTCTTGGCCAAGGCAAGATGTAAAACTTTTGACAAACCACGGGCGGTAATTCGTAAAGCCCCAGATCGCATATTTATGGCCCTCCCCTTCGGTTCGGGCCACAGAAACCTGCGATCTGGGACATTTACGAATTCACCCCCCTAGGTCTGTAATGTACTATTATCGCTACGAGGCTCTTGACAAGTTATGTTCCTGCATGTGTAAAGTCATAATATTATAATCACGTGACTTCATCGTCTCGTTATTTTTTTTATGCACATTGTAACTACTAGTGGGCTTCTTACTGTTGATTTTTAAAGCACAACCCAGTCTCGTTTCGATTCGAACAGCCCTACAACGCATTACCTAGCCAACTGCCCCTTCAATTAGTACTTACGATCTCGGCAAGTGCGGAGATGACCTTGCCCAAAGTGGTAAGGGATTTGTTGATGTTCGCGCCTTCCTTCAGCCTGGTGCCCTTGGCGCCGGTGGAGTCAGCTCGCTCCGAGCCGGCCAAGTCCACGAGGGAGATTTTCGACACCTATTGAATATAGTGTGGTTAAATTGGAGAAGGCAAAATTAAAGGTCCGGTGAACTTCGTAGCACCCGAAGGTGACTCTTTTTTGCTGTTCCTTTTGACTTTTCCCGCTTTTTTTCTAAACCTTCCCAGAAGCCCAGGGAATAAAACAAAAAAGAATCAGCCAAATCGGTCCAGCAGTTCTCGAGCCTTAGCCAGACTAACACACGGCGATTCATTTTTATATGCAAGAAGATTTGGTTGAATCCACTTTTAATAAGCCTCATATTTTCAATTGTTGGTCTATTGGACAACCGCAACAAATCAGTTTTTCATGAGCTCTTTTAATGGCTGTTAGGAATCAAGATGTGATGTTGTTTATCATTTCTTTGTAGTCTTTGTAGCTTATTGTTTGAATCAAATCAAACAGATTGTTCTATCTCATAATTAATCCAGATATAAAGTATTTTTATAGACCATTGGATTTGAGCAGTCGGGAATGATAATAACATTCATTTAATGATAATAACATTCATTTAATAATAAGAATCATTCATTTCACCCAACTTGAGGCATATTTAGATTGTAGTGAAAATCTTACTGACATTAATGGTAAACTGTAAACCTAAGATGTCTAAGAGCCTTGTGAGAAGATCGCCTTCACGAGCCAAACCGTGTCAAGGGCGGCTAAGGTCGTAAAGGGGTCGTTTCAAAGATACAGTGGCCTTGGAATGCAGACTGCGAGAACTCGTTATGAAAAAGGCATTAATGGAAGAAACTTTGAACAAATTTCACTTTCAAATTCGTTTAGTTTCAGCTCAACTTATTGGCAATAACTGTCAAAACGTTTTAGAGTATCGGCAAAATTGAAAATAGCTAAATTGAATTAGTGAACAAATTTTTAAAGGAAATTATCACGTTTTTCTTACCTTTTCGGACATCAAGTCGGTGGTCTGATCATGCCTTTGCTGTGTGAAGAAAATCGTGAAGACTGCATGCGAGCGAGATGATGTTTCGTTCATGTTTGTTGCTGCTACCGTCCTGTTGAACATATACTGTTTGTAAATACATCACAATCCACAATCGGGTACGGATCTCCTAAAATACACTGCGATTATTTAGTTTGATTTTTCCCAAAGTCAAAAAGAGTTTACCGAACTATCAATAGTACCTGAGTGACCGAGTCTTGCTCGCGTGAAAATGGCTGAAAATGAATTTTCTCAGATATGTTCATGTTCATATTCATTTATTCAATGTAGTCATGTACATAAGATGGTGGTATTCAGGTGGTTCATGACACCCTGTTAGGTCACACAATGAAACTTAAATATCTACTTATGACTATATAGTTTAATTTACATCATTTAATTTTTTAACAATATGAGACTTAGCTAGATCGATTTGTCACCCCCTAAAAACCCCTATATTCCAAATTTCGTCCAAATCGTTTAGTTGTTTCTGAGGTCGTTTTTATAAATAAACATAAGCACATAGCTCGTTTAAATTATAAGATTAATAACTAGTTATTCGGGCAATAATCTTGTTTCGGGGTGTGGTAGTGACGGTAAGCCGATGATTGCCACCCAAACCGCAGGAAAATACGCTTAGAGGACCTTTTTTAGGGTTCCGAAGTCCACAAGGAACCCTTATAGTTTCGCCATGTCCGTCCGTCCGTCCGTCCGTCTGTCCGCACTATTGCTCGGAGATGCTTAGGTCTAGAGAGCTGTAATTTGGCATGAATATGCATATTAGTTACGCTGACAAAGTGGTACAATAAAATTTTGAAATATATTTTTTTATAGGGTACCTCCCCTACTCGTAAAGTGGGGATGTAATTTTTTTTTCTTGCGTACCCCATGGTGCGGCATATCGTTGAATAGGTCTTAAAAAAATATTGTGGGTTTGTTAAAACCATTTTTGATTAAGTAATGCGTTTGTGAAATATTAAGCTTTAAAGTGCTATTTTTTGTTAGAGTCACGTGTCCCCCCCCCCCCTGCCAGCTAAATGGTGGTATTTGGATGGCTGAAAAAAATCACGGTTGTGGCATATATAACGTAGTTGAAAGGAAAACTATCAGAGCTAAGTAGGCTGTACAAACTTACGAGTAATAGTCGACCAACTTATAATGATGATTTTTCTCGAGCGGCAGGGGCGTCGGGCGGGCACGTCATACCACAGGCTAGCTAGATGCTAATAAGTCTTAGAAAGGTACTGTGGGCATCCTCAACTTCGGAACCCTATAATTTGCGCGTGGCCCGACACGCACTTGGCCGGTTTTTTAGAGTTTTAGTCAGTAATGGTGGGTTGATTCAAGCACATTTGACGGACTCCTGGTCATTAAATATGGCCGCTGTGTTGTCATTCCATACAGAAACGTCATTTAGTCCCATAGTAAAATATTTCACGTTAACTTTAACGGACGGTTTGAATCAACCCACCCTAAGAGACCATAACTATCATGCTACTTACAGGATTGGCTAGTTCGAATCCCTCCAAGCATTCCTGCTGAAAAAAAAGAATGCAATTGACAGAACATCACCTGGCCTTGTTCCCTTCATCAATGAGGTCGTATATGTCCTGGTAGGAAGTGACAGCCAGCTTGCTGAGGTCTTCCACATAAGGCCCGAGCGCGGGATGCTCGCGCACGCGCAAGTTGCCCTTGTTCTTCGGATTTAGGAGATCTCGCACGCGCTCGCAGTATATCTCCATGTAGGAGACTTCCACCTGAAAGGTAACGTTGATGAGCAAAAATAGCGTATGATACTGTTTTTTTCTTTTTACTATAAGTCCAGGAATATATAAAGTGTCACGCTAAACGAAGAGCGAGACATATGTAATACCAGAGACAATGCAATTGTATAAGACTGTCAATCTCTGGAAATAGCCAGGGAGCTTCAAATTTTCATACTTCGCCTGTACAGCGACATCTAGATGTTGCTCATGGAGTTCAAATTTGTATGCAGGCTACCTAGACAGCGACATCTATAATCGCATTTAACACTCATTTCGGGCGTAAGCTGATTTGTTTGAAGGTTTTCATTCGGCGAAATTTAATTTGAATTTACCACTGAACTTTTTAATGAAGGAAAACATCAACCTGCACATACTGCTAAGTAATTCAAGGATGCGTGTGAAGTCCCCAATCTGTACTGGGCCCGTGTGGGGACCATACGCCAAACATGAGAGGAGGCTTGTGCCCAGCTGTGGGAAGTAAACAGGCTCTTGTCGTGGTGGTGGTGGATCTTATTGTTATACCTACAAATAGTCTGTACAGTACAACTACGAAATTGATTTCAGGCCTTGGCTTACCGAGTACTTCAAGTCGTCGGATGTGGTCTGACGGATGCGTCGGAACAGGTCCTTGCAGATCTGCGGTATGATGCCCTCCTGGTGGTCTTCACCTCGGCCCATCATGGTGTACGACTTCCCCGCACCCGTCTGGCCGTACGCGAATATGCAGATGTTGTAACCTAGTGACAATATAAATAAATAAATATTAATAGCTATTGAGTTAATGGTTGACTAATCCACATGTAGTATTGATAGCATACAAGCAAGAATTTAATTTAAAGTTCAGAATCAATACCTTTACGTGGATGATTCAACTGTATATTCGAAAGCAAAGATCATTTATTTTGCTTTTGAACCTTTTGTGGACATAATTAAGTATATATCTCGACAATTATCGAATTTATCGAAATAGTGTTTGTTGCCTACACAGTTTGTATAAAACCGATTGATTCTATGGTTTTTGCTTAATATTTCAAAGAAATAATCCGAAAAATATATTACATTTATGTTTATTAGTCAAAATTTAGAAAGCCGTGTTTTTATTTTACTACCGGTAAAACATACTTTAAGAACTGTTAATGGAATATGCAAATAAATAATATGCACTTTTACAAGTGCAATTATTTCATTAAAAACGAGAAGAAACGTATGAAAACCACATAACCATCGGTTACGTAGCCAGCACAAAATATATCATCAAGGCTTGCGTAACAATAACATTATTTATTCGTACTAAAACGAAATACCGTTGAATATCTCTCTGGATTCGAGTGAAAGTTATTATTATTAGTTATTACATACTAGAAGGTAATTTCCTTATTATAATAGAACTGTAACGAACCGCCGCTGGAACTCAAAAAGGACACGAGCGTGTGTAATCAAGAGCTATTATGTTTCAAGTTCAAATATATTGTTTTTAAATTCTGATAGCTTGCATAATTAACTCACATAAAATTAAAGAGCTTTTCCATTACTACAGCTTTGAAATTAATTTTCTCTTGGCAATATTAGGTACTAACCGTCGAAAGCGTGTTGCAGCATCTCCTCTCCAATGTCTTTGTAGACCATAATTTGAGAGGAGAACTCTGGATCGCTGGGCTGTAAACAGATCAGGAGTTATAGAAGATGAACATAACATTTCGATGGATCGATTTCTAATGATGAGACCCCCTATTCTTTGATATACCTACTATTACAACCTAGTATACTTATATAGGACTAGCTGACCCCGCGGACTTCGTACCGCCTTAAACCTCACGGAGCCCGAGACCTTTCCAACGAATGCAAAACCGTGGAAATCGGTTCGTGCGTTCTGGAGTTATAGCGTCAGGGAGGAAAACCCGACTTACTATTATATATTAGATAGGATAGAATTTAAGACAAAAAAATATTGCTACAGAAAAGATCATTCCTTACAATATTTTATAATGTACTCTGGGACGGCGACTGACTGCTGAATGTATTTCAATAATTTGAGGATCGCCAACCGCTCATTTTAATTGCTAATTAAGCAAAGCTCTTTGTTAAAAGAACAAATCGCAACAAATATTTCGTGATTCTTTTATAAATTCAGTCTGTTGGAATTTATTTTAATAATTAGCTATCGAACAATTTAAATCTTCTATATATACTATAATAAAAGAGCAGAACCCGGCGTGTCTGTACATAGAAAGAAAAGTTCAAAAAAAAGGAACGGGGGTCTAAAGATGTATGGTAGACCACAAAACAGCGATTTTTAGAAATATTTTCTGTCTGTTTGTTAGAGTTAATCTCCGAAACTACTGAACCGATTTGAATAGGTACAGTTTTCAAGGGTAGATAGAGCATCATTTGGAGCAACATATGTATAAGCTATGTTTGATTAAAATCGGATGTCGGAAAGAAAAGTTATCGGTAATTTTATATTCCACGCGTACGAAGCCGCGGGCAGAAGCTAGATCTTAATATTTAGATTCTTGTTTGGGCTGTGTTTGAATTCTGCATGTTCTACAAATTGTCCAAATCAGTTAAAATAGTACAATAGTATATTTCATATGGGATAAACATCACCACAATGTTCGCGTTATTCAGTTGTATCAACAGTTATCTCTTTGGTACCGGCCATTATTTTCAAACATACAGCACTGAAACCATAGACAAATAATCTGATAATCGAGTTGCGGCTAAATCCAATATGGCTGCCGCCCAAAATGAGCAAAACGGCCGGGCTATTGGCGGGAAATCTTGTTACGAAGCGATTGGCCAAGAACTGATGTATGGATCGACGGGGCATATAGGATGCTTCCATTAAGGGATGGAAAAGGAAATTAAATTAAAAGCTATAATGGAGAGTCTGGCGAAACAGCGGACAGATCCGCAGATGGTTCATTATTTATGGAGATCCTTGGGTCCCGTGAAAATTAAACACTCGATTTCACAAACGTCACTCTACAATCAGCTAATGGAAACTGGAATTCACTCTGAAACAATACTCATTAATATTCCGCCCGCGAAAGTGTGTTAATCTGTTTGTTTCGCCTTGGTTGTTTACCAATGTCACCGATCATCATAAGGCCCTGGGCGACCGAGCTTTGCTCGGGTGAAAATAACTAAAACCGAGTTTTCTCAGATATGAGACCTAGATAGATAGATCATTTTGTCGCCCCCCTATATACCAAATTTAGTCCAAATCGTTAGAACCGTTCCTGAGATCGCTTGGATAAATAAATAGAGAAATGTACAATATTAGCGCGTTTAAAGTACAAAATTATTTTAGCGAAAACATACTGCGCACACATTTCGGTGCTTTCAAAATTATTGTATCGGCTAGGGAATGTCATACTCATAGGTTAGCCTTCAATATATTCATACTGTAGAGGTCACTGTGTTCTCAAGGGGATGACGATAAAATCGAACCTTAGCAGACAAGGTCAGAGTCAAGATAGTATGACATCATATACTGGATTCCGAACCTTGGAAAAGGAATTTATACGTGCTACGTTATATTATATTTGGTTATATCAACGATATAACGATCTGGTTGATTTTATTGTAAATACAGTAGATATTAGTACGATGTCTACGAAGAAGGCTCTACCTCAAACATGATCGAACTCCGTTTGCAATCTAAACAAGGTAAACAATTAAGGTATGCGGCAAAGGAAACAGGATAACGGTTTCCATTAGACAGACTGTCGTGATAGAAACACAAGCCCTCTGGAAGGCGAGGCAATTTCCTCGCTTTATTGATTTAGTGGCAATGGCGTTTTGGTTTCAATCATGGATTCAAGAAAACATGGCATTTTACACTAAAACTTTAAATCCCACCTGCCTGCAACTAAAGCTCTGTAACCTTTAAGCGAGAAGCCTACGTGAAGAATAATAGCACTTTATTGATTAAAACGTGTTATTTAAATTACTATGTAATCAGTAGTAGGTAGTGTCTGATATATTTTATACATGGTGAGTCGGATCCTATTACAAATAATTAACCCACAGTATCGGCTATCGATTCTAAGCATATTTTATAGGTTTTTAACATAGAAGTAAATAACATAGACCCGGTCTAACGTACACGTAATATGTCCCCACTTCCTCGGTGTCCAATCCAAAGTTCTGTCACCGAGCGTGCGTGACAAGTAGCGTTTTAAAAAAAAAATCGTAACTGTTCCTCAGTATCTAAAAACTCTTCTCGTTGTTGGAACAATATGACCCAGCTTTAGTGTCACGATACAAGTTTAACTTTGGATTGGACACCAATGAAGTGGGGAAACATGACATGTATCTACGTTAGGCCGGGTCCATACGAAGTATTATTTATGTCTATGGCTTTTATTTTTTTTAGAGTTATACAATATACTTAGAATCGATAGCCGATACTGTGCGTTAATTATTTGCAATAGGATACGAACCACCATGTATATCAGCTTATAGGAGATAAATAGATATAAGCTTCAACTTTATGTCAGATAATAGGCTTCTTTAGTAACTTTACGAGCATAATCTAAATGAACTATACATACTTCATTAGATATAGCAATATCAGTAACTCATAATTGAATAAAAGCAAATCAGTTTCAAAATTTAATACGTCCAATCCAAGTGCCTACCTCCATTCATAAATAATCTGATAGAAAATCATTTTCTAAACTTATTGCTTTTTAACAACATTAGAAATACAACAAAACTTGGTGACAGTTAATAAAGAGTGACAAGGGTGGGTTACTTACATTGTGAGACCAATACGAGAAATCGAAGTTGAAGCTTTTTGCGGCATCTTTGTTCCCTGGAGGAGCTTTTGGATTTACTATCACTGAAACAAAAGAAAAGTATATTTAGTTTACATATTCCTTTTTAAACAATGTTATTATTATGTTGACGAAACAGGGTTCATCGACCTGTGATAACCAAGGGTGAGACTTGACCTGATGTTTATCTAAAAGGTCGGTGTCCCTTCGAAAGAACCAATAAGTAAGTGGTAAATAGCTGTCACACTAGGCAGTGGTTTGCGTTAGCTGTTTTGCAATGGTAATCTTGATCGCTTTATCGATTAGACTCAGCTACTCCTATTCTCATATAAACTAGACTTGACTAGCGAGTTCTTGGCACAGAAAGTGCACAATCAGAACCCGAAGGGGACGTAAGTATAATAATGACATAAATATGTAGAAAACTCTACCGCTCTGATTGGTCAACGATCAACCAACCGAAAGTACTGGTCGCAGAAATCTGAAATTAGGCATGTACTTATGTTCCTTAGCCGGTAGCCGTGGTGGCCTAGTGGTTCGACCTACCGCCTCCCATGCAGAGGGTCGGGGATTCGACTCCGGCTCGCACCTCTAAGTTTACTTACAATTTGAATTGACCACTGCGCTTTTCGGTGAAGGAAAACATCGTGAGGAAACCTGCACGCATCTGCGAAGTAATTCAAAGATGTGTGTGAAGTCGCCAATCCGCACTGGGCCCGCGTGGGAACTATAGCCCAAACCCTCTCGTGATGAGAGGAGGCCTGTGCCCAGCAGTGGGACGCAAATAGGCTGTAGTAGTAGTAGTTATGTTCCTTAGGGATTGTAGGGGAGCACTAAGATATGAATTAACGAAACTCCTACGGGAACAGGAAAAGGGACACCTTCGCGGAATTATACCGCAGGAGCCGGAGTGTTTTATATGTATTTGAGGTGTATATTTCGGAAAAGATTCTGTAGTTCACGCGATATGCAAAACAAGAATTTAATTTACCAATGGCTTGTGTAATATCCGCTTAAATGCACGTATCTTTCTAATGGATTTATTGTATGTATGAACCAATACCTATAAATAATTCTCCCATACATTTTAGGGACATCAGACCTTAAATTCCGAAACCGGTGAAAACCGGTGGAAGCAAGTAGAACAGGACCGGTCTGAGTGGCGAGCCTTGGGGGAGGCCTATGTCAAAAATGGATAAAATTCTACGGACCCTCCAACCCTCCAACAGCTATCCAGGCCAAAGAGAGTGCAACTAACTACACTATCCAGTCTATACTTGAGGTCGTGAAATCACTAGGTCTATTATTCAACACATTCGAAGAAACATCATCACAAATCATCAGTAAGTAGTACAATAGTAGGTCCTCGAACATCCTATATGTACATTGGTGCGTCTTTGTCTTCAGTACCAGCCAATAGCGTCCTAAAAAAAGTGCTAGTTCTAGCACTAGCACACAGCACTCAAGACGTAACTGTGTGCGTTCAGTCAGTCCGTCGCGACGTATCGACCGACTACGACGCCGCCGCGTCGCCCACTTCAGAATCGCAAACGAATGCGACTGAGATCCGATTAAACTTTTTTTACGAATATTAAACCGTATAGCAATAAAGTTATAGTCGCTTGAAGTGGACTCTCATAAGATGGTTGCGCGAGATTGTTTGTAGTACCCAACGTATTTCAAACGTGTAGATAGATATATCGAATTTATCATTTAAAAGCCACACTGAGTCGAAAGAAGAGTCCAAAGACTTACAGGTTAACTGAAAGAAATCCTTCAAAGCTTTGTCGTGTTGTGTTTTATTTTTGTAGGCAATCGATTACACAGGCCACTCATTATAGGCGGTCACTGCGGCACATAGACATAAGAAATCAAAGATTTCGAATGCGTTGCCAACGCATAGGCCTAAGTTAGAATGCCTCTACGCCAGTAATAGGGATGACGACAAATTTTTTTCCTTAGTCTATCAGGAAGATTATTGAAAAGTATTGGACACGTATTTTGTCTTTTTTCACGTAATGAAACTTATACGGAGATATAATGAGTTGAAATGTCGCGTGACGTCACGGTTAGGTACGATTTATACCTGACCGGTGACGTAGTTAGCCCCCACTCTCCAACTTTAATGCGTTTTAACTTAGTCATTCTTTGTTAATTTGATAAAACAAAAAATACGTGTTTAATATTTTTTTTATTACCTGACTGACGAACTAATTAGAATTTCGATTTCTTCACCCTGTCGTCCCATCCCTATTTCACCATTTTAATAAAAACGTCTTGCTAAATCTTATTATGACAAACACAAAGATTTTTCATTTTCAAACGCATTTCAAATAGACATATCCACACCAGTTCATCTATAGGTACACACACACACGTATTTTACAGGAAGCAATAACGCTTTCAACCTGATTCACCCAAGAACTTTAACTGATTTACGGATTAGTCTGCCGGCACCCTTCTGTCTGCCGGGGGTGACTCACCGCTGCATCCGATGCACTCCGCTATTCACTTTAGACCTTATCTCCAATTTTATTAAGTGCTTCGTCGCGAAGCCTGTAAAACTTTATGACCACTGAGCAATCAAAGAGAGCGCAATGCAATTTTAAAACCTATACAATCGAGTCTACTCGTGAAGGGCAAGGGGGGTAAAAATGAAAATGTCTTCCAGCTTTCCTTTTTAAAGTTTTAAGTGTTTAAAGAATCTAGAATGTTGGGTGTGATGCGCATTTATGTGTATGTATCTATCAATCTGTATGGCAACTTTTTATTTCATCCAAATTGGTTGAACAGTTCTATCCAATAGTACATTACAGACCTAGGGTAGTGAATTCGTTAATGTTCCAGATCGCAGGTGTTTGTGACCCGAACCGAAGGTGAGGGCCATAAATATGCGATCTGGGGCTTTACGAATTACCGCCCGTGGTTTGTCAAAAGTTTTACGTCTTGCCCTTGGCCAGAAAGTGAGATTTCCTCCCCGCGTACCGGGCAGAAAATCACACTTTACGGCCATGGGTGACGTAAAAAATATTACAAGTTCAAGTGCCTACGGCTCAGCCAACACCTTTGTGGTATTTGTAATACCTTTTAAGATATCGAGCTATTGGGATCTTCTTTGTAATATTTTTTATTAAAGCAAAATGAAAACATCCTCAATGTAAACATCAAACCGAGACTGTTCTATTATTTGCTTACAGGTTGTTACATAGTAGGTAGGTATCACAATAGGGCGGCCATCTTGGGGGATGCGAACACTGGTCCGGACTGACAATACCGCTGCAGGAAGTTTTCGGGGCTATCTGCTTGATATTGTGGCGGCAGTGGCAACACTGAGAAAAGGTCGTTGGTATAATAATATTAACATACTACCTATACACACCGCGGGAACGCTCAGAAAGCGCGTAGGAATTTTGTCAGGTATTTAAAAAGAAACCTGTTTGTTGTTCTCATAATGTTATCTAGTCTACAACTACAAAATTCGATTAAGCAATTTTGTTAAAACGTAACCTACAAAGAGGTACGTCCATTCACACATCCTCACCGATTAATCATCTTTACAATATTAATAGAAATTTAAAATGTTAAATAATAATTAACCCTTGATATTAAATGTCAAAGATAAACTCTTAAGAACCTCCATTACGAACCTAGCTAACTTGACCTGACTTTGAGTCAAGAAGTACATGTTCTTGTGAGATGAATACTATACTCAACTCCTTAGTCACTATAGTAACTAAGGCTGTTTAAGATTAATCTAGACCTTTAATTAAATTAGTGATATCATTAACAATACAGACTGTTATAAAGGCTGAAAGAGCAATTAATATATTTTTTTAATAAAGTTTTGCAAGTTTATATCCAAAACTCGATTCAATTATCAGAATGGCAAAAAGATAATAACTCAGAAACGTAAGAATAAAAGAATAATAAAACAATTTCGTGGGTAAGGTGAATAAAACGGAACTTGCGAAAATTACGAAAAAAGACGCAATTTAATTATGCACTAATGAATGACATTTTGGTATAAAAGCGCGAAAATCCAACAATGACGTTAAAAGAGGTCAAAGAGCAGAGTGGTCGGAGGGCCGGCGGTAATTGTGCGGAATGAGGCGGAATGAACGCGGAACATTTGTTACGACGCCTTGCTTTATTTAGGGCCGTTGGGCACCCCTCTAGCGCAAACAAATACTACGTGATTGGTTGGGTGGGTATTATACTCTTCCAAGCAAAGGAATGCTGATCGTGTTTATAATGTTACGAAGTCTTATCTTGAAATATAAATAATGCTATACTTATACATAAACTGAAAATTAAAATAAAACGATAATGATTACAGCACTAAACCGATACAACAAATTATTGGATTTCTTCAAACGTTCTTTGTTGCACAACACTCTCGATTAACTCAGCTCTCTACTCGTAAGTCCAAAGCAAAATCGGTTCATCCGACTATAAGGCCATACCACAGAGGCATAGACAGACACCCAGATTCACAGACACACGTCAAACTTATAACATCCCTCCTCTTTTATGTAGGGGATTAAAACGACTAGTAGTATTAGTAACTAGGCATGAACTATAATCATGATAAGCCTATAATCGGTCTAGTTCAAGAGCATTACAAGAGACCTCGCCTGACCCACATACGCCAGTTTCGGGAGACTATTCCATTTATCCGCTCTCCGAACCGAAATGAGCTCTCGAGCCACAAAAGGGTGCAAAAGTAGCTAAATTCCGCTGCGAAACCCAAATAAAAGCCAATGTGGAATTCAACGGCAAATCCTACTGCAATAGTGGCTTTATATTGATTTTTGTGGAATGCAGGAATGTTGGAAAAGAGCGATAGGATTTGTTCTAATAGAACAATGTTTAATAATATCTACTCAAAAACAATTCGTTTAAAAATTGTCATCATTAACATGACCGGGCTAAAATGCCTAAGATTACTTCTTATGTGTGTACTTATTGAAACCGTGGTGGCCTAGGGGTTCGACCTACCGCCTCTCATGCAGAGGATCGGGGGTTCGATTCCGGCACGTACCTCTAAGTTTACTTATGTGCGAAATTCAATTTGAATTAACCACTGTGCTTTTGAGGAAACCTGCACGCAGCTGCGAATTAATTCAAATATGAGTTTGCAGTCCCCAATCCGCACTGGGCCCGCGTGGGGACTATAGCCCAAACCCTCTCGTGATGAGAGGAGGCCTGTGCCCAGCAGTGGAACGCAATAGTAGTAGTAGTAGTAGTGTACCTATTTGTGTTTAGGTTTTCTGTACATAGGGAAATATTTCTAAAAACATCTCTCAAACTTCGCTCAGTCTAAAGGACTTATATTAGTAGCTAAAATGTAGTCAAAGGTTTAAAGTCAATTCATTTGTTCAGTTCTTCAGTTGTCCGTTCAGTCGTAAAAACGAGGACGGTTGCGTGTGCACGATGCGACCTTGTGTTATGAAGGCTAAGCGTAAGCCGGCATGAGATCCGAATAAAAGGAACAAAGTTACCGTTTAATGTGTTCAGTTTAGTAAACTGACACTGGTAAACTGAAAAGAAAAAAGTACTGATACTGCTTCAGAATGAAAATGAAAGAAAGAAAATGTTTCGCGCTATTAAAACATTTGTCCAACTTAAGAACCGAACAACCGAAGCAAATAATACCGAATTTCCATTTGATTGAATACAGATTGCTCCAATTTCGTGATTCTTAGAATTTAAATCGAAGTGGGGAATGTGCTGAATCAAGGCAAGGTCAACTTGAAGAACGTACCTATTGTAAGTATAAACGTAAGTATTCCTCGGAGTAGCTATTCAATATAAAATTAAAAATGCAAACAGAAAAACAGAAAGCGCTGTCTCAATATATATATTACCTACCTATATATCCTACCTACCTATGTATATTGTTAAGAAGACACTCAAGTCTATTGAGGTACATCATTATAAAATCCAAAAATATGAAATCCGAAAATTAAGCAGTAAACGACTGCCGAGAAGAAAGTAAATAGAAGATTACATCAAAATGTACCGATCATTTACTATGTTCGTTTCGTTCGTGTAAGTTTAGATTTCCACTGTCCACACGATTAGAATCCAACAAGGCTTTCCAATGATGTTGTCTTAAAATAAATCAAACACTGGACAAACTTCAGACTAAACTGGCAACTGGCACCACAACACTTCGAAATCAGCTTTTAAGTGAATTGAAACATTAGAATTACTCGCAACTGCTGTGGGGAACCATGGGGGATTTACGAGGATCGTCGGGCGCCCCATGGACAAGGTTTATGGGGTATAAAGGGATTTATGGACCATTGGAGCGTGCGGTGGCTTTAGAGCGCAAAGGTCGCTGTTTACAGGTATATTCCGCGAATGTAGCGTAAGTAATAGACGTGTTTTAGAGCTGCGAGAGTAAATGAGAAGTTGAACACAGTTTCCTAATTTAAAAGCTTGGTATTTGGAACGAGCCGCGTATTTATAAAACACAAGTAGAGATAGGTATAAGAATTTGCATCAAGTTGAGTATTTTTTTGCATCCGACAGTACCTCAAACCAAAGTCGTTCACTCATTGCTAGCCTAGCCTCGCACGATGTCAGAAATCTGTATACAAATTATAGGCAACTGTTAATCGTGGGCGTTTATACCCTCGCAGTGTCCAACTAATGCATATTCATGGTTTTCAGGCTGACTGTGACGCACTTAATGACGTCACAATGTATTTAGCGCTTAAGCTTCTATTCGCTTCACCACAATGTGGCAATGAACTTGGATATGTGCACGTTAAAATGTTTTATGAAGTCCACCGCTGACAGCACAGCATTTAATAGCCTCTTTCGTTATTACGTTTGCTCAAAATTTATGGTAGCTAAGACAAACAACACACATGACATCCATCCATAGTATAGATACTAATATTATAAATGCGAAAGTAACTCTGTCTGTTACCTCTTCACGCTTCAACCGCGGGCCCGAATTTGTTATGGAGATAGTTGGAGTCCCGGGAAAGGATATATGCTACTTTTTATCCCGGAAAAACTCATAGTTTTTTTATATACCAATAGTATAGGCAAACGAGCGCACAGCTCACCTGATGGTAAGTGGTCACTGCGGCCCATGGACACCAAAATCCTATGACCCCCCCATTAAGTGGGGTCGTAATCTCAGTGGTACATAAATTCAAATTGAATTTCGCACATAAGTAAACTAGAGGTGCGAGCCGAAATCGAACCTGCATGAGAGGCGGTAGGTCTAACCACTAGGCCACCACGGCTGTAGAGATTAGTATGCTTAAAATAGAACAAAGCGAAAACATATTGAAAACCTCATGAAAACATATTCGAAAATGAGGAAGCTCGTTAATGTTGTTATATCGCTAAT
Organism: Aethes cnicana; assembly: GCA_963971205.1. Classification (NCBI taxonomy): domain Eukaryota; kingdom Metazoa; phylum Arthropoda; class Insecta; order Lepidoptera; family Tortricidae; genus Aethes; species Aethes cnicana. The sequence goes on along the minus strand of OZ020287.1, from coordinate 9,787,429 downwards.
GCTTAAAGGGTTTGTTAATAGCACTAATTGGCGAGGGAACGTTAACAAATGCTATGACAACCATTTTCAGGGTGTGGTGTGGGTAGATTTAAATATATGTCTTTTAAACCTTTGAACACCTAAAATTGCCATGCACTGCCGTGCCTACCACACCAACGACACCTAGATGTCTAAGCTACGGTGTAATTAAAGAGGTTAAACAAGTAATATTTAGTAATACGTGAAAAGGTCGATTTAACGATATTATTCGCTTAATTCAATCTGAACTAAAATAATTTTAAACATAATATGAAACTATCCCAATATCATACAAAAGGTGGCCCCTACGTCGATCATTAACTACACTACAGGCGTTGTACCCATATCAAGAAATATCTATAAAAATACATTCACAAGTGTACTTTTCAAATATGTATTTTGTACGTATTTGATCTGCAGATATTTTCTTTTTTCAACCATTCAAAATTTTCCTAAGTACTTATATGTCAAACCACTATTCTCCCGCAAGCGAATATCACCTAAAGTAAGCAATAACGAGAGCCCGATTTGTTTTGACAAGGAATAATGTTAGCAGTTCGGGCGAACATGACATCTCGTCTACAATATTCAGTTCAAGGCAACCTACATTATTATAAATTATTTTAAGTCTCGAGAGAAGTGCTTCAAACTTGATGATGAGGATCGGTCTAGATAATGTCACTGAGTATATATTTAAGAGCTTTTATCTAACACGAAACACGAAACTTTGTAAGACAAGGCAAGGGTTGACATCGCTTTTCATAATAGTACATTACCGCCCGTAGTTTGTCAAAAGTTTGAAACCTTCTGTTGTTGTAGTCTATTTATTAGTTTATCAGCCGCGGTTTTACGTAGTTCTATCTGAAGGTAACTTTTTATGTGATATTGAAATAATATTCCGATAATTTAACATAGTGCGATTAGTTAGTAGGTAGTTTTTTTTATTTATTTAATGAATCTGCACCTAATGAACCCAACCCTTCACTATCTAAACACCTGAGACTATAACGGATATAAAATTCATGTGTTCATTTCATAATTATTTCGTACTGATCAAACATTGTTAGTAGGAAAACCCGTGACTAATTTTAGTTTTTTCATAACCGCATTTCTCAGAAAGGCGTCAGGAACGGACCGCCTGTGAATTATAACGAACAGAGCAGAAACCACCGTATGCCAACGTTAAATTAACCAAGGCCCTTTGTACAACCGCGCCAACCAGGGAAAACACGGTTTGACTTTTTCAAGTATTTGCAAAGGTAACAAAGTTAACGTATCATTTCGAGTGAAGAGCTTTTATTGCGTTGTAAACGTCAGTCTTCATTATGGGGGGTCAGGGTTCACCAAACGAGCCGGAAGCTAATTTGATAATGCAAGCTTTCAAGGACGGGCATGTACTATCTGAACTTTATGGGGTGGGTCGGCTTGTCATGTAAATGGAAAAGGTGAAAATTAAACAATTTACTATTAACGGGGATCGAAAATTTTAACTGATGGGGCAGTCGTTTTGTACCCGACTACGCCAGAAGGAGAAGGAGATTATGTTTTTGGAGTGAATTTCTTTGGCACGCTCTATAGAGAAAGATATGCTCGGGATTTCTCTGCGTGATAGAATCAGAAATGAGGATATCCGCAATAGAACTAGGGTCACCGACATCGCCCGAAGAATTGCGAGCCTTAAGTGGCAGTGGACGGGGCGGCACATTGCAGGACTGATGGCCGATGGGGGCAGAAAGTTCTCAAATCGCGTCCGCGAACCGGGAGACAAGCGGCCTCCAACGAGATGGAGCGACGACATCGTGAAGGTCGCCGGGGACCTGAGGAAGCAAGTAGCACAGCACCGGTCGGAGTGGCGAGCCTTGGGGGAGGCCTATGTCCAGCGCATAGTTCCCGTGGGAGCACGATAACCGCGGGCGAAGTCGCGGGCAGAAGCTAGTAAGAAATAAGAGCTCTATCTGAAATTGACGCTCTCCTGATATTTGCTAAAGAAGGTGAAATGAAGATACATAACTTAATTTACTTATTACGTTTATGCTAATATCATATCGTCTTTTTAGGCCTTGTTCAGGTGAACTTGTACATGCGAATTGTGTGAATTATTGTGTGGTTAGTCTTCTTCTACCTATCAATAAACCGATGTATATATATTTATCTGTTTTGCAACCCTCATTTTTCAACGTACCTGTAGTGTTGCCAGTCATCTCGATGATGCATTTGCTCTCCCTGGCGATCTCGCGTGAGTTGAACGGGCGCACGCGCACCGCCACCTTCACCGACGACATGGCGGCTGGTTGTGGTCGCCGGCTCACTTGAACATCGGTATGGGGACCGAATTACACCTGCAAGGGAAATTTAATTTAGAAACCAGTCAATAACAAGTTAAATAACCTTTCGTCTGGCAAGCGGCCGAATATTGTCACCTGTCATATTCAACATCTCCTGTATCGCACTCTATGGCCAATTGGCCACACGGCGGCCACGGCCTACAGAAAACACGATATCGATCACGATCACAACTCGAATGTAGCACACTGCAGTGTCAAAGTGTGTGTGCGAGGACGTCTGTACACTTATAAATGTGTGTGTAATGAGTACTAGTGCGCGGACCAACTATTCACTATCACAATCGCCGGATGGAGGTGAGGCGAGTTGCGCGCGAGTTGCATACGCGGGCTAAATTCAGGCCTAAATTCCTTATTCTTAAGACGTCAAGGGCGTGTGTAGGTCATTTTGAACACCTGGACACCTTATCTACTTCTGCTGCTGACTGTACGTAGTACTATTAAATATTCTGTGCCATGGCTATATAAGGGCCCGATTATAAACTTCAAAATCTACCAGTTAAAGCGATACTAATGTCAATGGGAAACTATCTAGTATGCTTTTGATATTTAAACGTTGTCGCCAATAAAAGAAATGCCATTATAGATATCCAAACGAGTGTCACAGATATGAATTGCGTTAAAAAGATTAGGAACGAAATAAAAGTAAATATAAGTCGAAACTTACAAAAAAAATCAAGCTTTTTTTAATCAAGTGATTAATGGAAGATCCCTAAGAATAAACAAATGTCACCGACGTATTGAACAAAACACTATACTTTACCGTCTACAATGACATTCTAAACGAACTATTCACCAAAGAAAACGCACAACATTTCTTAGTAACTATAGATAATCTAGATCGATAGGAGTAGTACTTATAAGTTATAAATGTTATTTATAGGTCAACGCGTCACTTCAATTAAAATTGCAAACTTCCTTAAAAAAGAAATTGTATTTCTTGAAACTAGCTGCGGAGTTAAAATAATATTTCTGTAGCGACTACTGCTAACGAGGGTGTAGCGTGGGCGAATCGGGTGGATTCCACTCGTGCAATTCCAAAGACACTTTTCCCAGCCATTAAAGGCTGTGATCTTTCTGAATTAATGTAACTGTTTTGTTTGCGTCATCGGCGTTAGCATTTGCAGAAAGTCTTCGAGAATTTTGTCGTGAGCTCGTCGTCGTTTAGGTATAATCGTGGTTTGTTACCGTTATATTACGTAATGCCTTTGAGAGGGTTTTTGGTGGGTTTTTATGCTTATAATCGTAAAACTTTGAAGGAAGGGTCAAATTAATCAAGCGTGTATATTTGGGTGAGTTTATTTTACGTTATGAAATGAAATTTCCTTGAATACGTGTGTACAATTTCGAATTAGACATCATAATGAATTCCATACGTTTTTGTTCTGATCACAATAGAACCAAGTAATCCATACTTTTTATTTCAATACTTCTATAACTATAACTGTCTATATGTATAGTATCATCGGGTACGCAAATTTAAAGTCTACGCGGGACGAAAATGCGGGCAAACGGCTAGTATTGTTATTAAATTAAAATAAAATGATAATAAAACGCTTAAAGTACTTAGTCTTCTCGATCTTCACATGATGATAATCTACTGCATTTTTATTTTTACCACCCGCAGATACTTGAAATATCTACACTGAAATAAGGTGTTGCAAAAATATTGCACCAAAGCGTTGCAATGCCATAAGCCATAACCATGGCTTCTTAGTACATTCATGAGGTTCTAAGCATTGAAATCCAAAGTACCTACCGATTGGTTAATATTTGGTAACCGTTTCGTCTGCACCATTCCCCAGTGCGTAATTTGAAGCAAGGTCGGTTTTAGTTGTTTTTTGGCATTAGGAATAGCGGTAGTTGTAACGTTACAATTGTAATTTGGTGTCTCGCGTGTTACACCATCGAGACCTTAGTTATGCTTTCACTCTGTTTTTATGCTCATAAATATTAAGGCCATAATTAAATGTTGTCTACCGGTTATATACAAAAAGTTAATGTAAAATAAACTTAGTTACTTAGTTATTAAAGTAAGTCCGCTCGACGCGAATTCGCGTCATCGGTAGACTACGGATTAAAAGTTCCATCGTCCGCATGCGAAACTCGAGTTCTCTAAAAACCAATACGGTTAACTCGAAGATTTAAAGTTCGCATAAATGATGCAAAATAGAAACATTTGTTTTTATTGGAATTTCAGTCAGTTCTTACGGTTGTTTTTATAAAATAACAATAAAAGAGTGTAAATGGTCGTATAACTAAAAACACACCGGAGAATCCCAAAATTCATTGTAAAGATATTCTAATGTTAATGGCCCAAGCACTAGCCGAATGTACAGTTACAAGCAGCAAAAACTGCGCAGATCGGCAGCCGCTGGGTTTATAATGAACAGTTACGTTCAGCAGATCGGTTTCAACGGTAACTGTAATAGTACGAGCAGGTAATAATAGTGATCGCACCGGGTCAAGTAACCATTTAATTGTTCGCGATTACGAGCGACACGCAACATCGCCCGGCGCGCGCGCATCAACAGCTGATTGAAGGTTTAAAAACAAAACTTGATAATCATTTTTAAAACAAATAGAACGATAGGACATCTAATAACGATGTATGTCCAATGGTATAGTAGTATACCAGCTTGTTATACCATTTATAGTAAAAATATACAATTTAAAATATAAATCAGATCGAAATTAAATAGTACAAAAAAAAAAACAAAATGTACCCACGTTAACCAAGGTTTACGGTATGTTGTCACTAACACTGTTCTACGAACTTATTTCAAAAGCCACTTTCACAATCCAACATTATAAATCACAGAAATTCCTCGTCTTGAGACGAGCACCGCGCACACCAAACGTCCGGCCTCATGACGGCTCGACACTGTACAGAATGATTCACAGTTGCCAGCACAAGATCCGCGTTAGTATAGAATGGTGAATGTTTTCCTGAAAGCAATCCTCGCGTGTCGTAATTGGCTACGGGCGAGTGCGCGCCCGCCGGGTCGAAAGTGTCGGCAGCGCGACCGCTGCCGCTGCACCGCTCACGCACTTACGTAACACTCACTGCACCAGCTACATCCTGCGAATCCACGAGATCGAAAGGGGCGGCCATGAAAACTGGTCGCCGCAGAGATGACTCACCGGGCTCACTAGCGCCCCCTACTTCACTGAAAAGCCTTAGGCACTGCACTGGATACTGCGAGTCTGGCGGAGTCGATGCGAACTTACCAAAGTCTCCTTGCTGTTGGAGGTTCGAGCGACGATGGTCGCACTAGACACTGTATCCGAGAGGGTTAGAGCGGTCGGGTCAAGTCGCAGCGTCGGCCGACATGGCGCGTCGCGGGAGCTGCGCGGTGCGACTGCGGGCCGCCGGCCAAGGCGGCGGGGACGGCGCAGGGCGCGTGCGCGACCCATCCCCTCGGCACCAGAGCCTTCGATCTAACGCCCGCTGCGCGGCCGACCGACGCGGATCCACTACCGCAAATATCATTAGCAAGACCACACTATCGCGACCAGGACGAGGACCAACTGCTACCTTTGATCCTAAACCAAATGCCCATTTAATGCCTAGAATATTCGACGTTTTAGCTACGGGCAAGAGAAGGTGGAATGCGTCATGCATTTGAATTCGCCGTACTCGTTGTCCATAATCCCATCTCGCTCTTGCTCAGGGAAAAATACTTTATAGAAACGAATAAAATAATTGAACCGAGTACTTTATAACC
>OZ020287.1:9594664-9781141 GCA_963971205.1 Aethes cnicana | reverse complement strand
GAGCCTTCGATCTAACGCCCGCTGCGCGGCCGACCGACGCGGATCCACTACCGCAAATATCATTAGCAAGACCACACTATCGCGACCAGGACGAGGACCAACTGCTACCTTTGATCCTAAACCAAATGCCCATTTAAATGCCTAGAATATTCGACGTTTTAGCTACGGGCAAGAGAAGGTTGGAATGCGTCATGCATTTGAGTTCGCCGTACTCGTTGTCCATAATCTCATCTCGCTCTTGCTCAGGGAAAAATACTTTATAGAAACGAAACAAAATAATTGAACCGAGTACCTACTTTATAACGAAACTCAATATATTTTTGACCACGAAAGCGCAGAAAATATTTATTTATTTAAACTTCATTGCACATTAGTAAAAACCAATACCAAAAGTCGAACTTAATGCCATAAAGCATTCTCTATTAGTTAAACCTTTGGGCAAAGCAGAAATTTTTGTAGCGGTAATTGGTGTAAATAATGGCATTATTGGAGACTATTTTTCCATTTGTAAGGAAAAAGGGAAGGTACTATTTCCTGAGAGCACTGAGCATTGTACGTAGTGAAGACTAAGTGGCTTGTTATAAAAGAGTTCGCATACCCAATTTGCTAAAAGCCATTATAAAATTAGAATGCAAATGTCGGCACCGAACTGTAATGGAACCCGTTCCTTTGCACAGATTCAGGGCACGTGCGCTTTGATTTCTACGGCCCGATCAATCTGGCCCGCTCGATGCTTTGAATGTTTGACAACTTCTGATAATACCATTTAAATAAGGCCAAGACTGCTTATTTTTCAATATTAGCCTTTTTAGGAATACATTTAGCCATTAGCTACAGATATTACGATATCATTATACAATTTATCAATTATTTCAGCCAACTATATTTTAAGCAGAACAATAACAAACGCAATATGAACAAACTGAAGCCTACCTTGAAAAAAAAATCATTAATTTGAGGGTCATAGACCTGGTGAGTGGTGAAACTACGCATTCGCTCCGTTGAAGTCAACGATGACGCAGTAGCTGGCTACGTATTGATTGGACGAGCGTTACACGCGGAGACGAGGGACCTTTTAGGAAACCACACGTGGATTAATTGGGGTATTGCAAATGCTGCATATAAATAACGACAATTACAATTAGAATTAACAATAAATAATACGCAGATTCGTATTCAGATTTCCCCCACGCTTACATCTAATATTATAACCACTGTCATTTTCCTATCTAGCTGAGATTTCTGAACCACTATCGAGGGCTTAAGGATACGTAATCAATAGCCCATCGATTCGAACATGAACCTATAGTTACAGGAGCGCGTTAGGGAAATTGCCACTTGGGTGGGCATTACAACGTAACGAGTCAATAAAATAACTTTATGAAAGAACCCGAGTTGAACACGGTGCGGGTCGTCGCTCGAACGCAGCGGACCTTTATTTATTTACACTACCCAATATTTGGGACAGCGATGTTGTTTTATTTGAAGCGTATTCTGTTAGGACGTACATAGGCTGTTGTAGAAGTGATATTCTGTGTTTTTGACCCACCCCCGCAACACTGCTACAGCATATTTACGTCCTTTGGTCGGTACAGCACAGGCTCCACTCAACACGAGATTTGGGCTATAGTCCCCACGCTAGCCCAGTGCGTTGGGGACTTCACACACATACTTGAATTACTTCGCAGATGCATGCCGGTTTCCTCATGATGTTTTCTTTCACCGAAAAGCTCAGTGGTAAATTCAAATTGAATTTCACACATAAGTAAACTCAGAGGTGCTAGCTGGATTCGAACCCCCGACCCTCGGCATGAGAGGCGTTAAGTCAATCCACTAGGCTACCGCGGCCGGCTCCCTGACCCATTCCTGTCAGTAAAAAGCTAGAAAACAAAATCTTATGTCTGCTATTGAGTCAATTACGTCAGACTGTAAACAGAATAATAAGATGTTTGCGTGAAATTCTATGAGCTGATGTAAGCCGACAAGATGAAAATCAGGATAAATCCGAAAATAGAAAGTAATCTTGCCGACTAGCCTCATTGATGACAATATTTACGTCATCAATGAGGGTGTCATTGGTGACGTAAATATTGTCATAAAACTGTTTATTGACACAGCTATATCGTCGACCTATATAATTATTGTGAAATTGTAAACTTGAGCTGTGAGAATGACGTCAAAGCCACCCGATAATTGCATCGTATTCGTACAATATAATAATGCGTGTGACAAGAAACTTTTATCATTATTAAAACTCGTACCACAATCACAACAAAAACAGAGATCCCATTCACAATGGGAGAAAAGTATGGTATAAGTAGGTATACAAAATAATATGAAGGAACGAAACGTCTTTTGGCGGCGCTATTGAGGTTAATACGAGCCTTCAATCTTGAAGCCTGACATCAGCTAACCTATCGCATCACGCAACGCAATAGCTAGGGTTAGATCGCCCACCACATTGTTAAGCTGCGCGTGTTAATTTATATGTTAATCTGCTTTCTGTGCATGCCTTAAACAAATCCTGTTAATTACACAAAGTGAACGACTTTGTGATCTTACGGGGATTTAGGTATACTTGTCTTGAGAAGCAGTCTTGAAGATACATGACTTGAAGTACGTTAATCCGTCGCTATAAAGATAGGAGTATTTCTTCCAGAAATATATACAGGAAATATATGTTGCGACATAAAACACTGAAGGTTGCGAGCGAATGCCAACGGCAGACCGAGATAGTATTCGAAGATACTAATCGAAATGGATCGCGGAAAACTTTGGGTCAATGAACGACGCTTTATCCTGAAGTGTTATGTTATTGAAAGGAAATGCCTTTTCCTTGTTCCTTAAGCATAGGAAAGTGGCTTAAGGTGGAAGTATTAGGTAAATGCGTTCAAGATTAACAGTTGAAAATCGTAAAAACTGTTTAATACCTATTTATGAGTATTAGAGAATCGTGAAAACAGCTATATAAAACCATCTTCAATATTTTGATGTACTTCTTTTTGCTCTCAGTGAAAGGGTCTAGCCGCAATCCTATAGTGAAACTGCCCCTGGCTGAAATGTATACCTTTCTTAGAAGCGTTAATTAGTCTTATTATAAGATATCATTTTACAATATTTCAAGCCTGGATTCCCCTTGGTTTGGATAAAAATAAAAAAATGAAAAAAATCTTTTTTATTTTTTCTAAGCTAAACTAAAGGTTAGATTTCTTTGAAATTCGGATTTGAATTGCGAACATATTTGGAATTTGAATTTCGAACACGCGTTCCAATAACGCTGTGTTATTTTTAAACACATTTATGCCCGGCTGCTGATGGCCCTAGCTAGATGCCACAGCTCTTAATTAAAAAAAAAAACTAGAAACTGGCGGGAACCGTAAAAGATTTTCAACGTTTAGTACCGATTAGTTAAAAGTATACCTAAGTAATGGATAAAAATAATGCGATACGCCAATTATTTAAGAAACGTATTAAGAGTTAATTCGTTAATTCGTATGAAGTAATTGAGGCCCGACTAACACAATATGTACAAAAGTATATTGAAAATGAGCATTCGCAGACCCTAATAGAAATCGTAAGTTTCTTGAAGTTTTTTGATATTTTACACACCTGAAGTTGTCTGTTAGTACTCGCAAATATTTGAAAATATGCAAGAAGTTAGTAACCTAATTATTACTTTATTTTATTTTGTAGGCCGAGGCCGGGCATAAATGTGTTTAAAAATAACACAGCGTTATTGGAACGCGTGTTCGAAATTCAAATTCCTAATATGTTCGCAATTCAAATGTATAAAAATTCTGGCCAGGGAAAACTTTTGTGTGCTGAGTATGGCTATGTGTTCTTTGGTCTTGGAAGTTTTTTATGTATTTTATTTATGCATGTATAGTACATTATTGCCGTGGCCGGGAAAGTAGGTCTTTGCAGGCTGAGTACTGGTTTAAAGGGCCGAGGCTTCGCCGAGGCCCTTTAATATGTACGAAGCCTGCAAAGCCTTTCACGTGCCGAGGCTTATATAGTGCTTTTCTCAAAAATGAAAAAAACCTTGATATTAGGTATTCATAATACAGCATTGATACGCACGCAAAGGTAGTCAAGTACTTACAACAAATCCAATGGAACGCCAGTCTTATTTCGTATTCACCGATATTTGACTTTAACAGACACACTAACACTAACACTAACACGAGACACACTAGCAAGTTAAAAACTTGCATGTAGATTTCTCGTTTTTTATAAAAATGAAGACCTTTTATTAATTTTTAAACCAAACTAGTAAACTATTTTCATGAAATTTTGCTAAATAAATCTGATACAAGACAAGAACTCCCGCTCTTTATGGATCGTTCTTTTTTTAAATTCCGTTCTGAAATACATTGCGCTGTTTCAGACACGGATAAAAACGTTTGGTTTCGCGTCAATTGACAGATATAGAACATGCAGGCTTGGCTGTTTGGGAATTCCTTCGCGTATTTATCAGTTTTAAAAAAAAGTACCTGTACGATAATGAAATTTCATACAACATTCCCTGCGCTTATACATGCCGCGGAAGTAAATTCATACAAATTTCCGGGGCATGCAGTTGAGTTTTTTTTTTTTTAATTTTTGACTGATTGTCAATGACGCACTTTGCGGTCTGATAGAAAGCAGACAATGACGAGTTTCCCCGCCATTTTTGAGAAAGTATTTTTCTATATATGTATAAGTACCGTCGCCTAGTACCCATAGTACAAGCTTTGCTTAGCCTAGGACTAGCTTAATTTGCGTAAGATTGTCTCCAAATATTTATATTACTATTACCTCCTAATGGTCGTAAGACGAATGGCCTGCATTAGTAAGACATGTTTACCTTGTTGCCACAAATGGAGTTTTATGAAAAACAAATATTTCATACAATATTGTATTGTGCATTACATACCTAAAAATTGAGGTTGTCGCTCTCTTGTAAATAATAATAAAAAAATAAAAAAAAATAAAAAAAAATTTTTAGGCCTTTGTAAATAAGTTAGAACCTTGTTTTTTTTTTTTGAAAATGTATTGCTATTAGTGCCATGTATAATCCGAATTTCAAAGAAATCTAACCATTAGTTTAGCTTAGAAAAATGAAAAAAGATTTTTTTTTATTTTTTTATTTTTATCCAAACCAAGGGGAATACAGACTTGAAATATTGTAAAATGATATCTTATAATAAGACCAATTAACGCTTCTAAGAAAGGTATACATTTCAGCCAGGGGCAGTTTCACTATAGGATTGCGGCTAGACCCTTTATTATACAATACTAAACTATTTAAAAAAGAAAAACTATCCATGAGTCACAATAATTTTAATCTTTCCGCACGTCATAAATCAATTCCGAGTGTCAACGGCAAACTATTCTATTCTTATATAGAATTATTAATTATTATATTAATATTAGTTAATGGCTTCTGTCTTGGACACTTCGCCAATATCAAAGTAAGGGCCACAGGCCTGCAAGTTGTTCGGTAATAAAGGTAAATGTACGGTTTAAATGATTAATAAAATGAAAATTGGAGAGACTCAACAAACGTCAACGTCCATCTTGGGCGACGGCCATTGAGAATCCCCAACTGAAAACTAATTTTCCAACTTTATCATACTAGCAGTGCCACAAAGCGGTTGCCACCGTATAAATGCTCCCCGAACATGAGTGGGTCGTGAATTATTACTAATAACGTTCGCGACACGCGCTAGCCCGTTTTCGGTACAATTTTACGATGTTTGACGCGAAGATACCGAACAACCTATACTTCCCCATTCCAAACCGATTATAGGAAATGAAAATGTACAGAGTCATTGGAAATAAAAGGATAGCAAGACCTACCGGTCGATATCAAACATTGTCAGGTAACTTTACGAGACACAACAGGCTTTACGAGATGTGCAAATCGTGACCGTTCGTTGGCTTTTTTTTTAACTACAAGCTTGTTAAGCTACATAGCGGGCTTTGCAGCAAAAAAACTTTTTCACTTTTTACGCGTTATAAAAATGACTAAGGATTTAGAACCACCTTCCAAGAACACTGCAACATAGCAAATCTTGCAAGTAAAATAGAACATGGCGGTGGTAGGTAAAAGTAGGTACTTTCCAGCGTTCGATATTGAATCATTGCTTCCCCGCAGGGTTGCGCGACAAATATTGCTATGAAATTGGACCCGCAAACAGCTCTCAATCCCGGAGGACGTGGAAGTAGAATAGAGTTTTATAAAAACTAGACCAGCTTCAAAGCGCTTGCGACTGTGACCTACATACAGAATGCAATGAGATTGCACGGGACAAGAAGATCACATCCTCGGGGTGAGTTGGTTTAAACCGTCCGCATGGTGGTTAAACTTTTTTCTTTATAAAAATACGAAAATCGGTTCACTTTAACCGGGTTCCGAGGTTTCATCAATTAAACAGCTATACAGCTCCTTTGTTTTGAACGGCTCTTTATGTCGGTTTTGGTAATTTGAAAAAGAACTGGAAGCTAAGTTTTATCGAACTTCCACAATATGTTCAACCTGAACTTCGCGCTATGGGACACTATTTAACTTCAATCGTAATCTTGTACCTACAATTTACCAAGGGGCCGCGGGGACTCACCTAGAATTTCATCTAGCTGAGTAAACCGAACCTAATTAGAACAAACTGACTGTTCGAAACAAAGTTCTTGTCCCGCGGTACCGGCAGATCTATTGTAACTTCGCTTTAGTTTGTCTTTGAGAACCACTAAGCTGGCTAATGTTCAGAGACAACGTTAATTTGCATAGTTTTATACTTTGAACAAGCTCCTTAGCTCCTTACTCATCATTTATCAAGTAAAATAAAATGTAGATTTTTTTCATTTATTATTATCCTTACTGACCTCTAAATAAACCAATAAATAACATCTTAAACCAATAAAGACTTTATTATACCATTGTGAGTTGGATTTCTTTTCTTCTGAGCCCGAAAGCTTTGTCCTAATTTATTTACAATTTTCTTCCGGAATGACTACAAACAAGATAAATATGATTACTTTTTATCCCAAGGCTTACACAATAATCATTTCATTTCTCATAAGAAGCAATAACAACCGCCAAACTGGCGAAAATGTCACGATCATCTCGGAAAAGGCTGTAATAACAATAATTGTCGAAAAGTCCCTTTTTAATGTAGAAATTACGGTTTAATTAGGAGCACAGCGCGACTGGGGCCATTGCGGATAATTGCGAGCTTTGTAGGCTGCTGAAATGGGAAACAGGACGACGTAGATTACCAGTAGCAAGCTGAGGCCGTTACGTGTAACGTTAGACCCGAGTTTTAAGCAAGTAGCAGGCGCCGGAGTGAATAAGTTAAATTTTTACAATTGAATTTATGAGTGCTATGATACCAACAGGTTTACGAGAATTGGTGACTAGTACCTAAGTGTTTCAAGTTAAGTGGCTACTTACTGCACAGCTTTACAGAGAATTAAAAACCCTGTTCGTTCAAGTTCAAGGTTGAAAGAGGAAAATTATTGAGCACGAAACGACACATTTGATTACCGTTGATAGGAAGTACATACCAAGGCTTTACATAAAGAAATGAGCGCAAGTTAAGATCTGTATAAGATATCAAGGTTTCGCGATGTGTTTGTAACCTCGAAATATCATTTGCGACACTGACGCGAAAGCAGTTGTCAGAAATATTGGCTCCCACTTCAACTCTTATGGAATCAGCAAATAACTCTTGTTTCATGAATATTTGAATATTTAACATGGTATCAAAGGATATCGGCCAAGCTTGGTTGTTCTGGTTCTGAGGCTTAGCGACGAAGGGAAGGGAACTCACCGAGCCTTTGTATCGAATTGATTAGTTGTATTCACATTTGTCTGATGCAATCTTAATAGCTTAACTTTCGAGTATGGTTATAAGTTTCATTGTATACTTGGTTTAAAAAAAAACAATGTAGACACGATTAGGAATGCAAACATAATGGAACGACTGGGACAATAACCTGTGCAGTAGGTAACATGGTTTTCGTGGTCTCCATAAATGCTCAATTGGAAAAATAACGATGTGGTGGTGACACATGTACAAAAAAAACGGTTTGAAATTATTTGACAAATTAAAAGCAACGAACCAACGATACCATATTTAAATGCAATCCACTTGCCTCCAACAATGAAATAGGCGAAAATATTTATAAAACGAACACAGACAATCCACTACACCATGAAACGCCCGGGATTATGCAACACGGCAAAAAGCTATCCAACAACTCGTGCCTAAGAGCTGAATCTGCATACCAATATGAGCTCATGTTAATAAACTTATTAATATGTATAACTTGGACTCAACTGACACATATTAAGTGGAAAACTATGCCACAGACTGACCCTAACAGGTGCTGTTGAAGTTCGTACATTTCACCACCTTGAAGTATGTAAACTAAACACCATGGTTTGGCAACAAAACGAATGAGTTCAGTCTACTCGTTCGTCCTATCCGTATTGTTCAGTCTATTCGTTTTGTTGGCAAGTGTGCCAGTGTGTGTGTGTTTCTATCATTGCAAAGACGGCTATCTTTTGCGTTTTCTAAAACGCGTCTTTGCAATGATAGAAACATTCACTCAGCTGTGAACTCAAATGTACTTATAGCAGACCACGCGCAAATGTTGCAAAAAAAACATATGTGAAGCTGTTCAGCAAGTTTTCAGAATCAGAATCAGAATTTTTTATTTGCTTAAAAACATGGTGGTAGATTTCACGAAGCAGTCGACGATACTGTAGTCTCACATGTCCTGTCATAATATATGACTTGCAATTTTCATTTTCTTTAACTGTATCGTGGAATACCCTTGGAATACAAAACAGTCTTATTTTGTCCAAGACGGAATACGATATGTCTTCAAATATACATGCAATGCAGTGCAGCATACGGACCGTCGTTTGTTCCGACATACGGTATGCAATTCGAGGGCACATCGCGAGGCCGGATAAGAAAACTATGCTAGAAACTAAAGTCCGATTGCTTCTATAAAAGTATATACCAAGGAAGGGACATACGCATTTCCATGGAATGATATCCTATACTACCTACTTTGAATGTTTTGATTCGCAATCCATACTATAATATTATAAATGCGAAAGTAACTCTGTCTGTCTGTCTGTTACCTCTTCACGCTAAAACGGCTTGACCGATTGTCTTGAATTTTGGTATAGATATAGTTAGAGGCCCGAGGAAGGACATAGGATAGTTTTTATCCTGGATTTCTACCCTTAACGGGATGAAATCCGGGATACCACGATAAATTATCACAGTAAGCAGTAGTAGCAATTACGTGTATTATAATGTTTGCTATTCCAATTTCTGCAGGCGTTTAAATGTTCGGAAGAAATCCATATTATCCATATTTATATTATAAATGGAGTCCCGGGAAAGGACATAGGGTACTTTTAATCCCGGAAAAGCGCATAGTTCCCGCGGGAGCGCGATAACCGAATTCCACGCGGGCGAAGTCGCGGGCAGAAGCTAGTTAAACTATAAAGAAGTACAAATCGATGTGAAGTTACAGATAAAGGTAATATTTAAAATGTTTGAATTATTTCACCATACCCTTTTATTAAGTACTAGCTTCTGCCCGCGACTTCGTACGCGTGGAATATAAAATCGCCGATAAATTTTTTTCCGATATCCGGTTTTATCAAACATAGCTTATACGTAGCTCCGAATGATGCTCTATCTACCTTTGAAAACTGCATTCAAATCAGTTCAGTAGTTCCGGAGATTAACTAACAAACAGACAGACAGAAAGAAAGAGACAGAAAAATACCTTTTTATTATAGTATGGATACCGGCATTGATTAAAATTGTTTATTGTCTGTGACTATGAATCATCCAATGTAGCGATGATGCATATCCATTTGTGCAATGGTGCGATGCGTCACACAATCTCAATAAAGAATAATGTATCTTAAAATAAAAATACGAAAGGCGTAGTAGTAAGAACGCTCGAGGCTTTAGTTTAAATAGAAGTAACAGCGACACACTTCATTTTCTGCCTGCACAAAATATCACGATCTGTAATCACGATACTAACTTCTGACCGCGAGTTCGTCCGCAGGGAATTCGATTAGAGTATTCCTGCGGGAACGATGTGTTTTTACGGGAGAAAAGTAGCCATATATGAGGAGTGAGTGCTGTTATAATCTACCCGCAAACCATTTTTCTTTGTAATCCGAAAAGTAAGTAGTTCTCAAGTTAAAACCGGACATACATACATACATACCTACGGTGACGTTCTACAAACTATAACTATTAGTAGCAGTACAGATAGTATAAAATCTTGTAAATTAGATGGAAAAGTGTAGTAAAAATATTTTTCGCCGAAGCAAATAATTGAAGGGCGTTGCGAATAAATTCAGCCGCCGTCATTTGAAAGGCTGAATAGGTAAAAACGCTATCTAAATGTTATTAAAACTGCTTTATTACCTACGACTCCCATAAAATTCAGTCTGAAATAAGCATTTATTGTGAAATCTTAACGATTTTGACCCCCGCTTCGAAAAATGAGAGAGCAAAAAAGGAATAAATCAAAATTAGATTACAGCTCGAACAAATTATTTTACTGGTTGATGTGTTTGAAATGTACACTTAGTCTCTTTGATATGATCTTGTTGCGAACTTTTTACATTTTTAGAGTACATCGAACCGAAAACCGCCATTATATTATACTTATTTCATTGCCCCCAAAATGTCATGAAACTGTGTGGGATAACTTGGTGAAACACCAAGTCAGCGTTAATAAATGGAAGCAGAAAGCCAAGGTTACTAACCGCTTAATATCGACATTTTCACAACATCATTAATAACATCCAAACCCTTAACTTAAACAGCTGCAATTTAGTTAGTATTCAAAAAAGACCAAAAAAAACTGGGTAGGATCCATTTCGTTCGATACGATCTTGGTTTTCTTGTAATATATTTATGTATATTTGTCACTGACGAAAAATGATCTAAGTTCATGCAGGAAAAGAAGAAAATCGAACTTCAAATGGGTAAGTGACACAACTTACAAACAGTAACAAATCAGTTGTATGTACATTGTACATATTGAGATTTACAAATAATAGTTGGTAGGTACTATCAAAGTTTACTCTCCAGGTCTAAGTCTAGGTTTAGACAAACTCGTAATACACCAGATAATAAGCTATTCTAATGCTAACTTAGTTCCCCAGTTCCCGTTTCCTACTTAATAACGTTAACTGACATATCGGAGCGCGTGGGCCAAAGGTCAGATCCGTCGTCGTCGCCTCTACGAAATACCTACTTAATTTCAATATTATTTATTATGTAGTAGTATGGCAAACATACGCATCGAGGTAGGACTGACTGGTGAGGATAGTACTCGAACGAAGATTAAATAGTTCAAGAAACAGGCAACGCATGTGAACACGCACGCGAAACCCCTGTTGTTACGTAGAAATGCATTTCAACGGATGTGTTTCCCGCGTGGGGACTATAACCCAAACCCTCCCGGGACGAAAAGAAGCCTGTGACCAGCAAATCCTAAAAAAAAATACGAAAACATGTTAAATCAACTCCAATAAATATAGTAAAAATGATATTTTTGCAGTGGGACGCAAATAGCCTGTTGTGGTGGATGTTTGTAACCTAAAATTAATATGGAATGGACTGAGAGATTAAATTCTAGTAGGTAGGTAGGTAGGTAGGTAGGTAGGTAGGTAACCCTCTCATGATGAGGGGAGGCCTGTGCCCAGCAGTGGGACGCAAATAGGCTGTAGTAGTAGTAGTAGTAGTAGGTATTAATAATGTAATTATTAATAACTACTACTTAAAAGAAACCGCCTAAACAATTTTCAAATATAATTATCCAAATGATGAAATTAATTTATTTTGTACTTCTCTAACTTAGGTATACTTCAAGAACAAGCACAAGAAAAAAACGGGAAATAAACATGTACCTACGCGAGATCAAAACCTTACCTTGCACAAGTGTCCATATTCCAATCCTAACAAGGGTTGTTTTAGGTACAAATTATGCAAATACTGTGAATCAGGCGTAGACAGCTCTACGCGGTATCCGTAGCGGCTCTACGCATTTCGTAGACTCAAGCGTTACTATATGATGCCACTGTGTAATTCTGACGCAGGAGTTTTTGATCATAAAATGTTTACATTTATGATTGTGACAGAATTAGTTAAAATAATAAGTCAAATAGTGTAAATAATTGTAAATCTTTTACTATTTGACTTATCATTTGGACTAGTCTGGGCAGGACACAATAGTCAAAAATGTATAAACAAAACAAAGTATACTTTTTGGTTTTAGCGACGTGAAATAGAACCGCGGCCCTAAGCCGAGTCGAGATAACATAGTCGTGGCCGTGACGGCCTAATCCGTCGCTGTCAAGGCAGCCGGCGTGACCCATATGACTTTTCAACACTAGTCGTGTAAAGGCTCAATCACCTACTTGTGTGTAACAGTGCAACGTTCAAATATTGTGTTCGACGTTACCTCCCTTAAAGATACAAATCGAGATGATAATTATTAGCTTTTAATCACAATTATTTAAGCCTTTTACAATATAAGGTCGTCATTCCGATCCATTCCATTTCTCATTAACAAAAACTAAAATAAATTAAAAAGAATGTCTTTCTATTTCCACTCACGATAATTCCTATATATCACGTTTTATCGCGGAAAGTTTAAATGCCACTCAACCAGAATTTATATTGAAAACTCTTTACCATTTCAAAAGGAATACTTTGAAAATTTTCCTACATCCATTTGATATCGCCCGAGAGCTGTCAAGCTGTCTCGAGGAGTCAAACGTTTCACTTGCAGATTGGAATCACTGCACTTTTGAACTACATTCGTTTGAATTTTAACATTTCAAAAGACATTTTATTTTTTATTTCGAATTTATAAAGACTGGATCATAACATCATGTTAACGAAAACTTGATAAATAACCAGAACTTAATTAGAATTTGTCTTTTTTTGAAATGAAGAAATATTAACTGTTCCGCCCTTGGTATGTAATCAAGCACAATCTCACAAAATCGCTATTAAGTCAAGTCTATCTATATCTTAATTTCCGGCATAAAGTTAGTTACTTACATTTAATGTATATGTCTCTCGTGATGAGAGGAGGCCTGTGCCCAGCAGTGGGACGCAGATAGGCTGCAGCAGAATGTATAGGTCTGTACCTTTATGTTAGCACGAGCCCAGCCCACGCGTTTAAAGGTCGACGCAAAGGCGAACCCAGTTCATTATGGAATCGACAGAACTTGCTCCTTCGAGCGACTAAACGCGAACTCGAAACGTTTTCACAGGGCGGACACGGCCTATAAAAGCACGATTTCGAACAAAATTCGAATGAAGCATCAATGTTTGCGTGCGACGTCTGTACACTTGTAAATGTGTGTTTACCAGTACGCGGGCCAATGATTCACTCTCCATCTCCGGATGAAACAAATGACGATAAGGACGAGTTGGGCGTGAGTAGCGCGCCGGCTAGGTTCAGGCTGGTGATTTCGTGGCCATTCTGTATGTTATTATTACTATTAAACATTCTGTGACGTATTTAAACATTATTTTAATATTAAATCTCATTCTGCGGGTTGATAATGAAGATACGGCGTCATGAATTGTCTGCGGTGAATCTCGTGATGCCCATTTCTGCTGTTTATGATAGCGTGAGTTGGAATGTCGTACATTACATTCATCCCACACATTGTTACGTTTATTATTTGTATATTTTTGTAAAATTATCTTCATACTCGGGTCTAATCATAATTTCATTCATAATCATAATCTCATTTGCCGACTCCTTTCATTGCAGATTAAAATGTAAATAGAACGGCTACATTCTGTAGACGACAGACAATTTCAGATCTGTTTATATCAACCATTATTATGTTCATTTCATTTGGAGAAATAATCAAACTGATTTTATTACTCCAGTGGAATTAACTAACATCACCTATTAGACACTTTTCTATAGATGTTTTTGTGTTGAGACTAAGACAAAATATTGTGTCAAATCTAGGGATTAATATAGGTACTGTCACGTGTCAAATGTGATCTTAAGATAATTCCACTTCAGATAAGAAACTTGTGAAACTCTGAATATACATACGAGTTTGGTGAAAAATAATCAAATTCTTCGCATTTGATTTAGTGAAAGAATAACATTTAATGTATGTTAAACATACATAGTAGCTCGTGTACAAAACTGGATTAATACAGTTGCTGTCAGCATGTGTCCGTCTAACACCTGATGAAAATTAATTCAGTTGGTCGCACAGTCGGCTTCGCAATCATGCAGTACTAACAGGCTACTACTACTACTACAACAGCCTATTTACGGCCCACTGCTGGGCACAGGCTTGCTCTCATCACGAGAGGGTTGGGCTATAATCCCTACACGGGCCCAGTGCGGCTTGGGGACTTCGCACACGCCTTGAATTACTTCGTAGATGCGTGCGTTCCTCACGATGTTTTCCTTCACCGAAAAGCTCAGTTGTAAATTCAAATTGAATTTCGCACATAAATAATTTCAGAGGTGCGAGCCGGATTTGGACCCGCGACCCTCTGCATGAGAGGCGGTAGACTTACCGATGTAAAACTTTTAAATTTTACTTGCAACACATCAGTAGCTTTTTTGGAATCTAAATACGGCGTTTAGTTTAGAAGTTAAAAATATATATTTACATCACCCTTGGCCGTAAAGTGGGATTTTCTGCCCGCTACGCGGAGAGAAAATCTCACTTCTTGGCCAAGGCAAGATGTAAAACTTTTGACAAACCACGGGCGGTAATTCGTAAAGCCCCAGATCGCATATTTATGAACACAGAAACCTGCTATCTGGGACATTTACGAATTCACCACCCTAGGTTTGTAATGTACTATTAAAGGTTCCCCTGAAACAAAATTTGTGTCGATTTGTCGACCATCATCAAATATAAATCCAAATTTTCTGTTCTATCTCCTTGTATTCAAGTTTAATCGTATGTAAGTACAATACTAATTCCATCGACTGTACCGCGACGAGAATTAAGCACGAGTTGGATTAGCCTAATCACCAGGCGATGGTACTAACTAATTCATTATGGAAATGTTTCATTTCGTCTGTTACCAGAGCGTTACCGGATTATACTTGAGGAAACATTATAAAGTAACAAAAGCAACTGTTTTTCGTGAAATGTATAGAAGTAACAATATATACTCGGCATGTGACTTGGTTTGGCGCAGTCTTATCACAATTGAGAGCATGCATATAGGGCTCTTCTTAGCAAGCTTTTTCAGTGGCATCATAGAGAAATGATACAAGGTGGCGTGCATATCAATTGTGGGACGAAGAGAAGAATTTAGATAAGAGCTTAATAACATCAGTTTTTATCTCATATCAATTAAGAAAACTATAGTTTCATCATTTTATTACCACTCCACGTTTTGTCATAGATTTATGTAAGTAAGTAATTTGATGTAACTTGAATTACTCTTGAAGCTTTTGGAAAGTCTAAATTTATAATTTTCATAAATTTTCTCTGTATTTATATTTTCATTATTTCACTAAGAAATATACCTACCGTAACCAAAAATACGGCCGCGGACCATTAAGTTCGGAACATCAGAGCGACAAGAGGTCGTTTATCACCGTGCTATCGACCCCGCCTTGGGACATCAGCCAATGCAATCCAAACCCTTAGTCGCTTTATTAAACCTTAATTACGCCAACAAAGTACTATTAACATCATAGAGCGTAATTAACTTCAACTCTAGCCGTAATAGCGCTTTTGCGTTCGCAACTCAATATTGGCTCGGTAATGCCAATAAAAAGCTTTTCCATCAGAAAGTTGAGCAAACAACATTAAGTTGGCGTTAAAAATAGTTCGTGTGACGCGTCGTGAGTGGGCTTTCACTAGCTCATAAATATTTAACAATGTATTTCGCTACTTAGAGTACGTGGTTATTGATGGCGATTCGTTATAATATAAAAATTCAGTTTAAACATGTCATACTCAAAGAACTAGTTACTTTAGGGTAAACAGTTTTATTTTGTTAGCAATAGCATCATGATGAATTTAGAACCTAACAAAAATACATAGCTGACCTTTTCAATCAAGGTAGGTTAATGAGAAGCATCCCGGCAAACTTCTCTGCGATAATTAATTACGTTCGGAGATTTTCCTTAAAGGGAAATAAGGAAAATTGGTCTTGGCTAATATCAAAGGATGTTAAGCTTATCAGGCTAAATTGTGAAAGAAATATAACTTTGTTGAACGGCTTTACATTTTGTCGCCTACTTGGGCAATATTTTCTTATAGAGAACCAAAATACAAAAAACTTGATCAAAGAGCCTTTGGGGTTAATACTTTTAAAATATGTTAAGTATGACAACTGAAAAATGTTAGCCATTCATACAATGAACACACTCGAAAGTCGAAACACTTTTCAAATTACAGCACCACTGTATTGTCTATCATTCCGTTCTCTTTTTTTTTGCCAGCGAACTTTATTGTAGGTACGTAAGTTGTTGAACAAAAAGGTTGCGCGAATAACCCTTCGAGGGCCTCCATTATACAACACATTACGATTCATGAGATAAAATACATCTGCACTGCATTCGAGAGGCTTTCGTCCATCGCCCCAGGACGAGATGAGTACTGCTCCACATTCTAGCTAGTCTTTTGTGAAGAATATTGCAAGGGCGTCGTTTTGCAAGGTGATGAAGCAGTTCCTGATATTGGTACCTGTTTCAGTTTCAGACATATTGTGAAACGATTTCATATATATATTTCTTTCTCAATAAACACAGAAATTACGCACTTCAATTCGTTAAGTTACATATTTATGTAACTTAACGAATGCCATTTGGCAGGGAGCAAAATCACGGATTTTATAGTTATCCATTTCTTTCTATATAGCCAGTAATTTTCGATCATTTCATTCTACGTCAAAAGTAATGAAACGAATAAGACCATCAGACCCACTGCCTACACCAACGTTTGTTCTCGTTATTAGAAAGAAATAACGATAAAATGACGGCGTAGTAAAGTTGGAGTGAACATTTTTTCTTTACATTCCACGTTAGTTTTCTGCCAGACATCAGAAATTATCGCA
This sequence comes from Aethes cnicana, assembly GCA_963971205.1. Taxonomy (NCBI): domain Eukaryota; kingdom Metazoa; phylum Arthropoda; class Insecta; order Lepidoptera; family Tortricidae; genus Aethes; species Aethes cnicana. Next base: position 9,764,027 of record OZ020287.1, on the reverse strand, counting down.
GTCGTCATAATGATCTACGAACTCTAGATAGCTGTGAGCAAAACGTTCAGTAAAACTCAATGAGCGCGATGAGTGCTTTGACGAACGTAGAGGAGCTTACTATCTCACGGAAAAAATGGTAGAAAAGTAGTTAAACCATAATTGACCGTGAAATTGAGTATTAATAGGACAACAATGGCGTATGTTCGATACAAACAAAGCTGGAAACGTCCACAACATCGATTGACGTGCGCTCGGGCGCCATTGGTCAGTGCGCGTGACGTCACGTGTCCTATCGACCCGCCGCCTACGGACGCGCATGCGTGGCGCCCCGAGCCGAGTTCTGATTGGTGGCTGGGCTTACGAACACAATGCATTGACAGATGTAACGAATTTACGTTCGCATTTTGAATTTGAATTGTTTACAGGCTGTAATACTGCCTTTATTATCATTTTACCATTAGCTTAGATGGACTATTATTTGAAAGCTTTGGAAAATTGTTGACAATTTTCTTTAAATTCAAAATTACATACTACTTAAATCAAGTAATGAAAATGCCAAAGCATGCGTAGATTACAGATTGAAACGTCTTCGTATCCACTTAACACAGCCACTTAAAGTCAACAAGATTGGAAAAGGACCGAGTGATTGGAAAAGCCCACTCAAGGTGAGGCCAAGGTTTCCATTCAACCCTCAATCACGAATTGCGTCAGACGGCATCACACCTAAGGTCACCACATCAGGTCATAAACGCGGCAGAGTTCATAGAATTCAAATAAGGAACACAAACTGCGTACAACGAGGCGGTGCCGCGATGATGCTATGAGGTGTAACCCTTATTACAGACGACAAAAAACTGACAACTTTAAATTTTCTAAACCCTGTGAAACCTATTAATCCCATCCGACTTAGTTTTATTTTATTTATATCGTTAATGGGAAATAATGGGAATACGTCTCACTAATCCTCTCGCTAAATTCCCGGCTGGATACAAACAAAAAACATCAATTTCAAAGTTGTAAAATATAATAATCACTGGTGGATAAGTTGAAAATTTATAGGTGTTGCTTCGCAGTTCCCACGCTCACGTATCGAACAAAGAAGGACAGGACAATGTCATTAGCGGATAGCGATGATGAATAAGGTTTCCTGAATAAGGTTATTATTTATCACCCGTATAAATAAGGCGCGCTTGAGGCCGATTATTGAAGCGAGTCCCGAATATAAATTGATTGATTATAGAGCGATTTGCATACAACAAGCTCAATCATGGTTCCGCTATAGTTAAACATTGATACGTAGTGTCAATTATATAAGTACCTAGTGTGGGGGTAAAAAAAGGGTTAAAATGCAAGCGAACAATAATGATAGATGAGATGACGTAGTATACGGTTTCTGCTTTATGAAACTTTTTACTGAAAACAAAGCGGCAGATTTTGCGAGTAATGATTTAAGACTTTTTTTAAACTTTTAATAAAGTCAATAACGGACAGAAGATGCGGCTGAGTAATTGAATTCCTTTATTGAATAGGACAGAGTAATAAATCGAAAAAAAAAAATTCATTACAGCCCCGTTGAGTTGTATTATAAATTACTAGCTTCTGCGCGCGACTTCGTCCGCGTGTAATTCGGTTATAGCGTTCCCGCAGGAATTGAGCGTTAAACTATAACAAACTATATACGAAAACCTTCCTCTTGAATCACTCTATCTATTAAAAAAAAACCGCATCAGACAAACAGCGGAAAGCGACTTTGTTTTATACTGTGTAGTGATAATATATCTCAGTATCCATCCACAAATTGTACTTAAAATTACGTCGCAGAAAACTTTATTCTAACATAATTGCCTCGAATACGTCGTCGTTTTCATTACTGTCTAATGAGTTGTTAGTGATATTTGAAAATGTTTTACGCTATGTAACAAGCGACTTCTTGAAATTTAAATGGAATTTCCATGTTTGTTAAATTTTAAGAAGTTTATTAGGAATACTAGCTTGTGCCCGCGACTTCGCCCGCTTTGAATTTGGTGATCGCGTTCCCGCGGGAACTACGCGCTTTTTCGGGATGAAAAGTAGCCTATGTCCATTCCCGGGACTCCAACTATCTCCATGCCAAATTTCATCCAGATCGGTCCAGCGGTTGAAGCCTGAAGAGGTAACAGATAGACAGACAGACAGAATTACTTTCGCATTTATAATATTAGTATGGATTACATTCGCTATGATGCCAAATCACTTTATTCTCTTGGTTACAGAACGGAAACGAAATATCCCAAGGCGTAAACAAAGGTTATGGCGTGGACATTAAGATTGCATGAAACAATACGCGGCGCGGCATCGCAGATATGTTACACCTCCCGGCTGTCCTGGGAATAGTGAACGAGACGAAACGCCTCGTACATCTTGCAATAAACGGCATCCCTGCGCTTATTTGCCATTCATTAGGGGTAAATAAAATATAGCAACTTCACTAGTGATAACCGGTTACTCGCGCAAATAGAATATTTTTTTACCAAATTGTTTTTTTTCTCACAAAACTTGAGCAGTGTGGCCGCCCTGGTTAATCTAACCTGTATCCAAGGATGGCCTTGGTACAGTCGAGTTCTCCAATATATAAACACTTTTACACCTTGCTCCCTTGTAATAAGGTCCAAAAGTGATCATATATTCATGAACTCGACTGTACATGGATACGGGATTACCTAACAATGACAATCGACATTATACATGTAGCGTAGTTAAAAAGCATAATCCAAACTAATATTATAAATGCGTAAATAACTCTGTCTTTTCCTTTTCATGCTTAATCCGCTGGACTGATTTAGATTCAATTTGGTATGGACATTGTTGGAGTCCCGGAAAAGGACATAGGCTACTTTTAATCCCGGAAAAACGCATAATTCCCGCGGGAACGCTAAAAGGCGAATTCCACGCGGGCAAAGTCGCGGGCAAAAGCTAATTACGTATAGTTTGATCGCACTGCTTTAAAATGTAGTGGCGTGAGCCGTCAAAAAGTTCCCAGTACATGCTTATTTATTGTAGTCTGCCGTAGTAGCGAATCAAAAAGTTACACATAGCTAAAATCTAAGTAAGTATGTTCATCAATCTGCAACCTGAACAAAGGTCAATAACAGGGGAATACATAAATTGCTCTCAATTTATATGAGTCCTGTAGTCTGTTTCAATTTGTACCTACGAGAAAATAAAACGAATTTATTGTTTGTGCTTTTTATAAAATCGTAAGATTTAGTATTTTTATAGCTGTTGAATAAATGCTATTACTACGTACTCATGTGTTTACATATACTCCTTTTTGCTTTTACTCCTAAGTAAGCATGTTTCACCTTCGACTACATCGTCACTTGCCATCAGGTGAGATCGTGTTCAAAGGCTTGCGTATAATAAATTAAAAAAATACTTCGGATGAGTATGCAAAAACGTAAATCAGCAAGCACCGAGTCGATTCAGCTCGTGTGCGACAAAGTGGGAGGTCCCGGCGCGGCGGTATGTTACCTTTGTTTATATCATTACCCTGCGAGGGGCGACACTGGCTGAATACCGAACCGGCTTGACGGGTTCTTGCTACAGACATTTCAAAGGACTTTTTTTTTAGAAAATGCAAATGTTAAAAATGATGAATTGTTTTTAGGCTTTCTGGTTTCCGAAAAGTGTCAACCTATTTGAAAGAAGTCTCTTTAGATAACTAAACAGTTTATAATGTTACACGCTAAAGAGAACCTTTACGTTCAATTCTTCAGTCATCATCATCATCATCATTTCAGCCGAAAGACGTCCACTGCTGGACATAGGCCTCCCCCAAGACTCGCTACTCAGACCGGCCCTGTGCTACTTGCTTCCACCGGTTTCCCGCGACCTTCACGAGGTCGTCGCTCCATCTTGTTGGAGGCCTACCGACAGCTCGTCTCCCGGTTCGCGGACGCCATTCGAGAACTTTCCGGTCCCATCGGCCATCAGTCCTGCGAGCAATTCTTCATTCAATCGTCATGACTGAATAACTATCGCATCGAAAAAGCATGCGTATAAAATGCTTGTTTTTTGCCACTAAATTATCTTCCCTCCCAAAGTCTACACTATCAAAAAAAATCTTAAAAACGCTTAACTGGAAAAAATCTAGGCCCTAATTGAATTTCCGGCCACTTCGAGTCTGTTACATCATAATAACGCTTCAAGACCTGTCCCGATTTGTTAAGTAATAACCATATTTCATTCTAAGGGGTGACAGGGCCTGAGGATGGGTTCTTGGAATATTATTAGTGCGCAAGTCAGTCTAATAAACGAGATAGGTTTTATGCCAACTTACTCTAATCAATGTCTCCCCTTCTAGTCAGTAGTCAGGTCCGGTCATATTAACTTTATTCTGTGTTACTCTTTCAGTTCTTTCTCACCTACTCGTAGCATATAATGTACTTAAGTAGGCCTATAAATAAATGTTTATACCGCGGACCTACGTAAGTATGTTGGTTAATTACGTTGATTTTATACGGGCTGAGTCTACATCTTCCTGTCTCTCCAAGTTCCCACTCCACCAACACTTCCGTCTGTATCTACATGGCTCACCGGTAGCTCGGATAGAGGCCACGTATACTGAGGGCATGGGGAGTAGTCTCAGAGATCTTTTGATAGGCAGAGCCTGGGGGCAGCATGGTATACTTTAGGCGGTTTGCCTCAAGACGGGCAGTAGCTTAGTTCGGCATCTGCTTGTCTAGGCAACCACCGAGTGATAGCATGAATCTTCCAGTCACACCCTTGATCACATAGATGGCCCCCCAATTCCCTCAGTAGGCGACCTTGGGTCCTTGCAGCAGAACTGCTGGCTGGTGTTGTCAATTGAACTGAACTGAACTGTACTGAACTGATACCGCGGACCTACGTTGGGACTAAGTTGGAATTAGGTTAATCAGAATAATCAAATTGTAGGCTACGGACAGTCCAGGCCAATTAAAAATTATCTACTGTTCCTTTCTAAGCGAGAAAGATTAAAGTAAAGAAAAATCTATTAATTCAATAGACATAGATATAGCTACTATTAGAGAAGATAAATTTGGTTTCCATCAAGATATATCGTATCGTTGAAAGTTTGATTAGTTTCGCAGAAATGGCTCCCAGGCCACTAAGGAATGAAAAAGGAAAATTGTCTGTCGTTCAACTACTCTTTCTAATATAATATATACCTAATCTAATGTATTGACTAAGTCTTTCTTTCAAGTTTAGATAAATACGAATACAATAGGATTCTTTTTATCCCTACTCAATATTATAAATGCGAAAGCAAGTCTGTCTGTTACCTCTTCACGCTTAAATCCCTAAACCATTTACGACCGAGACACATTATTATAAAATGCTTTTATCTCACTGATACAATGGCCGGCCAACTACTTTCAAAGCTGATGACACTGTAAATAAAGGCAAAAAACTGGAAGCTAAAACGTAAAGAACGTAAAGAAACGTAAAGCGTAAAGCTGTAGAGAAAAAAATGGCGCCGGTGAGTCGCGCCCGGCGGCCAATCAACGCAAGCGTTGCCTATTCCGCCTCTAGACTTTAGAGGCACGCAAATACAGTATACATGAAGGTATATACAACTCCAGTACATAGACAAAAAGGGTGATCATGTTATGCATACATAATACATATAGGTACTACCGCCACAATCATATAAGACACAACGGGCACACGCCTCCTGTCATCACGAAAGGGTTTGAGTCCCTACGCGGGGCCAGTGCGGATTGGGGGCTTCACACACATCCTTCAATTACTTCGTAGGAGCCGCGCAGGTTTCCTCACGATGTTTTCCTTCACCAAAAAGCTCAAATTGAATTTCACACATTAAACTCATAAGTACTAAAAGATTAATAATTTGCCCTACTCTCGTTTATTCTATAGATTCTAAGATTGGCTATATGAGCATTACGGGGCAGCGAATGCGTTAATAAGACCATTGTTTATTCTTTCAGAAAATAGGAGTCTGCTGGTGGACATACTAAAAAAAAAGTAGAATAAGAGGAAGCAGTCTTCAAAGACGTAGAGATCCTCTACTATCTAAAGTCCCGCGCCTTCACATTTCAAAACGCTTCATTATTTATTATTATTTAAAAAGCACCACCAACACTCTCAACGCATAGTTGATGGCTGTCTCAGCACGCACACATGTGTTGAGAGTGTTGGTGGTGCTTTTTAAATACATTAAAGCGTTTTGAAATGTGAAGGCGCGGGACTTTAGATAGTAGAAGATCTCTACTTACATATACGCCCACTATAACAGGTAACCCCCCTCTCCCCCTACTCGCGTGATTGCAGGCATTACGAACGCAACAATAGCATTAAGGGTATAACCTACCGGAGAAATTCTTTCTATGAACATCGCTCAAAACTTAGCACGATTTTAACTAGACATTTAATGCGACTTTTACTGCTTTTAGACACGACAGTGTTGAGTTTGTGTTATTAATGTTATTATTTGTGGTTTTTTGATCGTAGAAATGGCCACACACTTACATTACGACCATTTTAATGACATTTTCCTACGTACTCATAGCACAATATTTAGTTAGGTGCCGCGTGGTACCTACATATGAATTAACAAAATGTTAAGCTAAATACATTTGTCGCAGACTCTACAAAGCATATTTAGTTACTTAATACGATAAACCAATAGCTAGCAATAATACCAGGCTCCATTGATCTATAATAACATATGGACGAACAGTGCCTAACATAATATGTCAAAATATATGGAGCAAACTGACATTAGAAAATACGTTCCAATATGCTAATAACGCCTCTTTATATTATGTGTCAAGATAAATATTTTATACAAAAGTAAACTAAACATTATAAGACTTAAGTGTCAAATTTACTGAGCGCCAAACGGGTGCCCGAGTTGTTCGGGCACCCATTTTGACGGGCCATTTTTCTCCGGCTGATTGTGAATCCTTACTTATAATATGATAGATCAATGCCAGGCTCAAAATAACAAATTATTGTATTAACAAATGACAAACTTAGCGTACAACGAAATATTACATTGGCCCAGGTGCGTGGCTCTAATGTAATGCGAAGCCAATTAAGAGACCGCGCATGACAGAAGACCTTTTTTGGCGGTAAAACACTAATTAGAATGTCGGGAAATTTATTCCGTGAGGCTTACGGTTAACCTTTGATTTACTGAAATTTGGAGATTATACAATTTATAATATTAGTAAGCGTAAATTCAACTGATATTTAGTCACTACTAGCCGATACCCGCGAACTTCGTCCCACGTAGACTTAGAATTTGCGTACCCGATGATACTCTACATACATATAGTTAGGTATAGTTATAGAAGCATTGAAAAATTGTTTTGACCCGTGGAAAACCCATTCCCGTGGGAATATAGGGATAAAAAGTATCCTTTGTTATTGCCCGGGTTTCAAAGTAACTCCAAAACAAATTTCATCCAAATCCACTCGTTGCGACGTGAAGGAAGGACAAACAAACACACTTTCACATTTATAATCTTAGTATGGATAAAATGTGCTATGAAAGATCCCTGGGCAATACAATACGTTACTTTGTTTTATTGTGTGTTTTTCAATTCATTTTTCAACACGAATGTTTCATAGGAATCCATAAAAAAATTCAAGATCACAACTAGTAAGTCGAAACCCCGCAAAACGTGACTCTGTTTCAGGTCGTCTCTCCAGAGAAATCTCCTTTAGGTATTTCTATAAATTATTGTTAACCGCTACAAGTCCCAAGTATCTCAAAATGAAATATTAATTCTAAATTACGTTTAAGGACAGGTAAATGTGCCCTTAAAGTGTAATGAATTGGCTCTATTTTTAGGTGCCTTAGGGGAATTAAAACTTACCTACAAGCGGGCTTTATTGCACTCCTCAGGCCGGAGACATCTGAAACAGAAACAACATTTATTTAAAAGAAGGAGCCAATTAAGTAAGTATACAAAAAATAAGTATATGTAATAACTACCTACGTATATGTATAGGGTCAAGAAAAACGTTTGTGACGATATTTTAGCCACAGTATCAGCTGTCGATTCTAAGCATGTTTTTAGGATATAATTTCTTTTCGAGTTGGTAATAGTACATTACAGACCTAGGGTAGTGAATTATATGCGATCTGGGGCTTTGCGAATTACCGCCCGTGGTTTGACAAAAGTTTTACGTCTTGCCTTGGCCAAGAAGTGAGATTTTCTTTCCCTGTAGCGGGCAGAAAATCCCACTTTATGGTCAAGGGTGATGTAAAAATATAAACAATTCAGGCATTCAGGTATAGCTCACACCATCAATCCCATACTGGGCCATACTTTTTAACTGTTTTTAGCAACTCGAAAAAACATTAAAACCTAAAAATCATAGGTACTGATAAATTGATAGCTGATTCTATGGGTAAAATATCGTGAAAACATTTTGCTTCACCATACGGTGTAAACGTTATGTACACAAACACTGTATGTCTAACGTAATTATAAATTACTAGCTTGTGCCCGCGACTTCGCCCGCGTGGAATTCAGCTATCGCGCTCCCGCGGGAACTATGCCCTGTTCCGGGATACAAATTAGCCTATGTCCTTTCCCGGGACTCCATTGCAACTATCTCCATACCAAATTTCATCCAAATTGGTCCAGCGGTTGAAGCGTGAAAAGGTAACAGACAGACAGAGTTACTTTCACATTTATAATATTACTAGCTTCTGTCCGCGACTTCGTCCGCGTGGAATTCGGTTATAGCGTTCCCGCGGGAACTATGCGTTCTTTCGGGATGAAAAGGAGCCTATGTCCTTTCCCGGGACCCCAACTATCTCCGTGCCAAATTTCATCTCAATCGGTCCACAGGTTGAAGCGTGAAGAGGTGACAGACAGACAGACAGAGTTACTTTCGCATTTATAATATTAATAAGGATAAATATGGATGTCTTGAGAAATACACGGCTTAGCTCAAATGGAACGCCAGTCTAAGGCGAACCACAGCATCACCCGACATGATATTTGCTTACAGGAAATCGCAAGCCGTAATATCCTGCAGTGAGGCAGCAACACGTTTTACAGCTATTCGCGTCGACTATAAAACCGGTGCTTAGCGGCAGCCATAGCAGCACTCACCCTTTACGGAACGTTAAAAGAACGTGACCAATAAATATAAGACGGCGTACAACGCGAATGTAAATAGTTTAGCTTTAGATGAATACAATTTTCCAATACCTATTTCAGAAAATACGAGTACATTTTGAACGGAAAGCTGCGTTAAAATTATTAAGGACAACAACCGCAAGCGTAGGAATAAAGGAGCGCAAGGAAAGGGTTAATTCGTAGTCGCTACAAAGTCGTAGCATGTACATGCGTCGTAGCGGCTCTACGAGTTGCTACGAGGGCGGTCCGTTGTTCAGCGTCGGACTGGTTTTATATTTCCAGTTTCCGACTTTTCAAACATAAAAATATAAGAAATGAACCTGCAAACAACACATTTGCTATAGATATTTTCTTTTACAAAAATCTTACAGTATCACCCATTTAATGGATAGAACTAATGAGTAATAACATAGTCGATACTTATAGTCCTCCTACTTATAGTCGATAAACACTAAAATACCTACACATAACTGAGCGGACGTAATCTAAAAGCACGTGGTACCTAAACAAATATACGTGCACGACACAATGTTCAGAGACAACTTTTAATTAACAGAAATTCCTTTCTAGGGAACGCGCACATTTACTGTTGACTGTATAATGTGAGCAATTCTACGCCCACGGCCTGGAAAATGAAATATTCTCGATAACCCAGCATTTACGCCTCGAATCTCGCGAGTACGTCAGCGATCTAGACGTCACGTCAAGCCTAGCCCGGGAGGGGGTTGGTGGGGGGCAAACCCCTCGTATATTCCAATAAAGAAGGACAAGACTCTAATAACGCGACCCGAGTAAGCTCCCAAAACGACACCTCAGACTTTTCAAACACACCTTGCCAACCAAAACCAACCTTACCAAAGAACCTACAAAGCTCGTTTTATATCGCACGCGGCTCATGCAGTAATAAATAGGAAGAGAGAACCGCACGTCCGTCCGGTAAAGTTTTTAAGAAAGATCGAATATTAGACGAGGCAAAAGTAATGGAAATTTGATAACACGTGTTCAGAGGAATTACGAAAGGTCTACCTGCGACGTGATGCGAAGGGTACATAAATGATTTTATTAGAGCAACTTTTATGGTAAGGGAAAAAATGAAGGGAGTATCGAAACAACGACACTTAGTAACTTTAATAAGAGCTGCGTGTTGTATACCTACATGTCGCCGTATAATTTCAATTGGTTTACTAAACCCGTTCATGATTTCACTAGGAAGATTATAAACTAACTGATCTTATATTTTAACGGTGACATATATTTACCTAGGAATATTCCAGACAGTTCCGCCGTGAGATCTGTTTAGCTCAACCAAAGCTTATTAATTTGATCCAGACATAACTAGATGTTAATCTACCTACTACTCAAATGAATACCCCAATGACCTAACACGAATTGGTGTGTTGTAAATAGATATTTTTTTTCAAATATAAAAAGCAACAAAGGAGCATAGTTTTCAAACCGCTGATATGATTATTTTCAAAAATAGCTAAGAACACAGTCGATTAATCACCTATCAAACAAAATAAACTAAATTAAAATCGTTTTCTACCACAGACAGAGACACATTTTCTAAACATTTTATGTTGGCATATTAAAGAAATGATCACAGTAAAAAAAATACGCGGCGTCATCGCTTGAATTAATCTTCTTAATCTTTATCTGGAACAGATGAAACAAAGAAAAGATAAGCAATAATTCGTGGTGTCTGCTTGTGCCCACAGTAAGCCGCGAAACAGAAACAAATAAACACGAGCTTTGATTTTAATCTGACAGCTTATCCGTCCTTTGTCAATCCGGGCATCGACAAAGTTGTTTGAAATATTGGTAGCAGATTTTCAACTAACGATTGAATTGAGAGGGTTTATCCCGAAAGTTGGCCACGTCGCATATATAGCTGTCAAATGTTTCGCTGTTTTTATGAATATCTCAATATTACCGAAATAAAAAAGAAGTTATCATTATATTCTATGGTTGAATGACGCGTCTCGTTTTATATTTGTTGGTTAGGCATTCAAATAATAAGATTACATTAAATGCATGGAAAATGCGATGGAAAGTTTTCAAAAGATATTACTTCCACAATACTAAAATTTTCGTGTTCCTATGATAATGGATGCAATCCATACTTGATGTTTTATTCAACCATAGAGCGATAATTCATGTTTTCATTCAGTAATATTCAGAAATTAATGAAAACATCGAGATATTTGACAGCTATTTGTGACGTTGCCAACTTTCGGAGTAAACCCTCTTAAGAATTACGACCAGAACCATTTTCCATCAACAAATAGTTTCAGCATTCATAATTGAATATTGGCAACTGAAGTCAACTGATCGTTAGTGCTACAATTTGTGACAGAAAAATAACCGTTATCACGACAACTGTTCGTTTTTATTATTTTGCATAATTTGCAACAAGAAAAATTTAATAGAGGTCCGCAGCCGTTTAGGCACTAGCTAAAATGTAGTATCCCTTTCTCCAAACACCGCGACACTTGTAAAATTGCATTTCATGTGCCACCCGACCACAGAACACAGATCGAGATAGAATGCTAAAGTTTACCTACCGCGCGTGGAAAAAAGTAGACAATATGTCCACTTTGCTCGCTTCTAACCTCAGTTCGCTTCCGACCGCCTTCCGCGAGCAACGTCACATCAAAAAAAGAAAATGACTAAGTGTGCCGTAATTAACTGTACAAACAACACCAGCGTTGGTGGAGTTGGTCAACAGGGTGTTACCATCGGTAAGTACTTTCTGTCTTGAAATATCTGTTATTTTTGTGAAAACGATTTATTTTGTAGCTCTTTATTAGTTTTACCAAATTAGTAGCGAATGCCTTGTGTCCATACTCGTTTTCCATTGCGGCTTTAATCTGTTGCGCCAAACTTGCGCATATTGAAAACCAGCAATGTAAAAGTAGTCAAGCCAAACTCTCGAGGCGTCGACCAACCGCGTTCCAGGCCGATTTCTCATTATTCTGTCAATAGTGTTGTGCACCTGCAAATTTTAATGCCGATTTCATAATCGATTAAAATCAGACAGAAAAATGATAATAAAAAAGCATATTATAATGTAGCTATAAAACGTGGTAATAAGTGAACAGCTAGTATTATCAGAAATACTTGAATATACCTACTACTATGAATGGAGCTACACGATCAGAAAATCATCAGATCAAAAAATTTCCTGGCAACCCTAGCCAAGAAAACACTTGTACTAAGAGCTGCTAATATTTTAATTACGAAAAATTTGATAAAACTACTATTCTAAACAGTGAAAGTGAGGTTAGAGGCTACGAGAACTACTTACGCGAAAATCATCGTAACAAACAGCCGATTGCATCGAAAAACAGGAATACACAGTACGGTGAGATTGAATTTTAACCGTTAAACTTGTGAATTGGTTTGAATCACTTAAATAAACAAAAATTGCACCGTTAACTACGCCCACAACATATCCACATCGAACAGCTGATTGGACGTGACGAGTAGTGATTGACAGCTGACATTAATCTGTCGGATTGACAAGTACGCGGTGTTGCCATCCGTTCCAGACTGTTCGGAAGCTATATTCTTGTTTTCGTACCGTAACATCGTGCGGATTTAAAATGAGTAATAGTCTCAATAATAGTATGACCTGTAGCGCCTGCCGAACGGAACTTTTGGTGGGTTCAGAATATTTGCAATGCATGGTGCCGTCTTGTGGTAAAGTGTACCATCTTGCATGCAATAACAAAACCCTCTCTTCACTTGAAAAATGCACATGGGCCTGCCCGGAATGCATCTGTACCGCTAAAAAAGGTGGACGTAATTGTGACACTCCTGTGGGTACGCCTGTTAACGTAAAAAATGTAACGCTTAGAAAGCCTTCGGTTCAAGCTGCGGAACTGCCTGCCCAACCTCAAGACTTTAACTTATCGATGTCTGTCTCCGCAACGTCTGAAATTCACTTGCTTCGTGAGCAAATGACATTCTTGTCTGAGCAGCTGGCTGATGCCATCCATACCATAGGGCAGTTTCACACCGCCTTTGCATCTTGCAAGGCAAAAATCGAGGAAGTCAGTGAAAAACTCCGAGCGTTGGAGCTTTCAGCCGTATCAAAGATTTCGACGGACACTGTTCAGGCACCTCTAGAACCCTCCAAGTACGCAAAATCCGTTCAAGAGATAAACATCCGGTCTCTGCAGCGAAACTTTCCTGCTAGCAGCAGCCCCAAGAAGCGCAACCCTCCAGCTTGCAGCAGCTCGAAAAAACGCAACGTTCCTGCTAGTAGCAGCCCCAAGAAGCACAACCTTCCCTCTTGCAGCAGTCCCAAGAAGCACAACCTACCCGCTCGCAGCAGCCCCAAGAAGCACAACCTTCCCGCTAGCAGCAGCCCCAAGAAGCCTCAGGCTTCACCCTCCACCACTGTCAGCACTCAAGTCAACCCCCCCAAAGCAGGGCCTTCGAACGAACTGCTCACGCCTGGTGAAACACCAATCTCCATATGTGAGGACTCCATGGATGGGGAATGGGAGACTGTAAGATCAAGGAAGCAAAAGCGTATTACTTCTCTGCGTTGCACGGCGGGACCCAGCGTCACATCTCTTAGGGCTGTCGAGTCCAGAAAGTACATCCATTTATGGAACATGATATCTAGCGCCGATGAAGTCCTTACGTACCTACGGAGCCTATGTCAGGGAAGTTCTTGCGACGTCGAAGAGCTCAAATCTAAAGGGGACTACAAATCTTATAAACTATCGGTCCCCTCAGTTTTTTATGAGAAATGTATGTCAGCTGACGTTTGGCCTGAAAATGCCAGGGTCAAAACGTGGTTTTTTCGAGGACATAGAAACGGCCCATCGCAGGGGCATTCTTAAACCATTTCAAGGTCAATCCCAGAGCCATTCGGTTAATCTAGTTTATCAGAATGTAAGAGGCCTCAATACCAAACTGATTCCTTTTAGAAGAAATATTGCGACCAACGGTTGTGATATTGTGGCCATCACAGAATCTTGGTTGACCGAATCTGTAGAAGACGCTGAATTAGTACCGGGTGAATGGAGTGTCCTGCGCCGTGACCGCGCCTCTGGCCGTCGAGGAGGAGGAGTGCTATTAGCAGCTCGGCCTGGTGTCACTCTGCGACGTATAAAGGAGTACGAGACTGGGTCTGGGGAGGACTTGTGGGCATCCTGCGAGGTGCATAATACAATATTTTATGTGTGTGTTGCTTACATTCCGCCGAGCGCTACTGATGAAGTGTACATGCGATTCTTTCAAAATGTCGAATCTCTCATTGACTCGCTAAATGCTATTGTTTTGATCCTCGGTGACTTAAATTTGAACCTTAAATACGCTTCTGTAAGCGTCGCAAGCTACTATTCTTACTTTTTAACTGTTTGTAATCTGCATGAGACGAATGATGTATTGAATGCGTATGGAGGTGCGTTAGATGTAGTGCTGACGCAAAGTAACCCTCAATGTGTCAAGGTCAGTGAGATGGACGACGGGGGATTGGTTCCGTTTCGTGATGCTTATCATCCACCTCTCGATATCACAGTTACGTTTAAGAAGAATATTAGGTCATCTGTTAAAGTTCAGCCCAGTAATGTGAATTCTGCTTTTGACTGGAATTTTTCGAAAGGTGATTATGAACAACTGACCCAATTCGTATCGGAGGTATGCTGGGACGCTGTTCTAAAAGCTGAAAATGCTGACCTAGGGTTGGAACACTTCTATTCTATTATGTACGATATCTTCGATCTATGCATACCCCGAAAAATTAGGCGTCGTAAGCCTAGTAGGCAATATCCGGTTTGGTTTACGACAGACTTGATTAAAGATATTGAGCAGAAGGCTAGACTTCATAGGGAATGGAAACGTGTAGGAGACCCTGCTGCTTACGCGGTTTATTCGAAGCTTAGGGCAGATATTAAAGTCCGCACGTCACTTGCATACGACGAATATATTAGCCAAGTCCAATGCAAACTTACTAAAAACCCAAAAGCTTTTTGGCAACATATAAACGGCCTTCAATCAAAAGGCGGCTTTGAGACTCGAGTGACCTTTGGTAAAATTGCTTACGAAGGCAGTGAAGCAGCGCAGGCTTTCGCTAACTTTTTCTCCGGAGTATTTTTACCGGATACCCCGCTTCTTGACAGTGAGAAGGTTATCTGTGATGACAGAACTACAGCAGGAAACTATGTACATATTGGTGAGATATCTATGCATGATGTAGAAACTGGAATAAAACTTCTTAAGCCTCAAAGTTCCCCAGGTCCAGATTGTTTCCCCGCGTTTATTCTGAAAGGGTGCGTGGATTGGCTTAAGGTACCCTTACATCACATTTTTAACTTAGCGCTGAATACTGGTGAATACCCTGACGGATGGAAGGTTACTCGAGTGAGGCCCATTCCCAAATCTAGCAATACAGAATGTGTAGAAAATTACCGCCCCATAGCTGTTCTCTCATCAATCGCGAAGCTATACGAATCCATCTTACATAAGCTTCTTGCTCCGCAAATAAAGCCCTACTTGTGCGACTCTCAGCACGGTTTTAGACCACGTCGCTCAGTCGATACGAATCTGCTGACCCTGGTTGATTCTATCTCAGAACATCTAGATGAAGGAGTTCAAGTTGATGTCGTGTACTTTGACTTTGCGAAGGCATTTGACCGTGTGGATAACGATGTCCTGTTGAGTAAGTTGTGTTGTATCGGCTTCTCTCCAAAATTACTCCGGTTCTTTGCCAGTTACTTGCGTAACAGGCGGCAATTTGTGCAGCACGGTTGCTTTACCTCCGGAACCTACCACACTCGTTCTGGAGTCAGCCAGGGTTCAATTCTTGGTCCTCTATTTTTTGGCATTATGATAAATGACCTGTCATCAGTTCCAAAATGCGCCAGATGCCTGCTTTATGCTGATGACCTGAAACTCATTTACGGAGTACAACAGTTATGTGATTATGTGTCGCTCCAGGAAGATATTGACCGAGTGCTCCAATGGAGCAACGACAACAAGCTCCATTTCAATACGGCAAAGTGTTCCGTGATGACATTTGGCCGTGGTCACAATCTTCTCCATGCTAATTACATGCTAGGTCCAGATTCTATACAGAGAGTTGATTCTATTACGGACCTGGGTGTTATTTTTGATAAGAATCTTAACTTCCATGATCATATGAAATATCTTGCCAAAAATTGCTTCCGAAGGTTGGGTTTCGTTGTCCGGAATGCTCGTGACTTCCGCGATTTCAGGGCGATAAAAATTCTTTACACTGCTCTTGTTAGAAGCAAACTTGAAACGGCATCGGCTGTATGGAGTCCCCACGAAGATTCTTACATTCTGCTTCTAGAGAAAGTGCAAAAATCATTCCTCCGTTTCTTTTACAAGAAAATATATGGGTATTACCCTTTTTTATACCCAACGAAGTACTTACTGGGTACCTTGGGTTTTAACTCCCTAGAAGTAAGGCGAAACAGTAATTTAATTACTAAGACCGCTAGCATCCTTCGTGGTGACTCTGACTGCCTGGACTTGGTGGAGAAAATTGTGCGCCTGTATGTCCCCTCCCTAAACAACATCGGGCTCCGTCTGCGCCGGCACCCGCTACTGGCGCCTCCGGCGGCGCGCACTGTCTCCCGCGCCAACTCACCGCTCGTTCGCTCACTTCATAGCCTAAACGCTCTGCTTGCGTCAGCACCTACTCTTGACATTTTCGCTAGCAGATGGACACATGTGTGTGATGAATGCTTGAAGTTCTGCGAGATGATGGATGTGCGGTTATCAACCGTCAGTACATAGTTATAAGTAATAATGTAATGTGTTATCTATCTATTTTATATTTGACTGTCTTATTTCCTATATAATATCTGTTTTCCACAGTGCTTTAGTTTTCTGTTATGCTGGGAAAATTATAATAAATAAATAAATCAGTATTTCATTTATCTATTGTTATTACAAGCTTTTATTTAGGTTCACATGTCCCGATGTTTGTTTGATTAGTTTGTTTGTCTGTCTGTAATCAAATCTTGCAAGTTGAATTTGATCCACTTCCCCGTTACCGATTCAGCTGAAATTTTGCATGAATGTGTAAATCAGATAATATTAAAAGTATCGTTAATTTAAATGTCGGCCATTTGGCGCTCTTGATATACCTACAGTCTTGTGACCAGGGCCTGAGTCAATACAGCTTGTCAACTTCAACAATATTTGTTACGGAACAGTTATATTGCACCCTTAATGACAAGTTTGTATTCAGCGCGCGAACATTAATTAGTTCGAAAGTGAGTTTGAAAGTGATAGAGAGATGGTGTCAAATCCTCCATTGAAGCTATGCATATGAACAATCATAAAGTTTCTGGGTATTATTAGTAAATAAAAACCAACTTACCTAAATTACGTCATCGTGATATCGTAAAACACTAGTAACAACTACCGCGGTACCAAGGCATTGTACTTTAATTTAAAAAAACTCGTTTTAATAATAAGTGTAAGTGTTAAAACATTTAAAAACTATTTCGCATTATGCTGTGGAAACGAATTATCATTTTTCTGTCGTGTTTTATCGATATGTAAATCGATTAAAAATGCTAAAGATCTTAAATCGTTTAGCCGCTTGACAATCGATGCTGTTAAATCGGAGTCGCGCATTTTTTGTTGCCCATCACTAAATTACTCTCGTGACGTCATCGTAGCGACGTAAAATGTTACACGCTTGGTTCCCATACAAATGGACGAACAACCGTACTCTATAGTATCTGATCTCTGTGCACCCGACAGTGGTAAATGTTGAAATATCTCCCACTTCATTAAACAAGAGTGTCTGAAGCCCTCCAGACCCTTTGTCGTCTAGCGCGAGCCTCACACGTCAGTTTTGAGAATTATTCAAGCAGAACGCTGTAGACTCGTTTAAACGCCGCCATTCTTTCGATTCCACTTTACAGCGCTGCAGTACCTTCGAGATCGTCAATGTATACGCATTTTTGCGCCTTACTCCGTTGTAATAAGGTCCAAAAGTGTAATCATATTAGTGAACTCGACTGTATGGATAGCGCAGACACGAGCGCGGAGGCAATACTAAAAAGTAGTAAGGAAATGATTCCGTGAAAAGTTTACTTCATTTTTAAAGATACCAGGAATTAACTCTCTTTTTACATAGACGTCACTAAGCACTATTTAGTTAAAATAACACCCCTGTAGTGTAATAATGTACACCCTTGGCTATCATAATGTCACGTCAATTCGACTGGACTGCGTTGGTAGTCTACACAATACGCCTACGTTCGATAGCGCATCTACACTACATAATATTATAAATGTGAAAGTAACTCTGTCCGTCCATCTGTTTGGTACCCCTTCACGCTATACGGATTTAGATGAAATTTGGTATGGAGATAAGTCGAACCCCTTGGCAGGACGTAAGTTTGTTTTGTCTCGGAGAAAAGCATAGTTCCAGCGGGTGCGATAACCGAATTCGACGCGGACGAAGTCGCGGCCATAAGCTAGTCTATTAATATAACTACAAAATAATCTACCTAATTTAATTGTCTTATATGCCCGTTAAGGGGCGAGCCTTGGAGACCTATGTCCTATATCCATGACGCAGAAGTCTTTCGCCTGACACGAAAAAAATCCATTCAAATAATATGGTCGAAGAATTAAAAACAAATCAAATCAATCATTTATTCAGCAAATTGGTCACATTGGGGCACTTTCACAGTTCACACGTCAGAAATGAATATACCAGCGCAAGATTTCTTAAATTCAAAATTAATTTTGCCTGCACAGTCAGTGTTGAGCCCAACCGTACCGCACGATGACGTACGAAGAGCGAGGTCTGGAACGAGCCTATTCTATTCTGTGCAGAGACAATAGAGGCTGTACGATATGCCATGAGAAGACAATCAAATGAGACAAGTAAGCACACATATGGAACACATCATAGCCTATCTCTAGAATATCGGTTAGTGTATTTTCCACTGTTGTTTTAGGATTGATTGTACACTGATTGGTTTAGGATTGATAAAGGTCTTAGACAGGGATGTGTAGCGTCGCCGTGGCTGTTCAACGTGTTCATTGATGACTGCCTAAAGGAATTGAAAGAGAAAGAGTGTGGCTTAAGAATGAATGAGTTACTCGTCAAATGTCTCCTTTATGCGGATGATCAAGTAATACTTGCGTCATCAGCTGAGGAGTTACAAGAGATGATAACAAGTCTGCATGTGTCATTAGAAAGAAAGGGTATGAAAATCAACGTAAGCAAGACGAAAGTTCTGGTTTTTGAAAGAGATGAATTTAGGACGCTGTGTGAAATTATGATAGGGGGTAAGAAAGTGGAACAAGTGGATGAATTCATATATTTGGGTTCAAAATTTACTAGGGATGGAAAGTGTGATGGTGACATAGAACGAAGAGTGAATGCTGGAAATTCAATTAATGGGGCATTGCATGCTTTTATGACTAGCCACAAAGTCTCGGCAAAGGCTCGAGTGGCTGTACATAGAGGTGTGCTAGTGCCGACACTTATGTATGGTAGTGAAAGTTGGGTATGGCAGAAGAAGCACGAAAGTAAAATCAATGCTGTAGAAATGAGAGCATTGCGGAATATTGCAAATGTTAAATTGAGTGATAGGGTAAGGAATAGCGTGATAAGGGAGCGGTGTGGTGTGAAAGAGGATGTAGTGACAAAAATAGAAAAAGGTATGCTATATTGGTTTGGTCATATGGAAAGGATGAATGAGAGAAGACTGACAAAAAGTATTTATATGGCTAGTGTGAATGGAGGTGCTGGAAGAGGAAGACCGAGGCGAATGTTCTTGGATCAAATTCAGGACAATCTGATTAAAGGCCAGGTCAAAAGTACTTTAAACCGACGAGCATGTATGCGGAACGGGATGAAAGTTGAAGAAGCGAGAGAAGTATGCAAGAGTCGTAGCAAATGGAAAGAAGTGGTCTCTGCCTACCCCTATGGGAAAAAGGCGTGATATTATGTATGTATGTATGTATGTATGTATTTTCCATTTCTCAAAGAATGTCAAAGAACAGTTAATCGAACCAGTTAAGAGGAATACTACTTGTATTGGGGACTTGGGGATTCTGTTATATGTAATAGTATTGGCTGAAAGAAAATTAAATACTCATAATTAACAGTGGAACGATAAAATCCAAATTAAATTTAATGATGGGTAAGAATGATGGGTAAGAATGATGGGTAAGAATGCTGTGAATCATGCTCGTCTCCGTGTCAACAAACGCTTCAAACACTTAAAATCTTGGTCCATAAAAGTTTGTAGCTATATTTATTAGACGTTAGACGAACGATACAGCTACCTTAATGAACATTAAGACCTTTGAGGTTAGCGAACGCGTAACGCGTGAACTTCAGTCGTCCACCGATATTGAGTGGGAAAACGGCCGTTAATTCGTCTTTTAGCAACTTGCGCCACCTATTAGGGGGTAGCGAAAAACTTGGAACACTTAAGCGAAAACGCGGAGGGCTGAACTTGCTCATTTTCTGCACCTCATTATGGGAGTGACTTTAGTTTTTGTGTATTTTTATGACGTTGCGAAAATCCGCCACTATCGCACGCCAAATTAGGGAACATTTTTAGATATTTTTAGTTATAATGACAAAAGCACAAAAGGCCTATGAAGCGTCATTAGGAGATTAATAGACAGCAATGGTACGAATATATGTTTTCTCAACGCACTAAAGTTTAGTCTAATTATTTTAAATAGAAAAAAAGTACACAAATGCATGATACCTATGATAATATCCGCACTGGGCCCGCGTGGGGACTATAGCCCAACCCTCTCGTGATAAGTGGAGGCCTGTGCCCAGCAGTGGGCCGTAAAATAGGCTGTTGTAGTATGATAATAAACGAAAAAACAAGTAGACGACTAAATATTAAAGATAGAGTGGATAAAGGCACTGTCGAGCTGAAGTAAGCCCTCCCAAGTGTGTAGCGCGGCAGAAAACTACTTAAACGCTTTTAATAGGTTTTAGAGTGCCCTGTTTTTCTTCTATTTTCGGAAACTTTGCTGCGAGTTACCGGGACTCATGTGATATAGTGGTTTCAACATAATTTCAGCTTGAGGGCAATTCTTCTTAGCGGCTCCACCGCCGCCGTTATTGTTCTCCACTGAATTGTTGCTTTAATATTAACGATTTCTGACAACTTTATTGTAACACGGAAAATGCTGAAACCGAAAGTTTCAGATGCAATCGAATAATCACATAATTATTTGAAACCTAGAAACCGTTAGGAGATCCACCGTTGTTGACGTAAAATATTTATGTAGTAGGTACCTAACTTAAGGCTACCATGTACCTTATTTATTATACTCGTACATCTACCTCCACTCCCCACTCCCCATTTCAACCGCGAATTTCGTTTCACCCAGTTTCGATATCAGATTGAAATATTGCCAAAAGGAAACTTCGGGGAATGTGGATTAGCTATCATGGCCAAACAGATCTTTGTGGGAAGAAGACTCCATCATTTTCAAAATGTTCTTTTGCATAATTTTGTATACTCTGACCAGCAATTCAGCAGAGCTGTCAATGAGGGCGCTAATTCTGGGTCTCCTATAGCGACACATTTATATTTTATTTTAATTCACTTTGTCTGCCGCAATATGGTGGGTTTACTGAATTTCTGGTCACACTTTACCTAATAATTTAATGCCGAGACGTGATAAACTGTTGTGGGGATGGTGAAAACAAAGTAAGATATCTATATGTACACCTTTTGAAGCCGTGATGGCCTAGTGGTTCGAATAAAGCTGAATAATCTCAAATGGGAGCAGTTTGTTATATCACATTCGCCACATTACAGACACGCTATCGAGAACCTGTATCTTGGGATAAACTTCAGCAAAAACTATACAACTTCTTATGAAACCCGCAAAGATTCAGTTGGTAAAGGAACGACCGCGATCGGCGAGTCTCACGCTCGGAGATCGGTAATTTCCTGATTCGATTCGAAGTTCGTCAACACGCCCTCGTTCGTGCTCAATTACATAAAGCGTATTGGTAAGCTTTCGGTTTACGACATAATAGAGGTCGATGATCTGAGAAGACCAAAAAGGGCGCAGAAGATAAATACTTATTTACTCGGACGGGAGATTTTCGATCAATCAAGAGCTCGATCGATCAATTACGCTGGAGAGTTAAAGTTGAGATTCATAATTTTAATACTAGAAAATAACCGTCCGTAGAAGTCCTACTTCAAAGTTAACTTTTAATAAAGGGCCAAAAAAAATGCAATATTCATATTAAAAGTACATGGATAATATTTAGGATAACATGAAAAGAACTAAACTTTTGAAAATGTTTAATATTGACGTCACGACGCAAAAAAATAAATGTATATACCTACCTACAATTAAAATAAGGGTATTTTACTCAAACATGTGCTGGTTTTAGAATTTTTAAAACACGGTTTTACACGACAACATGTTTGTACTATACATATATCATATGGATGTTTCTAGAAGTCTTTTAGCCAGCAGAGGGTCGTTTTAGGGACTCAAAAATGGCGACCAAAACCAATGTGTCACTACAACGACCGAGAAGCGAGGAGTGAGGAAGAATGAGGTCCCGGGCACTGAAATCGACCTGCATTGCAGTTGCAGGTTAAGAAGACAGCCGAGACGTCGCAACCCGCGAGTTAAATAGTTTATGAATCCGGGTGCATTCACCCGTTCGGTGGCGTGTGGCGCCCGCCGCGATAACCCATCGGTGGAGATGCCCACGCTTCAGATAGCGCTGCGGACAGGTTATATTCATATAACGCAGTTTCTTGTAGAGTAACCCCGTAAAATTTACTGTGTCATGCCATACTTTAGCAATGCGATAATGTCCTAATCGGTGTCTAACGAAACCATAATCGTCATCCGAAAAATGGAAACTTTCTCTCGAATCTTGAATTAAGGTTCTAAGCAGGAACTTGTCTGCGACAGCCTCTTCTGCCTGATTCCCGCCTCCAAAGCAAGGAACAAAAACAGTTCCGATGACATATTCTGTCCAAGCCGATGTACCGATAATCCTATATGGATAAAGCAACAATTAAAACAGTTATGTTGAGAAGATTAGCTAACTACCTGATTTACAATAACAATTTATCTAACAAACAAAAAAAAGTTTTATAATAATTAAACTCGACATGTACTGACCGATATTATTAGATTTATTAGTAATTCGATTTTGACAAAGCAACATTTTGTTGTATTAGGAAATTAAAGTATCTAGTGAAAGAACAAATCACTTGGGATTTTACCCTTGAAAGGTCGATTAAAGAGATTGTGTTATGTTTCACAGTCAATGATCGAAGGAAAAAAGTTCATACTTTTATCCTAGGGCATTTCCAAAGTTGTGTCACCCTATTACAAAACATGACCTATCTCCATACACCACTTTCCTGCGAGCGGACAGGACAACCATGCACCATGCAATTTGCATTTTGAGGTAGGTCTGGTTTTCCACTCACTAGCTGATGGCGTGGTGCCCCAAATTATAAATTGCTTAATGGGTGAATAATTGTAGGTTGCAATAATACTTGGAATGCATTTACGCAAATAATATGTATTTTTACCAGACTGCGCGGAAGGAGGGTTATGTTTTCCGAGTGTACGTATGTATATTTCTTTAGCACTTTAACATTTTAGCTTGTGAAGTGTCATTAAATTCGTCTTCTTTGTGAGAGTGACACTGGGTGAGTACATCAAAAGTAGGTATGCAGTCGGATTATTCATTTTTTCGAAAAACCGGCCAAGTGCGTGTCGGGCCACGCGCAAAGTATAGGGTTCCGAAGATGAGGATGCCCACAGTACCTTTCTAAGACTTATTAGCATCTAGCTAGCCTGTGGTATGACGTGCCCGTCCGACGCCCCTGCCGCTCGAGAAATATCATTGGTCTTTATCATTTCATAAGTTGTTCGACTATGACTCGTAAGTTTGTACAGCCTACTTAGCTGTGATAGTTTTCCTTTCAACTACGTTATATATGCCACAACCGTGATTTTTTTCAGCCATCCAAATACCACCATTTAGCTGGCAGGGGGGGGGACACGTGACTCTAACAAAAAATAGCACTTTAAAGCTTAATATTTCACAAACGCATCACTTAATCAAAAAATGGTTTTAACAAATCCACAATATTTTTTAATACCTATTCAACGATATGCCGCACCATGGGGTACGCAAGAAAAAAAATTACATCCCCACTTTACGAGTAGGGCAGGTGCCCTATAAAAAAAAATATTTCAAAATTTTATTGTACCACTTTGTCAGCGTAACTAATATGTATATTCATGCCAAATTACAGCTTTCTAGAACTAAGCATCTCCGAGCAATAGTGCGGACAGACGGACGGACGGACATGGCGAAACTATAAGGGTTCCTTGTGGACTTCGGAACCCTAAAAATGGAGTTATTTAAAAGTGGGTCTTTTGCAGCGATTTTAATATGTCGCCAAATAACTCTTAATAGGAATTTTAATTTAAGCTGTGAATTGGCCTTACATTAACCCTGGACTTTTTCATAAGTGCCTACTTCTAAGGGTGCATCCAGATCTGGTGAATGTGCCGCGAATGCGCCATCTGGACGCACCCTAATAGTGAAAATTATTTATGGTGAGTATCAGTATCAAATAGGGTTACATTTGGACTTATGAATTTTTAAAGGTTTTTTTATCTGTTTTTTTGGGATTTCATAACGCAATTTGTTTTAAATTTTGAAGTAATGTTATTTATTTAGATTCGCGTCACGATAAAAAAACTATAATGATTATCATATTTTAAATAAAATTTAACATTAAATAAAAAATAAAATAATGTTTTTAATGTGGTTGTGAAGTAAGTACACAACACCAAAATTTTCGTATTTTGAGGGATTCTACTGATCCTGCCGGCTCCAATGCTGCTCTAGCACTGGACTCTTGTGTAGTGTGTAGAACATTGCTCCATTTACATTCTATGTCTACCTCAATAATTTGATAAGAAAACTCAAAGAAAATAAATTTAATAAACAATATAAATTAAAAGTTTATTTATTACAAAAATATACCTATTTCAAATAAAAAAATTGAAAACTGCCGTCAAACTCCAAAATTGTAGATGGTGCCGCCCCTTCACATCTACATTTTTTTCATATTATTTAAATAACCAGTAGGATTTTTTTCGTTGTGACATGAGTTTTTGATCTAAATACAAAACGTGTGACAAAATTCTGAAAAGGTTCAGAAACCATTTTAAACCATCAAACTCAATATTCATCACCATTAGGATACCTAGATGATACTCACCATAAGCAATTATCACTATGAGAGGTTTCTACTTATGAAAAAAACTGGGTTGATTAAGTTTAAATAAGGTTAAGTAAGATTAAGTAAGGGCCATTTTAACATATATGGAAAGCCGCATACAACCTTTGAATAAGGAAATTGAATAGGTAAGTAAAATAAGCATATGTACATAGTTGTAGAGTTACAACGAGAATGACTTATCAATTCGATTAGGCCATCTGTTTAACACATGGATAATGGGATTCAAAGATCATACATAACAGTGATTCAAAGCAAAACCATTCCACATTGCAAATATTTAATCACAAGATAGGTATTCCGTTTTTAATAGGCAGCAGAATTAAACCCAGATATGCACCGAGCATGACGGCTAGTTTATTCTTTACGAAACTGAAATGTTCGACCTTCGCTGCGGGACTCCATGAGCTACTGTTACTTTCTTAAAAAACCTTTAATTTAATATGTAATTACATGTGCGTGTTGAGTGCTAGTAGCAGTACATAAATTATATTTAAATGAAAGTGTACTGAATTTTCTCTCCGTATAAGTAAGTCTGGTTCTTTCGCTGAAAAATCAATAACACCCCGAAGTGATCGCTCTCCACTTTCTTTGATTATATTGCGCAGTTCAGTAAATGTTAACGACTTACCTCTTCACAGCTGACACAAATAAGTCTTGGTGAACACCACGATTCAGTCAGTATTTGTGAATATCCCGTTATAATCTTTTTATTTATTTATTTTCGATCACAACACAAACCGAACAGCAAACGTCGAAACGAAATTGCTCATTCATAGAGGCGTTTTTCTGGTTTTAACTGAATTGATCAGAGTGTCTGAACTGTCAAAAAACGCCTTTACTTAAGGGGAAGCATTAGCATAAGATTAACATAGGCTTGCATAGGGGAAGATTTTCACTGTGGGAATGGGGATTATGAAATCAAAGAATTAGTTATTTTATCTCCGAATCCGCGTGTTGAATTAAAAGAGATAAAATATTTTAACCAGTCGCAGCCGCCCATTGTAACTTATGTACATAGGGCTACCACTGAAACATTTTAGTTTTTAACATCGATACCTCAGTATACCAGAAACCGCTGTGAAAAATCATCTGTCTGTGGGGTCCGGTCTGTTCATGCTTGCAAGGACGTTTAAAAATAATCATTAGCTTTAAATATATTACTAAGTCAAACATTTTAAGCGAGAGACCTCATCATGTTCTTATTGACATGTATTAATGAACTCTTTCATACATGATGTATTTCATTATTTATTGACATTTTGAGACATTCGACATCTATGGAATTTATATTTATTTGACAATGGAGGCCATCTCCATAATTTTTTTTTTTCTGGACCCTTGCAGACTATACATCTCTAAGATCTTAGATTTAAGTTTAAGTTAGGGACTATACATCCCTTCAATGTAATTGTAGTACGTACCGATATGTATATTTTATACATGTAATGTAAATGTTATAACTATGTGTAAATTTTGAAAAAAGGCCTGCTTGAGTTTGTTGCGGCGCTTCTTCTCAAGCAATGGGTCTAGGAAGCGCTAGTAAATTCTTTTCTGACGTGTAAAAGTGCCCCTATGTGGCCAATTTGCTGAATAAATGATTGAATTTTGAATTTTGAATCAGAAATTATATGTGGGTACTTTTCAGATCAAAATCCCACATCATTCAATTTCTTAGTCTCTTCAAAGTCTATTGCGCAGTGGTAAAAATCGGGAATAGTCCACAATGCAAATGCAAATTCCCACTATACTTAGTCTGCACATCTTACCGCGGACAACTGGGAATACTCCTTCAAAAAGATATGGGTGGCTTTTTCAGAGTACGGGATAAGTAGGTGGATCAAAATAAAAAATAAAAGAGCTTTTGAACTTAAATAATATTGATGTCCATTGATATCACATCTAAATCACTATGTGATTACAGCTTTTTTAAACGTGGTTAAACCGAAAATTGCTTGTGTTAAATGCAAGGCGTGACGTTTAGGCCTTCAGCGCGCAATCGTATCTGCTCGAAATGTCGTTCCAGTTAGCGACGTCGAATATGGCCTTTACGTAGTCAGCTCGTACGTTTTTGTATTGAAGGTAGTATGCGTGCTCCCAAACGTCAATTCCGAAGAGGGGGACCAGTCCTGTGAAATGAAATTTCATATTAAAATATTTTAAATTGAAAAATATCGGCATGCATGCAGAGGGTCGGGGATTCAAATCCAGCTTGCACCTCCGAGTTAACATATGTGCGAAATTCAATTTGAATTTACCACTGCGCTGAGCTTTTCGGTGAAGGAAAACATACATATGTAACAAACAGTGATATTGACTAAGTATGTAATGACAATCTTTAACATTGGCAGCCACTTCACATGACAGTGTCGCCAACTGGTGAACAGGAATACAGTGGGGTAACCAGTGATCTTCTTGATTTATCCCCCAATAAATCTTGACCCTTACCAGTGGTGGCCTGCAGCGGGTCCTGGTTAACGCAGGTGGCAATCTGCAGCTTTTTCATCAGCTTGTTGTAGCCGAGCCAGCCCCAGCCGGAGCCCTGCACACCCACGGACGCCGCGGCCAACTGGTTCTTCATGTTCTCCAGAGAACCGAAGTCACTGAAATGTTTAGCGCAGATAAGTGTGAGGAATTCAAGCATACATACTTGTATGTTTCTTAAAATCTTAGATTTAATAGTGCAAGGAATCCAAACTACAATCTACTTGAACATGGAGGAAAATCTACAAACAATAAGCATAATGAGAATTCTGATGTGCCATGTTAATTACCCCAAAATATTTTGATTACAATTAAAAAATGCCTGCCTGCCGTGCAATTAATGCAATAAAAAATAATTCAAAGTTAATCTTAAGGTCAGAGTATAAGAAGAAGGTTAACTTAAAAATATCACTTTAAAAACAATGGACAGATTAAGCAGAAGTCACCTTAAGGTCAGGAGAGAAAGACAACACAAAGGTAAACAAAAATTACAAGCGGCCAGTTTTATGCCCAAGCTGGAAGCAAGGCTAAGCTAAACAAAGAGGTTTTACTTTTCAATGGCTTTGAGGAGAGTAGGCGAGGGCTTTCCGCCGTTGGCTGAGAGGTTCTGCCAGAAGATGGAGTGGTTGATGTGGCCACCACCATTGAATCGGATAGCTGGTGCCAGGTTTATGACGGTCCCAATGTCGCCTGTTAAATACACAACAATAATGAATATATTATACATACATATTACACATATATTGACTATACATACATATATTGACTTATAACTTGGTGTTATGAATAAATTATTGTATTGTATTGTATTGTATTGAATATGAAGTTTACAGACCAGTATTCAAATACTTAAAACAACACATAAAAGAAACGACATAAGACTAAACTGACAAAATCAAGATAATTGTTAACTAAAATGCATCTAAAATGTGGACAAGATACTTTACCTGCTAAGAGCTCTAACATAACAATATGGATTCATTGAACGGTGATTATTGTTATTGGTCAACCAACCTTGTGCTGATAATACATAAATTCAATATGTAATTAAAATAAGTTGCTAGGACATATTTTTGATGTAATAACAAAAGGTGTTGGTTCCACCTACATTCCAATTCAAATTTAAATCAATAATCGTTTATTGATGCTTCATTATAATGTAAATGCGGACTGAAGTACCTTACCACCTGTCATTTACCATGTCACCTTTATCAAACTTTAATTTAACCCGTCATAGTAAACTATCCATGCCATTACTGTAGGACAGAAGACTATATTTATTCACTTGCAACAAGTATGAGGGATACATTTGCTTGTATTAATTTTTGTATTGTTTACTGTACATTTTAACTTTGATCAGTGATCAATAATAACAACTTAAAAACAGATTCAAACAAATTGGGAACCTCCTCTTTTTTTGAAGTCAGTTAAAGAGGTTAAGTAGTAACCAAAAGAAAATATGTTTATCATTTGCAATTTGCAAATCTATACTTACTTAAATGTGTGAACAAAGATAACAACAAAAAGTTGGTTAAACCAAAACAAATTGAAAAGTCTTATTTACTTTGTAATGGCTTGTAATAAGCAAGCAGAAGGCTCCGTCTTGCAGGCAGTTAGGTTTTGCCACAGGATGGAGTGGTTCACATGTCCGCCGCCATTAAACTTCACAGCACTGAGGAGACTCAGTACTGTGTTTGTATCAGCTACTGTCAGGTTAATAGTAAAAAAAGGCTTTAGTCATTATTTCCCTATTAGCCTATGTCCAGCAGTGGACGTCTTATGGCTGAAATGATGATGATGATGATGATGATGATGATGATGATGATGATGATGATGATGAGTCATTATTTGTCTGTTTTGAGAACAATACCTAATATATCTGATGTCTACTATAATTTCTATACACAAATCCATGAGAAAAGTTATGTAAACAAAATCCACTAGATGAATATTCATGAATATTCTTTGGAGAAATGCCAAAAAGAAAAAAGATGAAAATCTGTACATATGTACAGCAGCAGCAGCACACACAGCAGTGTCCTAGTATGTACAGCAGTGTCCTAGTCCACAGTTATTAGGAAATATGTCTAAACATAAGTTTGTATTAGCTGGAAAACTCCTAAAGTTCCTCATTTGTGTACCTTTTGCTTGAGCCGCGGCCAATTTCTCCTCCGCCGCGTTCAGATTGGCCACATACGTAGCGTGATGCTTGCTGTGGTGCAGACTCATGATCTCGCGGCTGATGACCGGCTCCAGCGCGCTATACTCGTACGGCAGGTCCGGCAGCGTGTGCTTTTGGCGGGACGCACCCGCTGCACGACTGGAAAATTAGGAAAAAAACATTGGAAAAACACCGGGGCCAATTATAGAAGGATGTAACCACCAACTTACATCAAGCTTCCAATCCCTCGAGATGCGAACATGTTCGGAGCTAGAGTTATACTAATTAAAGGGAACCGGCGACTTTACAGTGTCAAATGCAAATGATAATTTATCAGTTTCAATAATAAACGTATAGATAGATAATAAAGATTATGCAATGAAAAGAGGATTTGATGGTCACTCACTCAGTTCGTCAAAAATGTCAGCTGACTGTCAGCAGTCACTGTCATCGAGTTTGAGGCTGTCTAAGCTTTGTTTTAAATCGTCATTTTTAAAATATTACCTACATCAGACAAATTTGTTAAAACAAACAAAAACTATAAATAATTTATAAATATAATTAATAGGTGTCGAAATAAATGCTAAGATTAAGATTATTATCAATATAAAACTTTTTTGTCTATATAATGACGTCGTGAGTAAAGTCACGTACGTCACCAATTTGATCAATGGTTCTCAAACTAATAATATGTATACAAAATCAGTCATTGCATTGCGGCGCGTCAAAAAGTAATAATTCATTAATTCAACCAACCATTTGGCTCGGAAAAACCATTCTCACTTTTAAATGTGCCAGCTAATTGGAAGATAATATAAGAAAAACTAAATTGAACGTTATAATTTAATTTCTTTTATTTTAAAAAACATAATTGGGTACCTAATTTGGAAATAAGGAAATCATTTTATGAAAAGTATTGTGAAAATTACTCCATCTAAGTAGTAATATGTTTTGAAATTGTTAATAAAAATACTACCCAAGAGCGACTCGGATTTGCTTAGGTATATGAAAGGTCCCGTGGCAATCACAATCATTCCAAAAAATTTATTCCATGTATCGGAAACTACACGACCACTTTTGTTTAAACCTAACTAACCAAACCTAAATTCTATATGAAGATTTTTTAGAATTGTTCATTATATTTCCGATTTTTTTACCACTACCTACTTTAGAAGCGAATGTCTCGCAAAAAAATGGCATTAGTAGAAAATTTATTATTGCTACCTTGATATCATTTCGGAAGACCTATCCAATGATACCTTACATGCCCTACATTACATGCCCTTCCTTGAGCAGCATATGGGAAACTCCGTCGAATCTTTTCATCACCGATACCGCAAAGTTCTAAAACAACAAAAAAATGAATCTACGGAATTTAAAATTTGAAAAATCAAAATGGTTAGGCTATAGGGCAAACCCTTAACCTGATCATCTTTATTTTAGGCTCAAATATTAGCTAACTAAATTGACTGTTTTTCTAAAATTTTTGATATCATTCTTCGTTTCCAAAATATCGAGCGCCAAAATCAGAAATTCGAAAAAAATTGAATTCCTTTTTCACGATTTAGGCCTTAACTTTTTTCTGTTTTGACTTTCTTAAATAATTCTTTTTACTTCTTACTGCTCTCGTGAATACGCGTCTCTTGAGCCTTTTTTAAATATCATATCTTCACAACTCTCCGAGATATAAGGGGATCGCACTTTTTCGTGAAATCGGAGCCTATACTGGAGCGAACGAAAAGACAATTCCAATGTCAAAATTTCAATCGCCGCGTCTTAAAATGTAAGGCGTCCTATTTCAGCTCTCACAAGGAGATGTATGTAAAAAATATTATTAGAACAGTTTGAGTAGTATTGGCTATAATGTTGCCATTAAATAATATGTTTGAGTTTATTAACTGATAATTTATCATTTCAACCATTTTGATGGCCTTTAAAAAGAATATAATCATAAATTTGTATACGAGTATTATTAATAAAAGCAAAATCATTAATAATTAGCTTGTTCATCAAATAGACAGTCACTGAGATTTTGGCACTGGCAATTAACTTACTAAGCGTGTGTGCATTGAAGTCAATCAAATAAACGTTTCAGTGTGGATGTTTTCAATGTGTGCGTGCGTGTGCGTAAACATTACAGCGGTGGACGTGCAAAAGTGATGTTGTGATGTAAACGAAGTTTTTTTGCCGAATTTCTGTAACTGCGTATAAATTTAACACACACTTTATAAACTTACTAGTGCGAGTTGAATTTGATTATATTGCAAGTCAATTTCTACAGTTTCAGCAAACAAACATATACGAACACTCGAAGTGCGGTGCGTGGAACGTTGCTATTAGTGGTGGTGCATTTTGTTTATTTATAGACTGTCGCAATTTGCAGACATGTAATTATTTCAGTGGCGCTAAAATGTCTCATCAAAGGGATACAGCAATACATCTTCTTGCCGGAGGGTGAGTTTGGTTCCGAGTTGATAACTGATATCTTTTTTTTATCGTTGTTGACATATCTACCTACCCGTACGATGTGAGAGAAACATGTGGGCCTAGCCAACGTTATTTACACCAGTTTTGTTTCTGTTGAGTTTTCGCGATCACAAATTATTGACCGCTGGCGCGTAGTCGCGTGGCATTACCAATAATGTAAATAAGGCAAAAATTGCGACCCCAACTAAAACTAAAATAACGTTACCATAGAACTAAGTCACAAGAAAGCTATGAATTTAACCAAAAGGATGGGAAGCCCTGTCCCCAACAGAAGGTCGCTAATAGGCTGTGATTGTTTTCTTGCGGCGCTTCTTCTCAAGCAATGAGTCTAGGACATTTAAAAGTGCCCCTATGTGGCCAATTTGCTGAATAAATGATTTAATTTTTATTGATGGTGGTGGCTGGTTTTGTAATTAAAACATTATTAATATACATTATTCTATTTATTTATGTTTATATTTTGTAAATTTTTCCCATGGAAGCCACTGCTTAGATAGCAGTGTCCCTCCAATCCTGAATCAAATCAATTCAATAGAAAAGGCATTGAATGTTTCTAAAATGTAATTATATTGATAATTTTGTAGTTATAGGTCACTTTCTCTATACTATACTCATTGAATTTAATTACTTACATATCATCTCCTAAAATCACACACCCCATAACTATTTTTTTTTGTTACTCTACTTATCAAAAAATAAAACCAACTATAAAACTAGTTCAATGGACTCTAGCTATAATTACATACTCATAATATTAAATAAATAAAGCATAAGCATATTTCACAGTTTATACAGTAGTTGCACAATATTCATTTCATTTTGCATTCACCTTTAGTAAGTACAATTGTTAATGATGCAAGAAGCTGTAATCTGTGAAGCTGTGTGAGCTAATTTCATATGTAGGTACACTAGCAAAGGATACTTGACTTTAATAACAATGTTATAGGGCTTAAAATTCAGTAAATAAATAATAGCAGTCATTTAAGGATTAAGAAAAACAATGCTATACTTAAATCAAAATAAGATCAGTGCTAAAATGACTGCTTCTTTTATTATTCCCTGAAATTCAAGACCTGTAACATTCTTTTTATAGTCAAACTAGCTTCTGCCCGTGACTTCGTCCGCTTGGAATTCGGTTATCGTTTTTCCGGGATAAAAAGTAGCCTATGTCCTTTCCTGGGACCCCAACTATCTCCATGCCAAATTTCATCTCGATCGGTCAAGCGGTTGAAGCGTGAAGAGGTAACAGACAGACAGGCAGACAGACAGAGTTACCTTCGCATTTATAATATTAATATGGATATCCCTTGCTAGATTAAATTTGAAATTAGCTCACCCATTTAATCTGAACATTGATTAAAAACAACACTTTATTATTTACGTTAGATTTGAATCTTATTTACTTAAATAACATTAAATCAGTACAAAAATACATAAATTACATTTTTCTACAATCTATTCTTATCACAGTCAGTATAAACTTAGATAACATCTGATATAATATTATCTATCTGGTTCCAGAGTGGCAGGCACAGCGGGGGCGGTTGTGACATGCCCACTAGAGGTTGTGAAGACTCGTCTGCAGTCCTCAAAGGGTGTCGGAGTACCTCCGACACAGCCACCCCCCTCGGACAGCGATGCTGCTCGTTCAAAGAGAGTCTGCTCAAAAATTCCTAAGCATCAGGTAAACCAACTTCATAATTTGTAATTTTTCATTTTGTATTTACACATTTTATTAAAACAAAAATATGAAAAGTCTTACAAACTACTTTCTTTATCTAAAAGGCCAACACTACAAGGCATGGTACCCAAAACGCTGGCAGCATTTCACTTCATAATTTAAATCCCTTATCGGATATCAAATATTATCTACAGCTACAATTTAATAGATCCAGTAGTCTAATGTTTTGTCTAGCTACATTGACTTTTTAATGCTTTGTACTGTTACTGTTGTGCAGATTTATAAAGAAATCAAACAACTTCTCAGTGTTTGATATCTTTAATTTTGTTATCTTTATTTATTTTTATTATCTTACATATTTAAAGATAAAAAAGTAGTAGATATGCCTTGTTCTTGTTTTCTATAAATACTACTTCAACTAGTAGTATTCTATTCTTCTACATATTGTGTCATAGTATTTCTACACTCTAAAGCAATGAATTTGGGTCACTTTGTATAGCATTTTCCATACATAGTGACCCGAATTAATTGCAGTTGAGTGTATTTTGTGGAATAAGTAGGATAGGACGTCATTTTGTTTTGATTATGTTGTAAATGAACCATAATGGGTATGAATGATAATCTCAGCCATAAATAGACTTAATTGGAACTTACATGCAAACTTGTTTACTAGAATTATGTAGGTACTACAGACTACAGAGATAATGCAGTCCACATGCTCTATGCGGTAATTGGGATGTAATTTGATTGCAAGAGGACAAGAAAACCATGAGTATTATTGCTATGTATACCAGACCGCTATTTTGTTTAAAAAGAAAATTTGCTTAAAGCAAGCTAGCACCAACCACTGTACCTATACCTTCTTAATTTTGTTAGCAATTGAGTTCTTTCATGACAAGTTTAGTTAAAATGATTTAAAAGATACGCGATATTTGGGTCCCAGTCGCACGGCACACCTACTTAAATCGACATACAATCTTAGTACTATTTTTAAATCCTTTCCAAAAGCATATTTCGTTAAATATGTGTGCTGACATTGTGCCCAGACTTCTTATCCTTGACATAAATTTTAAATTCAGGGTAAAGGAAACCTGTTTCATATCATATCGGCATATACGCCAAAAAGTCAATCAACTCATTCTTTGTACGATGAATGAATCTGATTGCAAGTCTGGTTTTACATAATTAGTTGATGACTAAGTTGACTAATGCCCTTGCTCCCAGTCTATATTATATTTTACTACGATCGTATGACATGACATGGTTTTCGTAAACAATGCATCGGTGCGCGCATACAGGCTCGCCCTGTGCTCAGAAATGTAACGATCGAGTTCTGAGGTAAACACGGCTAATAATAATCCAATGAATGGACATTGAGACCGTTTTAGAGCATTCCTTTGCCATTTCACTTCCATCCAATTAGTCTGACAGCTAACTATCAATAATTAACTACCATAGTGTACTTTTAAAACAGTATTGTTTAAAGTTAAGACGACTTTCCGTCACCTTATGTCTTGCGAAAAATCAAAGTGAAATTGAGCTAGTGACCCGAAGTAAACGCTGGCGCTCGTCCAAATACCAACAGACACGCTAGAAAATATTGATTTGTTTTATGAACCTTTAGTAATTTATGAGACAATGCCGCTGTGCACGCAGAGACGACATTAACCGTTATTTTATTAATTATGCAACTATTAAATAGGTACTTTATCCTAATTTAGAATGAATGGCGACGCAAAGTGTCTACGATTATTTATACTGACCTCAACTACGGCGGTTATGCAACTGTTGATTCCGTTGGTCATCGACCTAGGTCGTCTTCTATTCTATGCCAATTATAAAGGATCTTTTCGTATTACAAGTACCTAGCGTAGCTACGTTAGTTGATCTGTGGTTAATTATTCTAATACATACTATGAACATCTCTATTTTCCTCCACGTGGTTACTAGACTTGCTTGTATAGGATTTTCGACAGTTCAGCAGTAACAAAAGTCTTCATTGAATTGCCGCCCGTTAGGCAAGTCATCAATATTATTCAAATGTCTAAGATCAGATTTCATGTTCTTGAAAACACTGGATTCCTCATTGAGTCTTGGGTTCGCATCGGTTAACACGACTTCATGAATGATGAAACCTATCTGAAATATAAATGACGAAATTTCAGAATTAATGCAATACCCATTTATCTAAAAAGTAGCAACTTACGTACCTTCCTAATTTGTGTGTAAATGTAGACAGATTTATTTATTTGCGTATAGATCTGCTAAAAATATTCCCATTAAGTTACCTATCTGTTTTTTATTCGATCAGTAGGCTGGAATGTGGCAGTAACCTTTGCGATAAAAATAACTCATATGCTCTTAAGGTACCTACAACCATATCGCACAT
This sequence comes from Aethes cnicana, assembly GCA_963971205.1. NCBI lineage: Eukaryota > Metazoa > Arthropoda > Insecta > Lepidoptera > Tortricidae > Aethes > Aethes cnicana. The sequence goes on along the minus strand of OZ020287.1, from coordinate 9,727,399 downwards.
TATTGCTGTGTAGCTTTTAAAATTAGATGTCTCATAGAAGTCAAAGTCCGATCCATATATATAAAGACAATGTACCTAATTTGAAGAAGAAAAAAGAAATGAACTGCATATCAAACTAGGCGATAATTTAACACATGATAACATGCAAGCTGCCAAGCCCCCTTTGGAATTGCGTCTTATTTTATTTACTAGCGCATACAATAAATAGGTGGCTATAGGTATTATTACATAACCAGATAAACGGCGACCTTCTACAATGTCAGTGATTATGCTAACGGGATTTCAAGGTTGTACGTATAAACTCTTGTCGACTTCTGTTAGCCATATGGTTTAAGAACTAATTTCACGCGTATGCCATAATAGAAGGTTAATATAGTTTCGTGTATCGATATACTGGTGGTGTGAGCAAAGTCCAATACTGTTCAAAACAACTTTTCTAAGAATAAACCGAATATTTCAAGCCGGAGAATACCTATATCGTTTCTTCAATTCCTTAATTATAACTTCAGGTTCCCGCATGTCCTGAGAAAGTTAGCGAGTTTTCATGGATTACGCGCGTAGGTATCTGCCACTTTTACACTTTTCCTTTTAATGGGCAAAGAGTTTTTGTGGAAAGGGCATTGATAAATATCAAAGTTATAGATTTATCCTTTCTTAAACTAGTTTGTACAAAATGTTTAAACAACCTTGTAAGTCTATAAATAATTGAACGACTTGATCATTTCTACTATTACTATCTCAATAACAATACGATGCGGTAGTTGGCAATGACTGAATCATACTTACACGTTTACACAGCTCGAAAATGGCTCTTATCACTGCGAAGTTAAATTATCAAGTTGCATACTATGCTATACACCACATTCATTTGCTTCGAGTAAACTTTCTATTTTCATAAGGCTTCAGTGTTTGCCTCCCTGGCCTTGTCATCTCCCATACTTTGATTTGCTTTATGTACGTGTATAGGTAGGTAAGTTCGTAGTTGCAATCAGTCTTCGCCAACTGAATCCATACAATAATTGTTGATGAGAACCCACAATACACGAGATTCACTGGATTTCATCGAAACTTCAGTTTCAGACCAAGTGCTGCATGTCTGTGATTGTAGGTATGTCGATCTAAGTTTTTAGGCGAAATGTTAGGTAATAGGTAGGTATTTGAAATTTCATGTAAACGCCATCAGGTGTTTACCATTACATGGCCAGTGTGCTCGTTTGCCTACCAAGAACATATAAAATAATCATGTATAGTTTTCGCCATAATGAAAATTAGAATTTATAATTTCGTGAACTTGCTGTTTGGTCCAGTTCGAAACATTTTATGTCTGGTACCATGCTGGTACCTATTTCTGAACTGTTGACTGATCGATGCCAGTCTGAAATGTTTTTGACGAAAGCACATTTAGCCCCTCCTATTTAGTTTACCATCACTTGTGTAGAAGCGATGAAATAATGTTGTAGATGTAGTTTTATGTTCTTGTGTTGTTTATGTAGTTGTAGAAGTGTCTTTGTATATTTTCCCGTGTTATTTGTGAATGTATGTTTATTAATGGTATTTACGTCTATTTTTTGATCGACTGCACCAGAAGAAGTTTTATGTTTTTTTTTTCGACCGTATTACATTATTACATATTTCTTTCTCGCGCTCTGTGGCCTAAACAGACAGCCTGATGGATTTTAGATTGTGAGGTGTCGTTAAAATGATCTTAATTGTAAGAGTGACACTGTGTAAATCAAAACTTTGTATGCAGTCGTATTATATTAGTTTTTCAAAAATCGACTTATTTAATTGTCATTTATGTGATGAATCATTTTATTTATATGTCTTAGAGTTAAGATAAGAAAATACGTTGCTTATCTAAAATACAAATTTATTTTATTATTGTTCAGTGGCGCCCAAAGTGGGACTTAACCTAACTTGTTAATAACATTTTTTTTCAGTTTCAAGCCTAGTTGAGAACTACTTTGAAATGTGTTTGAGATTTCTATGAGCAGAGTCACGAATTGTTTGACTTTCAATGATATATCGACTCGCGTGTTGACTAAGTTGGTTCTCAGCTAGATGGAATATTCTTATTAATTCCATGTGTTAACTGCATGTGCTACACACAAGAGATGGATTTACATGATCTAGCAAAGTATCTTTGGACCAGAGCATATCCCAATAAAAAAAAAAAACAGAAATCAAGCAATTTTTTTCACTTATTGCCATCTATTTGCCTATTTAAACGCTTCCTCTCATTAAGGTGAATCGTCGCTCATTATATACACATTTCCAATGAAACTCTGTAAACAAACAAACTCTTCTTAACTCTAACCATGTGTGAATTGCGTACAACAATAGTTATTGTGTGTGTTACCTGTATTTTTTACAAAGTTAAAAGTAAATTTTGTGAATTTCAGAACAATGGTACTTGTTTACGTTGTTTGCCTTGTCGACGAAGAGTTCACATTTGTTTGTTTTGAGTTCTTAGACTTTGTTAGGTTAGTACACATTAGCTAAATGCTTGTAGGGTTTGCAGAGGTCACTTTTTCTTCCACTCTGGTCCATAGATACTAGACTAGGTCAGCAGAGTAACGTTGGCAATATAACGCAGGAGGCTAAATGGGGCTACAGACGTACGATGGGCGCGATGTTCGCATACAGCCGGCAGGCAGATCGCATGCTGATGTCGTACAATTGCCAGGTGCAGCCGTGCGCCCGCGCCGGCCAAGCCCGCGCCACCTCCCGTATGAGCCTCATACAGTGCATCAGGTAAGAAAAAACATAATTAAATACGCTACCAACGTCCCTCTACTGGACGCAATGGCCATATCAATGTCTGGGTTTCAGCAGAAAGTTAACATGAGCTGTAAGTCCATACGGAAACGTCATTTTCTCCATAGTAAAAGCATGTATCACCCTCGACCGCATCGTCACTTACCGTCAGGTGAGATCGTGGTCAAATGCTTGCTTATAATAATAATAAAAAAGTTTTTATTATTCAACCCAGGATTAATGGCCATTGGATGACGATCTCGAAAATCTGGTTCATCCTTAGCGGTCTTATTTGGTAAACAAAGTTCTAATCTCAAAATGCTTATTTTTGGACTATTTAATCGTAAATGAAAGAACCCTACAGTAAATGTCACTAAAGATATGGCCCATATGCTATCAGGATGATTTGATACAGTAGTACTACAGCCTATTTGCGTCCCACTGCTGGGCACAGGCCTCCTCTCATCACGAGAGGGTTTGGGCTATAGTCCCCACGCGGGCCCACTGCGTATTGGGGACTTCACACACATCTTTGAATTACTTCGCAGATGCGTGCAGGTTTCCTCACGATGTTTTCCTTCACCGAAAAGCTCAGTGGTAAATTCAAATTGAATTTCGCACATAAGTAAACTTAGAGGTGCGAGCCGGATTCGAACCTCCGACCCTCGGCATGAGAGGCGGTAGGTCGAACCACTAGGCCACCACGGCTTCTATTTTGATATTTGATAGATTTGATACAGTAATAAATCTATTTTATCTGAAAAATTAGCACTTTGATTGAGGTTAGAATTTTTTGTTTACCAACTAAGGATGATCAGACTAGATTACAAGTAGGTAGCCTTTTTTCTGTAAGCAATGGATCGTTTTAAATCGTTGGCATCTCACTACGTTAAGGGTTACGGGAGGGTTATGAATTTGGGTACTTAAACCAAAAATACTCAATATCTACGAAATAATTGTAAGTCCAGTCACAATAACCGTTATCTAAGGCCACTCAAGATAAACGCTCGGTTTTATTTTACATGCACGGTAATATCTGTAGTTGCTATGTACACTCATAGTTTACGATTTTCTTACGGCTAGTATTAAAATCGATTTTATTTCGACGTCTAGTCCAAATGGAAAAGTTATATCGTGAATTTTGACATCGGCGCTCACACTTAGGTTCATTATGAATTATGCCTGACTTGCCTTATAGATTTTCCCACTTAGGTACATGCACTTGCTTGATCCATAGTGGTAAAAACCGTAATTTAACTGATTTATGAAACCTAGATTGACGCAGTAATCGATAAAGTCCTGCAAATATATCGATTGATAGGCAATATGAGACCTTTTTGTGTAATTACATTATGTCTACTGTTCCTTGATTGTGTGGTGTTCAATAAAGTATATTGTTTTGTATTGTGTATTGTATGAATAGGGATGACTTTTTTTTCCTCAGGGAGATTATTGAAAAGTATTGGACACGTATTTTTTCTTTTTTCACGTAATCAAACTTATGCGGAGATATATTGAGTTGAAATGTCGCGTGACGTCACGGTTAGGTACGATTTATACCTAACGGTGACGTAGTTAGCCCCCACTCTCCAACTGTAATGCGTTGGTATCTACATGTGCATGTTAGTCGGGTTTTTGGACAAGATTGCTATACGAGGTGTTCGGTGGTCAACTTGGCAACCGGCCATCACGTGTTTGTGATGTACACAGCGATAAGTGCAATCGAATCTTCTACTGCCCATCTATGCAGCTTTTACATCCAATGGAAAAAAACTCAAAACTAAATCTTATCTTCGCAGTTGAAATTCATTTCTTAGATAAATAAGTAGTCATCAAATAGTAACAGGATCTTACCGCTTACATCCAGCATAGTTATCACATGTGCGCTAATAGATAAGAAATTAAATGCGCCCATCGATTGTCACGTGGTAGTCGCAATGTGCGCACGATTTGCACTCGCCAAATACGTTCAGATTAGCTTTTACCAATATTGGTTCGGTTGACCGCTTATCTGTTCAGTTGTATCTTCGCGCTGATCACTCTTGTTTATCGTGCGGGATGACGCGCGGACGCGACCCCCGACGGTCAGATTCATGAAGATATTTTAGGCGCCAACCCGTAATCTCAATCGAAACTATTATCATTGCCACCAGCCAGTTATTTTAAACGTGACATTGATTACAAAGGTGGGTTCAATCTCTTGATAAACCAATCAATTTACGTCAATGGATTATCATCTGGCGATAGAGGTTTATGTTAATTTACTATTTCCAGACACATTGTCCAAACTGAGGGCCCAAAGGCGTTGTTCAAAGGCTTAGGGCCGAACATTGTGGGAGTGGCCCCGTCGAGGGCGATATACTTCTGCACATATTCTCAGGCGAAGGCTATATTGAACCAGAACATTGCTCCCGACACTCCCATAGTGCACCTATCGGCCGCCAGCGCTGCAGGTAACAAAACACTTACGACTCCTTGGGCTCATTTGGCACGCAGTTCCTTTTCTATACAAAAACACTACCTAATTTAAAGTTCCATTTTATCGTCAGGCCCGACAGCGACTTTATCTGTTGTGGATTTTTTTATGCCCGAAACAAAGTTACTCGTCTGCAATAATCAGTATTCTATAAATGTTTCTTTGCGTTGCAGGTTTCGTTTCATGCACAATGACAAACCCGATATGGTTCGTTAAAACGAGACTGCAATTAGATGGTCAGAACGTGACAGCTGTACAATGTATAAAAAGGATATACGCTAAAATGGTGAGTACCCGAGTACCTTACATAAGCAAGCCATACCATTTATTTATTTATAATTTATTTTGGCGAACTTAATGCATAAAGGCGTTCTCTACCAGTCAACCATTAGGCCAAACAGAAAGGAAAATGAGTAGGTGCATCAATATCAGAAAGAAACAACAGAAATACTAGGAAGATAACAAATGATTTCAAAAGAAGATACATTTACATAAACCTACATAAATATTGTATAAAAAATAAACATACATAAACTAATCTATCTAAATATATAAAACTCAAAGGTGACTGACTGACTGAGTGACTGACTGACTGACTGATATAGTGATCGATCAACGCACAGCCCAAACCGCTGGACGGATCGGGCTGAAATTTGGCATGCAGGTAGATGTTATGACGTAGGCATCCGCTAAGAAAGGATTTTGCAAAATTCCCACGGGAACGGGAAAAAAAGGGATTTTTACATTTTAATGTTTAAGCGCGTACGAAGTCGCGGGAAACATCGTAGAGATCTGAAATTGGGCATGCAGGTTCCTTAGGGAGCGTAGGAGAGCACTAAGAAAGGACTTCCCGAAATTCCCACGGGAACGGGAAAAAATGTTTTTTTTTACATTTTAAGGCGCGTACGTAGTCGCGGGGATCATCGTAGAGAGCTGAAATTTGGCATGCAGGTTCCTTGGGGAGCGTAGGGGAGTACTAAGAAAGGACTTCCCGAAATTCCTACGGGAACGGGAAAAAATGGATTTATTACATTTTAAGGCGCGTACGTAGTCGCGGGGATCATCGCAGAGAGATGAAATTTGGCATGCAGGTTCCTTGGGGAGCGCAGGGGAGCACTATGAAAGGATTTGCCAATATTCCCACGGGAACGGGAAAAACGGGATTTTTACATTTTAATGTTTAGGCGCGTACGAAGTCACGGGAAACAGCTATCTATCTATCTAAATATATAAAAGAAGAAACTGACTGACTGACTGACTGATTGACTGACTGACTGACTGACTGACTGACATATCAACGTAGAGCCGAAACTACTGGTCGTAGAGAGCTAAAATTTGGCATGCAGGTTCCTTGGGGAGCGTAGGGGAGGACTAAGAAAGGACTTCCCGAAATTCCCACGGGAACGGGAAAAAATGTTTTTTTTTACATTTTAGCGCGTACGTAGTCGCGGGGATCATCGTAGAGAGCTGAAATTTGGCATGCAGGTTCCTTGGGGAGCGTAGGGGAGCACTAAGAAAGGACTTCCCGAAATTCCTACAGGAACGGGATAAAATGGGTTTATTACATTTTAAGACGCGTACGTAGTCGCGGGGATCATCGTAGAGAGCTGAAATTTGGCATGCAGGTTCCTTTGGGAGCGTAGGGGAGTACTAAGAAAGGACTTCTCGAATTTCCTACGGGAACGGGAAAAATGGGTTTATTACATTTTAAGGCGCGTACGTAGTCGCGGGGATCATCGTAGAGAGATGAAATTTCGCATGCAGGTTCCTTGGGGAGCGCAGGGGAGCACTAAGAAAGGACTTCCCGAAATTCCTATGGGAACGGGATAAAATGGGTTTATTACATTTTAAGACGCGTACGTAGTCGCGGGGATCATCGTAGAGAGATGAAATTTGGCATGCAGGTTCCTTGGGGAGCGTAGGGGAGCACTAAGAAAGGATTTCCCGATATTCCCACGGGAACGGGAAAAATGGGATTTTTACATTTTAATGTTTAGGCGCGTACGAAGTCGCGGGAAACAGCTATCTATCTATCTTCTATCTAAATATACAAAAGAATAAACTGACTGACTGACTGACATATCAACGCAGAGCCGAAACTACTGGTCGTATAGGTAGAGAGCTGAAATTCCGCATGCAGGTTCCTTGGGGAGCGTAGGGGAGCACTAAGAAAGGATTTCCCGAAATTCCCACGGGAACGGGAAAAAAAGGGATTTTTACATTTTAATGTTTAGGCGTGTATGAAGTCGCGGGGATCATCGTAGAGAGATGAAATTTGGCATGCAGGTTCCTTGGGGAGCGTAGGGGAGCACTAAGAAAGGACTTCCCGAAATTCCTACAGGAACGGGATAAAATGGGTTTATTACATTTTAAGACGCGTACGTAGTCGCGGGGATCATCGTAGAGAGCTGAAATTTGGCATGCAGGTTCCTTTGGGAGCGTAGGGGAGTACTAAGAAAGGACTTCTCGAATTTCCTACGGGAACGGGAAAAATGGTGTAAAAAGGAAATGATTGATGAGTTCACTAAAACATTCTTTAAACCAGTCTGCTATTACCTAAATAATAAATTTTGGCACTAAACTATTTATTCATAAGAGATTAATGAAATGAAAAAAAAGGAATAATCTATACATATAATAAATAATAATTCTGTAGAAGAAGTCGCCGCTGAAAATTGAAAATTAAAAGAAACTATCTAATCAAAGGGACTATATGAACGATACTGAACACAAAATAACGATTTTTAGAAAAAAATACTGTATGTATGTATGTCCGGATTTAACTCGAAAACTACTGGACGGATTGAAACAAAATTTGGTATGGGGATAGTTTATAACACTGGTCAACATATAGGCTACTTTTTATCCCGAGAAAATGCATAGTTCTCGCGGGAAGGCTATTAACAAATTCCACGCGGACGAAGTCGCGGGCAGAAGCTAGTGCATACATAAACCAGCCGCACGAAGCAAAAAATGAAGGATTCTAAATCTACGCGCGTGACCTGCTCAAACATGTCAAACAAATCAAACAAATTCGCTAAGAAGAGAGCCCCTTAAGAGATACCCTTTGGGTGCGGTCTTTAATTAACGAACAAGTTGGTGGTTTGACATACTTTCCTGTATGTCAAGAAACTTGTTTTTTTTTGTCACCACTCATGAACTACATACGAATAATGTTTTGTCGAAGTCCTTGCAATTTAATGGAGTTTCCTTTCCTTGCTTTGCCTGCTGTTATCTGCTACGAATTTCGTCATTGTTTTTATAATGTTCGCGCTCGCACGCGCAATGAACGTGCGGCGCCTTCTAACTTCAGCGCAAACAAATTAAAGGCTTTCCACTATCTGGAGCTAAGTTAAAGTCCGACACAACGAAGGCGCGCGGCGAAGCACTTAAGCCGTTGACGCAGAGTCCATTATTGCTAAATCCACGCGCCTTCTAAGTTGTGTGAACCTGTACATTGTCATTGATTATTGTAATGCTTGTTATGAGAAGATACTTAACTGAATAATTCTTAGCAAGTTTAGGTTGATTAAGGGTACTTAAGCCTCCCACAATTCAATTTTATTTGCTGAATCCATACTAATATTACAAATGTGAAATTAACTCTGTCTGCTTGTTACCTCCTCACGCTTTAACCACTGGACCGATTTAGATAAAATTTGGTGTGGAATGGAGATAGTCGAGTCCCGATGATTTACATAGGCTACTTTTTATCCCGGAAAAAGGCACAGTTACCGCGGGTACGCGATAACCGAATTCCACGCAGGCGAAGTCGCATGAAGAAGGTAGTGGTCTATATTGGCAAAATTGCATTTTAAACATAATCTTCTTAATTCTTATTTAAGCTAATTTCGAACATTTTAACAATTTATTTTCTGATATAATGAGTATGTCGACACTACTAAGTATTTAGTAAAATAAAAACAAATTGTTTATGTGAAGATAAATTGAATTTACCACTGAGATTTTCGGTGAAGGAAAACATCGTGAGGAAACCAGCACGCATCTGCAAAGTAATTCAAAGATGTGTGTGAAATCCCCAATCCGCATTGGGCCCGCGTGGGGACTATAGCCCAAACCCTCCTCGTGATGAGAGGAGGCTTGTGCCCAGCAGTGGGACGCAAATAGGCTGTAGTAGTAGTATGTGAAGACAACCATCCTCAAACTAGAACGAAACCGGTAACGACATTCAGGTCATAACTGATCTCTTACCGGAATCATTCTAATCTTATCGCCAATATTCAAACCCTCGATGAACGCCGTTCGTAGTTCACGAATGTATTTTCCATTTTGCTAACATGCGATCACATTTCAGGGTATAAAAGGCTTCTACAAGGGCATAACGGCGTCATATATGGGCATCAGCGAGACAGTGGTCCACTTCGTGTTGTACGAGGGCGTGAAGGCCCGCCTGATGGCAGGGAGATCTCTGGACGGAGTGCCCAGTGACCAGCGGTCTCCCCGGGACTTCTTGGAGTTCATGGCGGCTGGGGCCTTCTCGAAAACCGTCGCGTCGTGTATTGCTTATCCGCACGGTAAGGGATTGTGCTTATCTAGCGTAAGGCCAAGATAAATGGCTGCTGGCATTGTACGTTGGTACATGGTTGGCTGGTACATAGTTACTTTTTTAAATCTAGGCAAGTGTATACTCGACCTAAGGCTGTGCAGTTGTTAAGTTTGCGAGCTTGCGGGTCGAGTGAAAATGCTCCATCCAATCATCATTGCTGTAACAGTATATACTTACGTATGTTATGTAGGTACATCCAGTAAAACACATAAATCGCTCAAGAGCGTCTTTTCAGCGGACGGGTGTGCTTTAAAAAAATTGCACATTACTTTAAGTAATGGGTACTTAAACAGTTTTGTTCTCTAAGATGTCAGAGTACTTGTTAAAGGCGTTAATGGCGTCGTATTCATTTCGTTTTTAAAGTGTCTTAATACTCTTAATAACTATCTCCAGTTCAACTTTAACTAGGTCAGAGCTAGTGCAAACAGTCTCATTGTATTCAACAGATTCTTAAAATGAATACCCAAGATAGTATTTAGTATCTAACGATAACTCGGCAACCCGCCTAGCCAGGGGTTCAATGACAATCAAATATGTCATCTTATCTCTCCACCTGATAACTCATTATTCTAATTTGGGATCAGACGCGCAGAAAGTGTCTCTTCTGTTTTAGATCGATGCGACACTATGTCAACCGTGTATAGAGGAATTTTTTCATGATGTTAAATGCATAAAGTAGGTTTTTTTATAGGTAGAGAAAAACTTGATTTTCACGGTTGCTTCTTTATTATTGGCTGCAGAAGATAACATTTTCACTTTTTTGTTTTCTGTCTGGTTCATTACCATTTTTGTTGCTTATTTAAAACGTAGCTAGTTCAGCGGGCACTTCGTTTGCGATCCACAAGACAACCGGTACTTTTTCTGTATGAAAATGAACCTTCTGTGCGCCACTTGTCATCGCAAACCACCACTACCGCCACCACCACTTCAGCCTATTTACGGCCTACTGCTGGGCACAGGCCTCCTCGCGAGTGAGGATTTTGGGCAATAGTTCTCACGTGGGAGTGGGACCAATGCGGATTAGGGACTTCACAAACATCCTTGAATTACTTCGCAGAGGCGTGCAGGTCTCCTCACGCTGTTTTCCTTCACCGAAAAGCTCAGTAAACAGAAGGAAGACCAATTGAAATTGAAACATTGGACTGACATGTTCTGGTCTAGTCGTGTTAATAGTTACATTATTGCAGAGGCCGCCAAGTAGCGCATTGCCGGACGAGTCAGTTAGAAGGCTGAGCGAAGCGAAGCCTTCTATTAGTACGAGTCCGGCAATCGCAATGGGGGCTATCGCGTGTGAATTTGCCACTAGAGGCGCTAGTGTCGCGTGAGGTCCAATAACATTCAGTTTTCACTGGTTTTGGCGGGTTTCGTGATACAAGTTATTAATTTCTTTAATTTACCTGTTGAAAAGTGATCTCCTTTGTGAAATTATCGCAAATATGGCAGGCGCGGATCCACCGTTGTGGGCACTATGGGCATGCCCACAACGCTAAATAGCCTTATAGACATACCTCATGCCTAAGAATTTTCACGTCACATTTTTACAGCCCAATGAGGTTGATAATTTCGAACGTCTTGATAAAAAAAACAGATAAGAGCGAGTTAAAATCGCTTGGAGAGGGTTCCATTCGTTGATTATTTTCTATATCATTTCAAATATGTAATACCTACCATGAACTTCTTATAGGTTTTCATATTAATCTGTAGGTCGATAACTAAGAATCATCGGTTTTTTTTTCACAATTTTAGGCCCAGTAAATTGAATTATTTTATTTAGGTTATCGTACGTGTTTGGGTCACTATGTTACATATAAGTACGTACCAAATTGCAGTAGTTTCGGAGCAAATTGGCTGTAACAGACACACGAGTGATTCTGTAAGCGTTCCGATATTTCGTTTTGAGGTTTGTAATCTTAAAAAGTAATGAAAAAAAAAATTCTCAATAAAAAAAAATTATCCGACTGCAAACTCCGACAGCCTACAAAGTCGGTGTCAATTTCACTATAAGATTGCCATCGACTTTGGGTCGTCGGTTCACTTGACACTGACTTTGTAGGCTGTCGGAGTTTGAAATTGGTTCTTATTTTTTTATTTAAAATTTTTTTTCGACTACAGTTTCCAACATGGGTACGATGGGACGTAAATGTCACTCCTAGTCTTTGAAATTGACGCCAAAATTATACACTTGCTAACAAATTTTGAGGAGTTCCCTCATTTTCTCATGGATTCCATCATCAGAACTGAACCAAATTAAAGTGGGTCCAATCCGGAGGTACCACCTTTTGATTAAAAAAAGAATCATCGAAATCGGTTCATAATTGACGGAGTAATCGCGGAACGTACATACAAAAAAAAATAAGAAAAAAACATACCAGACGAATTGAGAACCTCATTCTTTTTTCGAAGTCGGTTAAAAAGAGAGACTGTCAGGCCTGCTAGTTTCCGAAAATTGTAATGTTGTGATTTTGCTAAATAATTAAAATATTGTTCCTAGAGGCTCTGAGAGCTGTAGACATCGGGAATCTATTTTTTTGCATGGCTTGAATCAGTTTTTTTTTTTACTTTATAACCCCAATAGCTCCGCCATTTTAAAAAATTTACGAAAAATGACTACAAAAGAAATAAAAAAGGTCGAATCTGGTCACACATGTGCATTTATGATCCATATCGATATAAAATAAAATTGTGGTCTAGATCTGGCTCTTCTAAAAATAGCGACCGTCAACATAGCGTACACCGTAACGTACTATTTGGGTACTATTTATTTGCATAATCTGATCCTGGATAAATAAATTGACGGTCACTAAAAATACAATTGTTTGTTGTTCCCAACCATACAGCAGCTTTACAAACCCTATATTAGGGACCGTAAAATGGCCATTCGAAAATTGATTTTTTTCGAAGAAGGCGTATTTGGATAAGCTAATTTTCGCGCCACCTGCATTGTTTGGGCTTTTCAAATTTGTGGCAGGTTTAATTATACTTACTTTAAGTTTTTTTTTAATAAGCTTTATACTTCATATTTGCTTCAAAAATAAAAACCGGCCAAGTGCGTGTCGGACCACGCGCAAAGTATAGGGTTCCGAAGTTGAGGATGGCCACAGTACCTTTCTAAGACTTAATTAGCATCTAGCTAGACTGTGGTATGACGTGCCCGCCCGACGCCCCTGCCGCTCGAGAAAAATCATTGGTATTTTAATCATTTCATAAGTTGGTCCACTATTACTCGTAAGTTTGTACAGCCTACTTAGCTGTGATAGTTTTCCTTTGAACTACGTTATATATGCCACAACCGTGATTTTATTCAGCCATCCAAATACCACCATTTTGCTGGCAGGGGGGGGGGGGGGGACACGTGACTCTAACAAAAAATAGCACTTTAAAGCTTAATATTTCACAAACGCATCACTTAATCAAAAAATGGTTTTAACAAACCTACAATATTTTTTAAAGACCTATTCAACGATATGCCGCACCATGGGGTACGCAAGAAAAAAAAATTACATCCCCACTTTACGAGTAGGGGAGGTACCCTATAAAAAAATATATTTCAAAATTTTATTGTACCACTTTGTCTGCGTAACTAATATGTATATTCATGCCAAATTACAGCTTTCTAGGACTAAGCATCTCCGAGCAATAGTGCGGACAGACGGACGGACGGACGGACGGACGGACATGGCGAAACTATAAGGGTTCCTTGTGGACTTCGGAACCCTAAAAAATAAGTACATTATTTTCCTTATTTGTAGCTACAAATATGGTAAAAAATACCGCTTACGTTGTTTTTTTGGGGCCAGCCTCTAGTACGACTCGCACTTGACCAATTTTCGCACGTGCCCACAACCTTTTTTGAGGGCTGGATCCGCGCCTGACCAACTCGAATGTTAAGTACTTACTCGTAGTGTCGATTTTACACAAAGTTGCTGCCGAGGTTTCAAACTACAAGTAACACACAGTTATTTAGGCACTATAACATGCCTACAACCTTCAAGTTGTGTTGACTTGTTATCAGATAGGCACCATAGCATTACAAATGTTCCTTTGTTACTTCTACTCTGTCTGTATGTTCTCTGTCAGCAAACACGATAAATACAATTACACCCACAAAGAAAACTGGTCATTCCATGTTTAATTTTAAATCGACGTAGCATTATGAACAATATTGTAAACAAAATATCTTCTGTGTAATTTTAATGTATTTTACCCCTGGAAATACCTTTTGAGTGCAATAGAACAAGCTTACAACATATCTAATTACAAAACTTTGGTTATACAACTCTAAATTACTAGATATCTACATTGACAATTGGCGTGTCCCGGAAAGTTCTTGAATGGCATCCGCGCAACGGGAGACGAGCTATCGGTAGGCCTCCAACAAGGTGAAGCGATCAAATTATCGCAGGAATACGCTCTGAGAATTAAGCCTTGGAGTAGACCTGTGTCCAGCATTAGACATGATATCTTTCGGCTGTTAAGATATGATGTGAAATTTTGTTTTGTTGCAGAGGTGGCTAGAACACGGCTGAGGGAGGAGGGTGACAAATACCGCAAGTTTTGGCAAACCCTGCACACCGTGTGGATGGAAGAGGGGTATCGCGGAGTCTATAGGTAATTTACATGTTTCTTTGGCAATCGTTCAATTCAATCTGTAATACAATTTGATTATGTTTATTCTCTACGAGTTTTGCGAACATGTTGTGTGTGACAACCGGCGCTAATCTATTACAGATCTTATATAGAAACTAGCCGTCTCCCGCCCGCGGTATTACCCGCGTAGGTTCTATTTTAAGGTTCCCGTGGGAACTTCGGGAAATCTTCTTAGTGCTCCGCTACACTCCCCAAGGAACCTACACGCCAAATTACAGTCTCCTATGACTATGACCAATGCTTTCGGATGTGCGTTGTCCGCCAGTCACTCGTATCAGTCAGTCCAGCCCCTGGACCGATTTTAATGAAAGGCGTGGATATAGTTCGTCCCTGGGAAGGACACAGACAACTTTTATCCCTGAAAAATGTAGTTACAAACGAATTCCAAGCGGACGGAGTCGCTGGAAGATGCTAGTTTTAATATGCAATGCAATTTGACGCATCGTAGAAAATAAATGATCGAACTTCGGATTCATTAATGCATTTCTATTTTCTAACTGATTTGGTTTAAACGAAGCTTCTTCCTCAGGGGCCTCGGCACGCAACTCGTCCGCCAAATACCGAACACAGCGATCATGATGTCGACATACGAGGCCGTCGTTTATCTGCTCACCACCCACTTCAACAGTTCCTTCTACGAGAATACTTAGATGTTAGCCTCGCACACCCCGGCCGCACTCTTAGTATAGAACTGAAGCTTAGTTCCAGGGTTGAACCCACAAGCCTTGAAGTAAGATAAAAGTAATCTTCATGTCCATATTAGAGCTTTTATCTTCTTACGCCTAATATGTCACATGTTCAGTAGGCATGTTTTAAATCTTTGCTTTGTTAGAAAGGATTACGAGTATACATGTTAATAATTTACTAAGTCCTGGTCCAGCCCTTGATCAATGACTAGAAACACATGGAATCTAGCTATCATAATTTCTTGCAATCTTGATGTTTCAAGTAAATATGCCTAGACTGCACGCAAATAAACACGTAGAATGTAAAATGGTTGTGTCAAAAAGAATTTCAAATAAGTTACATAAACCTAATATGTATAGAAGAAATACAAAAAATTACGATTTTCACAGTATGTAGAGACAAGCTTTCCCCCCTTGGTTTTGGTTTTAAAAAAATAGTCAGTAGTCTAGTCTTGTGTATTTTTATGGTGCCTTGATAACAAAAGCTCACAGATTCTGTGCCAAAAATAAGTTTTCATTCCTTGTGTCAAGCAAATACTGCTTCGTGTTAGTAGTATTTAGATATACTTTTTTAAGATACATGAAGTTTTCACTATCCAGTTACAAAATTCAATGACTTTGCAGTATATGTACATAGAATGTGTGTCAAATAGTCATAAAAACAGGAACACAAGTTAATTGTGTGTATTGATAGATATTATTTGCCATATGGTTTTATAGTTTGTAAGTATGTAGTAAGGTCCAAAATCTTACTTGTTCGTCTCCTTTTGTTTGTCTTTTATGACGTTATTGCTTTTGGAATAACATTTTAAAATAAAATGGCAATTTTGATCCAAAATTTTATTGAGTCCTTTCAGTTAGGATTGTTAATGTACAAGGAAATTAACATCTTATGATCTTTTGTAAAATTATCTGTTTTCTTCAAATCTTGTAGCGCAAATTATAGTAAGTTTTATGCTGTGATATAGAGCTTGTAAATATTAATTATGTTCTTATATTGCACAACTGTTTAGATTTTTATATATTCTCAAAATGTAAACACAATTTGGGAAATGTGTTTTTATTGTTAAGTTTTCTGATGGTATACACATATATTCATTGGGCATTCAGTCTAAGGGCCTTATCCCACTTGCGATTTGCGAGCGTGTTTTGTATGGAGGCGAACACGCCGCGAGTTCGCCGCGTACGAGTTTTGTATTGAAAAACGCTTTCAACTCGCTCGCAAATCGCAAGTGGGATAAGGCCCTTAGAGCACAATCAGGATTGTTTTGCACAGTTTGGCTCATCTCATGTATAAATGCAATTTAATGTTATGTGACAGTGTGTTACACTTGATATGCATAATATAGATCATGGGCAAGCAGTATGATTGTTTATAAAGGATATTTTTAGAGAAAACATTGGACTTAATGGACTGAGTATAAAATATTAGTAATATTGTTTAGTAAATAAATAAAGTATAAAAATTAATTTTTTTTTATTCAAATCACAATAGAAATGTCAATGCTTAAGATAATATGGGCTTCAATAGGGATCTAATAGAAATATTTGAGATCATCACCCACACATGAGTAGAGATAGCATTGGGCATCTCACTGGGATACCTCAGCAATGTTGTCAAGGGGAATAGGTTTCCTTCTAGTGCCACTATGGGCTCACGTCTAAACCATATAACAGACAGTACTATCACGAACGCCACCCCGGCCTGCAAACCTAGTTGGATAGTACTTTTTACTGCCAGACTCCTGCCCATCCGCGATTGTGAGTGGGTCTTCAATCTGTCTTCTAATTCGTTTATTTTCCTCTGCAACTTGCTGTAAGCTGCAAACTCTTCCTTCATGGAGATTTTCTTTTGATCAGCTTTTAATTTTATAACTTCAGTCCAAATTGCCCTCTCTGCATTGGATGCTCTCCCAAAACAAGCAGCAATCTAAATTAGAAAACACCATGTAAACGATAGTTATTATTATTATTATATTAGCCTGTAGTGTCCCACTGCTGGGCAAAGGCCTCCCTCTCGTTTTTTCATGCAAGTAATATAAGCAAATAATCATTTAGAAATATTTATTATACTTACTGGCTTCACCAGGAGCGGAACTAAAGCACTGATAGTACATAATACTAGAAAGTAACATAAAAGAAACCCATTTATAACCTCCAACATTTTATAGATTTCAGAAAACGAGCAGTGTAATGTAATGTAATAGAGCAATGGGTGCGTTTTTTTTACTTCTGGTGTAATATTTTAAAAGCTATTCAACTAGATTGTTTATTTAAAATTAGCATGAATAAAATCTAATGTCCAGTATGTCCACTGTTTTCGTTTTTGGTTTTTTGATTGACCATTTTATTTTTGACATATCCGTGTCTGCGTTCCGAATCGCGCTCAGTGCGCTCACAGCACCTTGCATCCCTTTTCCTCTTAGGAGTCGACTATCAAGAGCAAAAAGGATGCAAAATAATGTGAGCGTTCTGGGCGCGATTCGGAACGCAGCCTTTAACATTTTTGTAGTTCTGTCGTGATGTTTTTTTTTTCTTTTTTATTATTTTAATTACATGGCATAAAACTAAAAACAAATACAATTAAAACTAATGATGCAATATTGATAATCACATTTCTATGTTTAAAAATGTAGCTCGTATATTATATTATATAAATTAATGGCTTCTGTCTTGGACACTTCGCCAATATCAAAGTAAGGGCCACAGGCCTGCAAGTTGTTCGGTAATAAAGGTAAATGTACGGTGTAAATGATTAATAAAATAAAATTGGAGAAAATCAACAAACGTCAACGTCCATCTTGGGTGACTTTTCGACAGCGTTATCTGTAGCTCGTATATTTCTCTATTTTCACAACTTTGACATTTGTCAATTTTGACAATAGGTTTGTGCTGTGCACGTGCTGTGGATGGAGAGGTTATGTTGTGAATACCTAAAATAGTTCATATTTATTTGTTAGAGACAGCCAGTCGTATTTATTCAATCAATTTAATTTGCAAAATGAATCAGATTGTCTATTTGGAAGCTTACGTAAACTACGATGAATACAAAAAAGAAAACATAATGAAATTGCCTCTGGAGTCATTGATAACTTACTGTGTTTACAAATTTTGCTGCCCTGAAAATTTTGACTTTCTATTTATTTACACGTTGAAAGCTTCTAGGGACTCGGCGGTCACAGTCAAAATATCAAATTTAGGGGCTAATAGTTTTACTGATAATGTTACATGGCAAGTGGCGTCTTGTAAATACCCAGTTCTGATCAATGAAGACACCATCATAACTGGTCTATGTGCTGTAGCGTGGCACATGAGCTGGCACCGCACCGGGCCCGCAAGCCCGTTTGAGCATGAAGATGGCATCCTTGGCTTCCGTAGAGGCTGCCTTCAAGCACCAAATGAAGTTTCAGTATGGACCAAATTTTGTGAAATTGATCTAGTGAAAACTGTAACAGAAATGCTCAAAACAAACACCCTGCCGGAAGTCCCAATAAATCTGGTGAGATTTGAAAATCACTTGCGAAAGCCAGTTAGAGTTCACAATGTTTATAAATATGCAAGGGAAGTTAAGAAAAAAGAAGTATTAAAATCTAGACAGAGAAAGCAAGAAACTGAAGAAACTGAAACTGCAAAACTGAAAAAGGAAAAGAAAGAAAGAATACCCAAAGTGAGGAAATGGAAATCATCCATTAGCCAAGAAATTGCAGTAGACAGTTCAATGAAAATACAAGATCTTGATATTAGCCATCAATTTGCTGAAGGTCCATTTTTAACTTTAGCTGACATTGTCCTTGTACCTCTATTCTTCATTGTATTCAAATTGGTTGATGACAAACTTGATTCTCTTCTTCCTCTGACATCTAAGTGGTTCAAAAATGTGCAAGAACTTCCTGAATTGGCAAACATATTTAACATATTAAGCTGTCTTGAGGAAAAAGAATTAAATATTGATAACTGCGATATTACAATCCCAGTAGCTGAGGATGTGAGCCTATACAAGCGGGACCCAAAACGTCATAACCCTAAAAAAAGACAATTCACTAAGGGGACAGACATAGAAAATGCTTTGAACTCTCTTGTGGATTCAATGCACATAACTATAGATGACCAAGATTTTTCGAAGAAGATAGAATGGAGTGCTATTCCTGACAGAGCCAAGCCAAGTGGTGGGCATTTACCTGATAAAAGAATGGACAGGAAAGAGCAGCAACTGGAGAACCTTGCTCTGGCTGTGCAAAGTGTAGCCAAAGATGGTGACTTAATAGTAGATTTCTGCAGTGGCAGTGGGCATTTAGGCATACTAATTGCATATCTAATGCCGAAATGCACTGTCATTTTACTAGAAAATAAGCAACAGTCACTTCGCAGAGCAAGGAAAAGAGTCCATGAGATGGGGATGAAAAATGTCTTTTTCTTCCAGTGCAATTTGGATTTCTTCATTGGGAAGTTTGATGTTGGAGTTGGCCTGCATGCTTGTGGAATAGCAACTGATTTAATATTGGACAAATGTTTGCAAAGTAATGCAAATTTCGTTTTGTGTCCATGTTGTTATGGATCCTTACAAGCCACAGATAGGCTGGTGTATCCGAGGAGCAAAGTGTTCAGCAGTCTCACTATTGACCAGTACTTGACTGTGGGGCATGCGGCTGACCAGACGCACAAGGATTGCCCGCTCACACAGAGGGGAGACTGGTGCATGGCAGTCATTGACTCCGATCGCCTCCATCTGGCCATAGAATATGGTTATAATGTCACACTTTCTAGGTTGAAACCATCATCATGTACCCCAAAGAATAATTTACTAATAGGCGTATCAAATAAATCAAAATAAATGCATAAAAAACATATTTATACTTTATTTTTCATTAAAAAATATTGTACTTAACATTCTTTGATATTTGATATCATCATCATCAGATTAACACATAAAAAAAATAACAATCATTAATAACATCTAACATCAGTTCGATACTTCTACTGTGTAGAAGCATTGATAAAAATTGATACAATACAGTCATCAACAAATGCAGTACTAAAATGTTTGGTATAAGTTGAACATATATTTTTATGGCAGTAATTCAACTTACCTACTGGCAACACTACGATTTCGAGCCACGGCCCAGCCACGACTTCGCGCGACAGCGGCGAGCGGTTTACGGACACATTGCGCGATCGTGACGCCCGCCGCGTATCGGGTAACAATCGTCGCACGCAATCGTGCTAAGGCTACACATCCGACTACATAGCCACCCGGCCTCGCTTAGAAAATTAACGAACAGTTGCATCACCTCTAATTAAGTGTAAAATACTGTCGTCATGCGGAAAATATAGCCATATCTGACTCTTTTTTCGGAACCGATTATCACATAGGTACTTTCAGTAGGTACTTAACTGTACTGTAAAAGCGACGAACTTGACAGTATTTTCTTTATTTTTAAATGTACTTAGATGCGTCCTATTTCCGTATGACGGCAGATTTGAGTATTGTTAAATTCTGTTTACACGGGGTCAGCGTTTTCAAGTCAGCAGATGTTCATTGCTGGTTTCGAGAAAGTATCAATATTCGTATCAACACCGAACAAGCAATGTAGGGTAAACCAGATACTGTAATGCCCACCAGTGATTGTCCACTCTAAAAAACAATGGTCATTTTGGTTGCTGCTTTTTTTACTGTCATCGCACATTGAAGTAAGTCTTCTCGTTTATCTGATCACAAAAACACATCACGAATTGAAAAAAAAACATAGTTTTTTAGAGTGGACAGTCACTGGTCGTGTTAGAGTGTAGTCTGCCCTACGTGTACTGGTGCCTTGAAAACACGGGTCCCGTGTGCTTCGGGCTTTAGTGGCGCGCGTAGACGACGGCGGTGCGGCAGGGGATGTAGACTTGTATGGAGTCGCTCCGGTTGGCCCACGGCATGCCCTGAGTGAGGTGCGAGTCGTCGCTGAGCTCCACGCGGCCGAACCCGCCGTATTTCTTGCTATCTGAGCTCAGGACAACCTAATGGGAAAGAAAAAATAGTACAGATTGGATCACAGAATATTTAATAGTAGTACTACATACAGATTGGCCACGGAATCACCCGCCTGAATCTAGTCGGCGCGCAACTCGCCCTTACCGTCATTTCTTTCATCTGGAGATGGAGAGTGGATCATTGGCCCGCGTAGTGGTACACACACATTTACGAGTGTACAGACGTCCTCGCACGCACACAGACGTCCTCGCACGCATACATTGACACTTCATTCGAATTGTGTTCGAAATCGTGCTTTTATAGGCAGTGATTGGTTTTTTTTTTTTATGTCACACCAAATACAAAGGTATCGAACATTTCAACTACAAGGAAATGCATATAACCCAGTTCAGTTTCCTCTTTATCTAAATACAGTCCCAATGTGGGCCACGGCCACCGTGTTCCTGTTCACCAGTTGGCACCACTGTTACTACGAGGTATTGGTTGTCAAATTTATCATTCCATAAAATAGTGTCAATGTCACTGTGACATTTGACGTATTTCTGAGACATCAGTGTTGCCAATTTAGCTTGTGTAATATGGCACATAATAATTATGTGTATACTCAAGCGCCTCTAGCGGCAAATTAACTCGACATTCCAGGCTCCTTTTTATCTATGGAAATAAGTAGTCCCAATTCGAAAAGCCCAAAATGAAAGTCTAGTACTCTTGCTACTTGCTAGCAAGACTGATGGCCGATGGGGCAAGAAAGTTCTCGAGTGGCGTCTGCGAACCGGGAGACGAGGTGTCGTAGGCCTAGGCAAAAATATGGAGGGACGACCTTGTAAAGGCGGCGGGAACGCGGTGGATGCGCGTGGCACAGGACCGGTCCTTATAAAGATCCCTTCGTCCAGCAGTGGACGTCTTTCGGCTGAAATGATGATGATGATTGATGACTCTGCTAACACTTTCCCCGTTATTTCTCATACAAAATCGTCAGTGTGTGTGTGTAGGTACCGTACCTTGTAGTTCCCCTGGTCGTTGACCCCGACGCGGTAGTCGGTGAAGCTCTGCGTCGGGTGCAGGTTGAACACGAACAGAAGGCCGGCGCGCTCGAACGCGATCACCTTGTCGCCCTCGTGCTTGCAGGACACATACGCCTGGGACATAGGATCGACATCAACAATGCTTATTACCCGACTCGACTACGGCACAGCCAAAAGGGCACAGGGCACAGCCATGATTTTAGCACTCTACGAATACTTATGTAGGGTGGAAACCATAGCACTTAATCTGCAGTTTACAGGCCCGATTTTGACGAGCGAGGTGTCCGAGGTGTACTACTACTACTACAGACTATTTGCGTCCCACTGCTGGGCACTGACCTCCTCTCATCACGAGAGGGTTTGGGCTGTAGTCCCCACGCGGGCCCAGGGCGGATTGGGGACTTCACACACATTTTTGAATTACTTCGCAGATGCGTGCAGGTTTCCTCACGATGTTTTCCTTCACCGAAAAGCTCAGTGGTAAATTCAAATTGAATTTCGGACATAAGTAAACTTAGAGGTGTGAGCCGGAATCGAACCCCCGACCCTCTGCATGAGAGGCGGTAGGTCGAACCACTAGACCACTACTAGGGCTTGCATTCCGGAATTCCGGAATTTCGAAATACCGGAATCTCGGAGCTTTTTTCCGATATTACAATTCCGGAATTGAGACCCTCAATATCGGAAATTCCGGAATTGAATAAATAGAGTTTTAATTGTACTAGAAATTAATTTAAAGTGATAATTTTCCATAATTTACACGAATTAAATTAGGTAAATTATATTAGATTTTAATTTAAAATAATTATATTGATTATGATACAAAATAAGCACAGGAAAATTAGTTACGACAGGACTGCCTTCCTTCCACACATATCGTACATTTCTTGGACGGGTGGTAAGGAAACAGAACATTCCCTTAGTGTAGCCTTTGATTTGCGCACTTGCATTCTAGGTCTGTCATGTGTTCCCATAAATATCCTTCGTTATCTCACTTTGTTTGTTCGTTTGACTCAAAATATTCTCCGAAAACCTGGTTTTGCATTCCTGTTTTGATAATCTTGGACTTTGTTAGTCCGGCGAGGCGATGGATATTTCGATGTATGGAAGAAACAACCAATTGCCCCTCGTGCGTAAGCGTGCGTCAGATGGAAGACCCATATTAATATTGTTCTATAAGTCATGGTGTTGGATCTGGGATGATTCTGTTATCAATAGATTCAATGGGATGGGATCTCAATTAAACAACTGGATGAACCAATGATCATTTAGTTGTATGCATCTTGAAAACCACTTCAGTACTTCTGGATTGTGAATCGACCATTTCTTTACATTTTGAAAACGATTCAACTGAACTTACTACTCAAGCATGAACTTATTATCTTTAAACATCATACATCATCGAATAATGCTTAAAAAGTGATTTTCAAGTAATAATTTAATTGATCAAAACGAAAACAAAATTTCGAAGTAACCTCTACAACGTTATTACGTCAGCGTGGCTCTGTGAGATCCGTGAGCTGAGTACAGGTTCGTAGCACGAGGGAGGTTTGCGTTTTGTGGTCTCTTCTATTTTTCAGCATTTCAGGTTTAGAAAAAGCTTGAAATTATCATGTCCTTCCTTACGACCTACAAATTATTCAATAGTAAATGGTTGATTGACTGACATTGAAGTAGACCCTGGTTCCATAACGGATATTAATTTCTGTAGTATTTTTACCTTGGATTGTCTCGTATTTATCTTTTTCTGGTATGTACGCAATTTGCTGTACTAAATAACATTCTGTCTCAGTTTTGCCACGACGAATATTGTAATTTGTCAGATCTCCTGTCTTCTGTTGTGCTAATATAACTTCTCCTGGAGGAACCACTTTAGCTGGTCTTGCCATAAAGTAGAATTTTTGATGGCACTAAAATTGTTGACCTCGGGTGGTCAACAAATGTATATTGCATACAAAATAATAATACTTATGCTATTTTTTAATCTGTTTTGTTTGAGTGATAGAACTTTTTGAAGTAGGAAAATCAAGTATCTATTCATTACTTAGGTCTGTTGATTGTTAATACTAAAATGTTGATCACCAGATCTAGCTTTATTTTCCCAATATTGATAAAATTACAAAAAAACGTAATGAGAAAAAGATTTCACCAGTTCCGGAACTAGTTCCGGAATTCCGGAATTGAAGGACAATCTCGAACTCAATTCCGGAATCGAAAAACCGTCCGATATTGCATGCCCTAACCACTACGGCTTCAAGAGTCCGAGGTGTGATTCATTGATATTGTCCGAGTAACTAAAGGATACATACAACATGCGGATTTTATATGTAGTTAGGTTTTAGGTGGATCATGCAGTCATTTTCGCATAGCACAAGTTTTAGATACTCATTTTATGGTTTATGATAATCTCGCAGTATTAAGGCGCCTGTAGCCGTCGATGACCTTGAGCGTTTTGAGCCCGATCCTCTCAATAATAACCGCGCCAAATACGCTAACGTAAATTACAACGATAGCAATGGTTAATTTCGCCCGCTGTCTTAAGTCTACCGTGGCCCAGCGGTCCAAATTCATCATGACGTACATGAGAGCGCAAGAGGGGCGCGGGTTCAAATCACCGCTTATAATAACTTTTTGTATATTTTTTTTATGAATTGAATACTTTTTTAATTAATTTACATGCTGAACATGGTACTAGTGATATTTAGATATTTTTAATGTTTTTTCGTATCAAAGTCGTAGTTTAAGAATATGCAATGCAATTAGGCATTATGCGTATGTAGGGTAAAACCCCGATAAATGACTACATTCATAATAAAGTTCAAACAGCAGGAAAACTGGCCTGTCTGGAAAAAAAATGTTCATGGTTTTCTAAATATATAAAACTCAAAGGTGACTGACTGACTGACTGACTGACTGACTGATATAGTGATCTATCAACGCACAGCCCAAACCACTGGACGGATCGGGCTGAAATTTGGCATGCAGGTAGATGTTATGACGTAGGCATCCGCTAAGAAAGGATTTTGCAAAATTCCCACGGGAACGGGAAAAAAAGGGATTTTTACATTTTAATGTTTAGGCGCGTACGAAGTCGCGGGAAACATCATAGAGATCTGAAATTTGGCATGCAGATTCCTTGGGGAGCGTAGGGGAGCACTAAGAAAGGACTTCCCGAAATTCCCACGGGAACGGGAAAAAATGGGTTTATTACATTTTAAGACCCGTACGTAGTCGCGGGGATTATCGTAGAGAGATGAAATTTGGCATGCAGGTTCCTTGGAGAGCGCAGGGGAGCACTATGAAAGGATTTCCCGATATTCCCACGGGAACGGGAAAAATGGGATTTTTACATTTTAATGCTTAGGCGCGTACGAAGTCGCGGGAAACAGCTATCTATCTATCTAAATATATAAAAGAAGAAACTGACTGACTGACTGACTGACTGACTGACTGACTGACTGACTGATTGACTGACTGACTGACTGACATATCAACGCAGAGCCGAAACTACTGGTCGTAGAGAGCTGAAATTTGGCATGCAGGTTCCTTGGGGAGCGTAGGGGAGCACTAAGAAAGGACTTCCCGAAATTCCCACGGGAACGGGAAAACATGTTTTTTTTACATTTTAACACGCGTACGTAGTCGCGGGGATCATCGTAGAGAGCTGAAATTTGGCATGCAGATTCCTTGGGGAGCGTAGGGGAGCACTAAGAAAGGACTTCCCGAAATTCCCACGGGAACGGGAAAAAATTGGTTTATTACATTTTAAGACCCGTACGTAGTCGCGGGGATCATCGTAGAGAGATGAAATTTGGCATGCAGGTTCCTTGGAGAGCGCAGGGGAGCACTATGAAAGGATTTCCCGATATTTCCACGGGAACGGGAAAAATGGGATTTTTACATTTTAATGTTTAGGTCGCGGGGATCACCGTAGAGAGCTGAAGTTTGGCATGCAGGTTCCTTGGGGAGCGTAGGGGAGCACTAAGAAAGGATTTCCTGATATTCCCACGGGAACGGGAAAAAATAAATTATAATCCTAGATTTTGATGAGTTCACTAAAACATTCTTTAAAACAGTCTGATATTACCTAAATAATGAATTTTGGCACTAAACTATTTATTCATAAAAGATTAATGAATCAGAGAAAAAAAAGGAAAAATCTATACATATAATAAATAATAATTCTGTAGAAGAAGTCGCGGCTGAAAATTTAAAATTAAAAGAAACTATCAAGTCAAAGGGACTATATGAACGATACTGAACACAAAATAACGATTTTTAGAAAAAAATACTGTATGTATGTATGTATGTAAGTCCGGATTTAACTCGAAAACTACTGGACGGATTGAAACAAAATTTGGTATGGGGGTAATTTATAACACTGGTCAACATATAGGCTACTTTTTATCCCGAGGAAATGCATAGTTCTCGCGGGTAGGCTATTAACAAATTCCACGCGGACGAAGTCGCGGGCAGAAGCTAGTATTAATTATAATCATGATTTTTTAATGTAAAATATTCTTGAATAAATTCATTGTTAAAATCCGATCATTTTGTACAATCTAAATATATATTCTGTACATCTAAATATATAAAACTCAAAGGTGACTGACTGACTGACATAGTGATCTATCAACGCACAGCCCAAACCACTGGACGGATCTGGCTGAAATTTGGCATGCAGGTAGATGTTATGACGTAGGCATCCGCTAAGAAAGGATTTCCCGAAATTCCCACGGAAACGGGAAAAAACGGGGTTTTTCATTTTAATATTTCTGCGCATACGAAGTTGCGGGTAATAGTACAATATTGCAGAGGCCGCCAAGTAGCGCATTGCCGGACGATTCTATTAGTACGAGTCCGGCAATCGCAATTGCGGCCGAGGTATATATAATGCTTTTCTCAAACAGCGAGAAAATACGGAAGGTCAGTCGGGGCAAGTGCGCCAGGATGGGGTAAGTGCGCCTAACATAAATATATCGAAACCTATAAATATTACTCAACTAGTACTTGGCTGTTTACAAGGCATACTACTACTACTACTACTACTACTACTACAGCCTATTTGCGTCCCACTGCTGGGCACAGGCCTCCTCTCATCACGAGAGGGTTTGGGCTATAGTCCCCACGCGGGCCCAGTGCGGATTGGGAACTTCACACACATCTTTGAATTACTTCGCAGATGCGTGCAGGTTTCCTCACGATGTTTTCCTTCACCGAAAAGCTCAGTGGTAAATTCAAAGTGAATTTCGCACATAAGTAAACTTAGAGGTGCGAGCCGGAATCGAACCCCCGACCCTCTGCATGGGAGGCGGTAGGTCGAACCACTAGGCCACCACGGTTTACAAGGCATAGGGCCGAATTAAATTTAGGCGCACTCACCCCACATCAGTATTTACTACTTCCATGATCGTGGATGATTTGGCCATGGAAGTTGTACTTATTACCTCCATGGATTTGTCAGTTTCGGGGTAAGTGCGCCTAACATAAATATATCGAAACCTATAAATATTACTCAACTAGTAGTTGGCTGTTTACAAGGCATAGGGGAGAAATAAATTTAGGCGCACTTACCCCACATCAGTATTTACTACTTCCATGACCGTGGATGATTTGGCCATGGAAGTTGTACTCATTACCTCCATGGATTTGTCAGTTTCTCTACAGAGGTGTCTCAAATAGCAAGCGAATTAAAAAAAAACACACACGACAATAATGTTTTTGCTGGCGTCTTCTTTTTTTGAAAGTAACACGAACATTACCGAGCATGTTTGAGAAAAAGCTAGTTACTATAAAAACATCAATTCAGATTCCTTTTCTAAGTTGGTGGACGCGAATTGGTCCATAGGTGGACGCAATCTGGATTAAGTGGACGCAAACTGGGTAAATCGCCTAATTTGCCTATTTGTGTCGTTTTTTTGAAAACTACCAGATGTTTCGACCAAAACTATAAGTTATATTGAAAAGGACTATATAATCAATACATTACATCCGTTTTATAATCAAAATTTCAATTAGAACATTTTTATTTTCACCTTCAAACTTGCCAACTCCAGTAAGTGGACGCAAACAGGCGAAGCGACCCTACTTTTCAGCGACTTTCTTGAGGTAATAAGCGGTTCGCCCTTGTCGCTTTCGTATCAACTTTATAGAGCAGTGTAATCTTCTCCCCTTTTTATTACCCATTTTAACACTAGGTAACAATAACAATATTATAACAAGAACACTATTATGGAGTAACAAAACAAACTTAACAAATAAGTATCTATAACAACAATAAAATGCAAATCCTCGAGACAAATCACTCCACTCGACTTACTCTCTCGCTAGTTACTCACTCGTTATTCACTCATTTCCGAGTGCCGGCCGGCAGGCCGACCATGCTGTGCGTCCTCTGATCGAGTTCGGGATACCTACCTAGCTGGCAACAGCGCGCGCGACCGCGAGGTAAACAACACGAGTGCCGAAACTCGCAACGTCGCCTTCTTCTCAACCACAACTTTCTGTTTAATGCAATGAAGTTATAGAAAAATAACACTACTTCAAATCCAATATAAAAGTCAAATTTATGAAACGAACTTTTATCCTTCTTTCTTTAGTAATCACGATAGTTTAGATATTTTTTAATCAATAAATAAAAATATTTAAAAATATAAAAAACGCCGCATAATTCAACAAAACGCCTACCATAACAAGCGCAGCAAATGTGTGTTGTGATACTTGTGATTATACACTAAGGAACACATAGGTTTTTCGTCTAAAAGCTATTTATCATATAAGTTAGAAGGTAAAGCCCTAGATAAAATTCTGAAAAGTACTTGCAAAAAATTTGGCAACGTAGATTTTTTCCTAAGCGGAAATAAATGGTTACATATAGGAGGATTAAGGATTTCTTAAATGACATCCATAGTACAAATCATTACATATAAGACGATATAAAATACCAGAAACACTAATTGACTATATTTGTGTTCCATATTCGTAAACTTTGCAGATGACAACTTGTTACAATTATAGAAAAACTAGCTTCTGCCCGCGACTTCGCCCGCGTGGAATTCGGTTATCGCGTTCCCGCGGGAACTATACGTTTTTCCAGGATAAAAAGTAGCCTATGTGTTATTCTGATCTATAAGCTACATTACTGTAAAGTTTCATTAAAATCCGTTTAGTAGTTTTTGCGTGAAAGAGGAACAAACATCCATCCATACATCCATCCAAACAAACTTTCGCCTTTATAATATTAGTAAGGATGGTTACAAAAACACCTCGAATTTGCATTTTTGCCTCACTACTCGCCTTAATATTTTATTTGGGTCTTAGGGTGTCTCCAGATCTGGAGAATACGCCCTTAGTTGACGGTTATATCAGTCAGTCAGTAGACAGAGGATATCACAAAAAAAAACAATGTTTATATAAGAAAGTGCGAAGAAACAGACCGCAGTTCCCTATCTGCATCATCACATACCGGGTTGGACCGCAGCCAGCCGTATCTCTCCTCCAGCAGGTTCATATCGCGGTCGAACGCGTTCAGGAACTTGTATTTGAGCAGCGGGTCGTCGACGAGGTTCCACTGGCGGCGCGCGTAGTGGTACGACGAGTTGTTGCCCGCGCGCGGGAAGTCCAGCCACTCGGGATGCCCGAATTCGTTGCCTGGTGAAAAGAAAAAATAAGTAGGCTTGTCTATGATTGATCCACTGACAGAGTAAAGCCGTAGTATAATTTTCTCAATTTTAAACAAGCCACAACCTTAAACATATATCCGTAGGATAGATTAAATAGTAAGAAGAAGAAGAAGAAATAAATTTATTTGACATACAAACGGCACAGAGATACATGTATAACACAATTAAAAACTAAAAAGAAAGAAACATAGAAATATGAAAGAAAAATACCTCTGTGTCGGAGTGCCAAATAGGGAGTAGGTATAAGTATGGCAATGTTACGGAAGCGGCGGGCTGAGGTCGCTCAGGGCGCTTATGTGGGGACACAACTCTATCCACCATATATACACGTTACCTATGAAGTTGAGATAGGCCTCCCCTCTTAGCGCATGAGTCAGCAGCCAGATCCTGCAGTACAGTGCCATTACGCTATGCTCCACCTGCTATCTGGCATCGCGCAGGGCACTGACATGGGTACAGAAATCTTTCCACCATATATAAATGTTACCTATGAAGTTGAGATAGGCCTCTCTTCTTAGCGCGTGAGTCAGCAGCCAGATCCTGCAGTACAGTGCCATTATACTATGCTCCACCTGCTATCTGGCATCGCTCAGGGCACTGACATGGGTACGTAAAGTTTTCCACCATATATAAACGTTACCTATGAAGTTGAGGTAGGCCTCCCCTCCTAGCGCGTGAGTGAGCAGCCGGATCATACAGTGCAGCGCCAAGCCGCGCTCCACCACGGGGCTGGGGTCGCTCAGGGTGCTCATGTGGGTGTACATCTCTTTGTCCATCAGCCAGAAGGCCAATGTTTTGTCGCCTACCAGCGCCTGTGCAATTTCAAAGATAGTATAAAAGCTTTTTCACCTCACTGGCTCGAAAGTGGTCGTTTTGCAGCTTGATATCCGAGCGCAAAAGTTGTTTTTATCCGCTAGCGTGGAAAGTGTTTTTGAAATTCGAACGACGCATGACGCCACTGTCACAATAAAAAAACAACGATACGTTCTGAAACGCAATTCGTCGTGAGAGTTTTATTAAAATAAAGGTTCAATTTACTTAATATCATCATTAATAAAATTATATTAATAATACACCGTTTCAGATGTATTTCATTATTTCACTATGTTTTATCACAAAAATACTTAAATATGTGTATATTTTAACTGCATTCAATGAATAATTGAATCTTGAAGTACGAGTAGGAGTGATTTGGAACGCAACCTCCGGAAAAAAAACATTAAAAAAAGTTTTAGATTGCTGGTTTTGTAATTTAGAATACCTATACGAAGTAATAAAGAAAATATGAGCGATTCTAGCGATGAAGATACGAATTTAACTCCTCCAGAGTTAGCACAAACTGTACGTGACGCCGAACTAAGTCTTCTTCCCGAAAAATCGCGCGTGAGGTGAAAAATTTTGTGTTGCGCTCAGCAGCAAAGTCGTTTGCTGTCTCGTGCCTTGAAACCCTCGTTACACTCAGGATTCTATATTTGAACCACTCGCTTCGCTCGTGGTTCAACCCTAGAATCCTTCGTTCACTCGGGTCTCAATCACGCACTCACAGCAAACAACAACTTTGCAGCCTTGCATAACAAATAACTATTTTCACCCCTCCTATTCGAAAAGAAGTGTTTTGTTCCCCGTTTAGAGGGAGTAAAATGCGATTTTGCTCCCTCTTCGCTTTTTTTTAATTTTTTTTCATTTCTGCCCCGCTAACAGGGAGCAAAATACGTCTTAGCAGTGCGTTCACGGAGCTGCGGAGACTGTAAAAAGTAGCATTCAAAAGTCGCGTCTTTTTCGTATTTAGAATTTTATATATCGGCATTTTACATAAATACTTTATTACACATACTAAAAATCCATAAATTCATAGATATATACTTACTTTTGATAAATTATTTTTTATTTTCAATTTGGCTGAATGGTGCCGGCCAATGCCGTAGCATTCTTCGCAAACTCCTCGTGTGATAGAATTTAAAAAAAAAACGAACCCGCGAATTTCGTGAGCGCTCATTTCCTTGCCGTATTATTTTACACTTAATTTCCAAAATAAAACGTAACTTATGTAGTGTTATGAATTATTTCGTAGAAAATGAATGAAAGCAAAAAGTGATTTAGGTGATGCAATGTATTGGGATCAACACCTCTGAGAATTCCAAAGGAATATTATGTAAGTACGTAATATGAATTGCACTGCCCTTTTTTCATATTATTGCAAATGTATTAAAAAACTTTGTGTGAAATGTGTATGTGCGAAATTGTCATAAAATGTACTTTATTTCACATTTGTTAAAATTTACCTATTATTATGAACGCAACGCGTGCGAGCATGACAGAATATAAATACAATGAAGTAGTTACAGATTCTTCAATATGGAAGCCATTTTCGCCTTCTACCTATGAATTTATGATAAGCGCGCGAAACACACGCGCGCTTCTTTTTAACCTTGTTTGTTTCTAAATGTATTATTTTTTTGTTTTACTTCATTTAAAGACAATAATGAACGAATGATCTAATGATTTTCTCATAGGAGGGGTGAAAAGCAGAGTGTACAACACGGTAGCAAACTTATTTATGCCTTGGGTGCCAAGCTTGAATCCCTCGCTAGCTCAAGATTCCACGCTAGAATCCCTCGCTTACGCTCGGGATTCTATTCTGGAATCTTTCGCGTCGCTCTGGATTCAATCCGTCACCCGCGGTAAAATATACCTTTTTGCTCCCTAGTCATACACTCTACTATTAAACGACTTTTGACGTCTTGACTACTAACGTAAGGATGGTTTTTAATTTTTACTCATCATTGTTATGCTATGACGACACTTTTAGAGTTAAGATTTTCTGGTGACCCAATAAAGACTCTACTAGAGTCTATATTAGGTTATCAGAAACCTTAGGGATAAGGTATCTTGAGATTTCGAGTCCTTGCAGATACCCTAAGGTGAAGACTCACGGTTTTATTTAGTCTCTACGCTAATAGATGGCGCGGGTGTCTAGATATAACAGTTTTTCAAGATTTACGCAAAATTACAAGCCAAAAGATACACTTTGATGGTATTTGCGGCTGGAAGGATATATGTATACAATACATAACATAGTAATACATCTCAATTTCACATAATTTTCCACACATTTAATTTTTGTTCGTCTGTAAAGAACCTTGCCTTTAGGTATGAGTATTATTGTTATTGAGCTGACCTGGTCGTGACTCTCTGCGTACGCCACGGCACCCTCCATCCAGCGTCGATTCGTGAGGGTATGAACGATGTGCCCAATCTCCCAGTCTTCGTCTCTCTGCTCCTTCAGCAGCTTGATCCACATGTCGGGGATGGCCATCGCTAATCGGTAGTCGAAGCCGGTGCCGCCTTCGCGCACCGGCCGGCACGACGCTGGCATGCCGGATACGTCCTACGAGAAAGAAAGAAGAAGGATAAGATGCCAATGCCGCTTTTCCCGTGCCAGTAATAATTTCTGGAATTCCATACTCATAGTCTCTTATTGGTCCCCTATACTCCCCAAGGAACCTACCTGCCAAATGTTCTGCTTTCTACAATGTGAAATTTCAGCCGTGCGTTGTCTGTCAGTCAGTCAGTTACAGAAGAGTTTCATATACTTAAATTGATTGATGATTGTCATAGAGCGCGTATACGGTATACCGACTCTCGCGCTGCCAGCGCCATGAAGAAAGCCGGAACTATCATGCATCTCGCTCACTCGCTACTTTACCTATACAGAGCTCGTTAGCCAGCATAAGATACACTAGTCTGTCTGTAGTACTCGTCATAGTGCCTGAGAAGCCTTACACCACTCCAGTTTGTTGACGGAACTTACATTAGCACCTTATCTTGTTGGTTTATGTTATGCCTCACCTCGGCAATGGTGATGGCCCGATTGTCCAGTTTGTGCACGAGCTCGTTGGCCAGCATGAGGTAGACCAGAGCCTCCGTGTCGACGTTGAGGCCAAAGTACTCGTCGTAGTGTCCGGAGAAGCCCTGAGCGCCTCGGCTGTGGTACAGCATCGACGTCACTCCGTCGAACCTAGAAGGTTATTTTGGTTTTAGAGATGAAAAATAAGTGGCCCACGGATTATTTATTTCTTTGGGGAGCTAAATCTTGGGGTATTACATTAGACTGACCTCTGAATCATTTACAAGACTCGACTTTTGGATTTACTGTTAACCGATGAAAATAAATAAATAATATATAAATGTAAGAGTGGGTCAGAAAGATTAATTAGGGCACAATTCTAAAATGAAATGTAATATTGATGGAATTAAAATGAAACATGAAGGTTTTGAAGTTACCTGAAGCCGTCGAATTGATATTCCTCCTGGTACCACCTCAGATTTGATAGTAAGAACCTTAGGACTTCCGTTCTGAAATCAAAATAGAAAATGTACTCGTTTAATCCTCCGAACCGGATAAAGTTCAGTGAATTTTACAATCAATTTACTTACGTTTTTTATTAAATGCTTTAATTAGGTAGTATATAAAAAGCATACGTAAAATAACTAAATACTCTAATCTAATTTAATCCTAATCCTATTTAATATATGTAACTAAATTCTAAATTGTCATTAACAATCTATGGGTTTTCACCTGAAAATAAACAAATTTTATTATCTTCTACTATATAAAAATAAGTCGGGTTTTCCTCCCTGACGCTATAACTCCAGAACGCACGAACCGATTTCCACGGTTTTGCATTCGTTGGAAAGGTCTCGGGCTCCGTGAGGTTTATAAAAAACAACTAAGGCGGTACGAAGTCCGCGGGGTCAGCTAGTTTTATATAAGTAATATAGAAGAAAATCTTACCGATGTTACATACATCTCAAAATTTAAAACAAGTTACGAATAAATCTATACAATTTCACTGTCTTCCTCAGACCCACTTGTGATAGGAGGCCGCGGTGTGCTTGGTTGACTGATCCGTCCAATGTAATATTTGTTCAATTGTACAATAATTCTCAACTTACTCGGCACTACATCGAATAAAACGTACTCGTTAGCCGATAGACGCCCATTATATGTTCATAGACACAGGCCTTCCCTAAGGATAGCCACTCAGAAACAGAATTCCCGCAATCTTCAAGAACTTGTCTTCTCAATCGGTCATCAGTTTTGCGAGCCCCCTGAAAGACCTGGCTGAAAGACTTAACATACTAGAGTAGTTGAAGAGCCTGCCGTCCCACAAGTGATACGTGCCGCGCTGCACTGGCATTTGTTTTTCCTTTGGTCAAAGTTATGTTGAGCGGGGTCTTTGTCTTTTCTCACACCACACATTTTGAAAGACCTATTGGACTTAATCAGAGTAGTTGAAGAGTCTGCTGTCCCACAGCGGGTGCGTGCCGCTCTGCAGTAGCATTGTTTTTTCCTTTGGTTGGTCAAATTTATGTTAAGCGGAGTCTTCGTCTCTCACACCCCACATCCCTGAAAGACCTATTGGACTTACTCAGAGTAGTTGAAGAGCCTGCTGTCCCACAGCGGGTGCGTGCCGCGCGGCCCGTCGTGGAAGTACCCCGCGTTGGTGCCGTCGAACTCGTTGAGTCCGTCCAGCGTGTTCTTGGACGCGTGCGAGTGGACCACGTCCAGCAGAACGTAGAGGCCCAGCTCGTGCGCGCGGTCGATCAGCTGCTTCAGCTCGCATGGCGTACCGTAGCGACTGGGGAACGGAAATATTGCGATTAAATTAAGGCACTGGTCGTTGAGCGAAGCTATTCACCGCTGCATTGGAGGATGCTTTTAAGGTGCTGGACTGGAAAGGTCGAGGCATCAATGTTAACGGCGAGTACATCTCTCACCTTCGATTTGCTGACGATATTGTAGTCATGGCTGAGACCATGGAAGAACTCAGTACTATGCTCGCTGACCTCAGCAGAGTTTCCGATCGAGTTGGTCTTAAAATGAACATGGACAAGACGAAAATTATGTCTAATGTCCATGTTGTGCCAACTCCCGTAATAATCGGAGGCTCTGCGCTCGAAGCTGTCGACCATTATGTATACCTGGGACAAACAGTCCAGTTAGGTAGGTCCAACTTCGAGAAAGAGGTCAATCGTCGAATCCGACTCGGTTGGGCAGCGTTCGGGAAGCTTCGCAGTGTCTTTTCGTCCAAATTACCGCAGTGTCTCAAGTCGAAAGTCTTCGACCAGTGTGTGTTGCCAGTGATGACTTATGGTTCCGAGACGTGGGCGCTCACGATAGGTCTCATAAGAAGGCTCAAAGTCACTCAGAGGGCAATGGAAAGGGCTATGCTCGGGGTTTCTCTCCGTGATAGAATCAGAAATGAGGATATCCGCAGCAGAACTGGGGTCACCGACATAGCCCGAAGAATTGCGAACCTTAAGTGGCAGTGGGCGGGGCACATTGCTCGCAGGACCGATGGCCGATGGGGCCGGAAAGTTCTCGAGTGGCGCCCGCGAACCGGGAGACGAGCTGTCGGTAGGCCTCCAACAAGATGGAGCGACGACCTCGTGAAGGTCGCGGGAAACCGGTGGAAGCAAGTAGCACAGGACCGGTCGGAGTGGCGAGCCTTGGGGGAGGCCTATGTCCAGCAGTGGACGTCTTTCGGCTGAAATGATGATGATGATGACTGGTCGTTGAGCAGACAATGACGAAGCTATCGACTATTTTCTCGCACAAGTAGCGAACCAAAGATATAAAATCCTATGGGGCTTGGTGTGATGGTGGTGTGGTGTAACATATACATTTTAACTCCTCCTCTATTCGAAAAGGAGTAGGTACTTTGTTCCCCGTTTAGAGGGAGCAAAATGCGATTTTGCTCTCTTTCCATTTCTATCCCACAAACAGGGAACAAAGAAAGATTTTGCTCTCTAGGGAGCAAAGCGCGATTTAGTTCCCTGCTACTACTGGTTTTCTCATAGGAGGAGTGAAAAGCAGAGTGTGCAACACGGTAGCAAAATTATTTTAA
Source organism: Aethes cnicana (assembly GCA_963971205.1). Classification (NCBI taxonomy): domain Eukaryota; kingdom Metazoa; phylum Arthropoda; class Insecta; order Lepidoptera; family Tortricidae; genus Aethes; species Aethes cnicana. The sequence goes on along the minus strand of OZ020287.1, from coordinate 9,690,674 downwards.
CCTTGGGTGACATAGCTTGAATCCCTCGCTATCTCAAGATTCCACGTTCTATTCTGGAATCTTTCGCGTCGCTCTGGATTCAATCCGTCACCCGCGGTAAAATATACCATTTTGCTCCCTAGTCACACAATCTACTATTACAGTTTTTGTTGTTTTCTTTTTGCTCAAAAGACCGACAAGCGTCCGTCCGGAAAGTGGTCATTACCGTCCATAGACATTTGAAAAAACTACTTGCGGTTTCCCTATCTGCCTTTGGATTCCCGATACTCTTTTGCTTCAATAAGTATTTTAAATGTAGCATACATGATCCCTAAGAAATATAAATAATTTATTTGCATAAATATGGTACCTCCATTAGGTGTAGAAAATAGTTCAGAGTAAGTATGGCATAGTTCAAGAATAAAGCGAAAATATTGCGTGCTATTCAAGAAAATTTATATTAAATGTACAAATAAGTAACTAGTTACTTTTTGGCATTCTTAGTAAAAAGGTTATGATGATTATTGTACCTGCTAGCTGCGAAGAAGCTTGTGACCTGGTATCCGAATGAAGCGTAATACGCGTGCTCCATGATCGCCATGAGTTGGATCGCGGTGTAGCCTGGAATTTTAATTACGTTCATCAATTCATTTAGATACGGTAGGGAGGGTCTAAGCGAATAAAAGATATATACGTCAATAACTACGACTACTATTACAGCCTATTTGTATCCCACTGCTGAGCACAGGCCTCCTCTCATCAGGAGAGGGTTTGGGCTATAGATCCCACGCGGGCCCAGTGCGGATTGGGGACTCCACACAAATATCTTTGAATGACTTCGCAGATGCGTGCAGGTTTCCTCACGTTTTAGTTCACCGAAAAGCTCAGTGGTAAATTGAAATTGAATTGCGCACATAAGTACCTAAACTTGGAGGTGCGAGCCGGCCGGAATCGAACCCCCGACCCTCTGCATGAGAGGGGGTAGGTCGAACCACTAGGCCACCACAGCTTCTAGATAACTACAGTCGACGTCAAATATATGTTTACACTTTACGGACTTTAACACAACGGAATACGAATCCGGCACGCACCTCTAAATTAACTTATGTGCGAAATTCAATTTGAATTTTAACACTGAGCTTTTCGGTGAAGCGAAAACATCGCGAGGAAACTTGCACGCATCTGCGAAGTAATTTGAGAACGTGTGTGAAGTCCCCAATCCACATTGGGTCCGTGTGGGGCTTATAGCGCAAACCCTCTCGTGATGAGAGGAGGCCTGTGCCCAGCAGTGGGACGTAAATAGGCTGTTGTGGTGGCGGGTGAAAATGTGTAAACATATCTATGACGTCGACCGTACAACAAAATGTGATACAGCTAATAATATGGCAAGCACGTATGCCGTAGACAGAGATTCTATTATTGCTTAATCCGAGTGCTATATAGACTTGCAAAATTAATAGTACATTACTACAGAGGCCGGGAAGGAGGATGTTGCAGGCCGAGTATTATATACGGCCGAACAAAGTGAGGCCGGATAGTTACGAGGCCGACAACTTCCGTTCCCCGTATGTATAGTGCTTTTCTCAAACATGCAATGAAATAAATAAATAATTTGTTTATAGCTGTATTGGCAGAATGTCATAGCGAACCATAGTGTAAATATTGCTTGTAGCTTTTTTTAAATGGCGGAATGCCAAGATGCTGTGTTACAAATATATGAAATGGAAATTTAAAAAAAAGTGAGTTGCCGGCCTTGACCTGCAACGTTTGTATGAAATCTCATTATAGACCAATTGTCTAGCCGCGCCTGAAACGTGATACTTCCCAGGCTAATAAGAAGAACATAAAATATCAATATTTCATTGAATGTTTGAGAAAAGTTAATTACAGGCCCCGGCACGGATCTTGAGCAGCAAGCGAAAGTAGAGGGGATATTTGCGCATGTTTACGACTGAAGGGCCAATCAATAAGCGTGCGCGCACGACAAAGCGCCCGTTGCGTTCCGCGCCCTTCTGCCTACGATACCTTATTTTAGACTTCTACGCATCGCAGGCCACCGCTAAAGTTCCGTGCCGATGGCTGTACCTCCAATAAATTTTTCGTTCGCATTTATTTATTATTTACTAGCTTCTGCCCGCGACTTCGCCCGCGTGGAGTTCGGTTATCGCGTTCCCGCGGGAACTACGCTTTTTTCCGGGATGAAAAGTAGCCTATGTCCTTTCCCGGGGCCCCAACTATCTCCATGCCAAATTTCATCGCAATCGGTCCAGCGGTTGAAGCGTGAAGAGGTAACAGATAGTCAGAGTTACTATGGATTTATTATTATTAAGCATACAACAATGCGATCATACATGTAAACATGACCCTGCAAAACTGTTTATACAGTTTGACTGCAGGCAGACACTATGTTGCAGTATAGGTAAGCATATGGAGTGTGGAATGTGTCTTGGTAAGGAGCGCATTCTTATATGGCGAAACAGTTGAAAACGTGTCCAGCGGATTTGATAAGCAACAAAACAAAACACACGCCTCACAACCGTTTTCTATCTGAAGGCGCTACTGCAGACTATCCGCCTAGGTGGCTTGACACTTGTGGCGACCGCAGCGCCCCCAACCTACCCGATTTGATGTCCACTTTTGGAACTATAAAGATTGCGCTCCTTTACTTCAACCCTCCATAGGTAAGCAATTTAATATATTATTAACATACTAATATTTACCATACTTACTAAAAAAAATATGTTTAACAATGGGGACTATCGTGTCTTTGCTCACCAGTTGGCGCAACTGTTGACTAAGGTCCAGAGGCATTGCTGTCAAAGGGGACTTTATAAGATCGGCGCCGAAACAAAGTTTTAAATCTTGAATGTCATTAAGTTTATTAATTATAAATAACTATCATCATATCGAGTAGCTATGCCGCAATGTTGTGCAGTACCGTTTTGTTCGGATTTTTTTCATTTATTTTCAGAGCGTCCACATTGATCGCCAAATAATCCATATATGCGATAATTTCACGAAGGAGATCAGGTAAATTAAATAAATTATCATTTATGACACGAAGCCCGCCAAAACCAGTGAAAAGTGAATGTTATTGGACCTCACGCGACACTAGCGCCTCTAGTGGCAAATTCACACGCGATAGCCCCCATTGAGATCAGTGGAATACTATGCCCACACGCCCACCTTGGTTCTTGATCCTCGGCAGTACGTTGTCCCTGAACTCGTTGTAGGTGCCGACCCGGCCCTCGGGCGTGGCGATGCCGACGTGGCACTCGTAGATGCGCAGCGACGCTGGCCGGGCCACTTTGGGATGCTTGAACTGGTATGGCTGTAGAAACGAAACCAAGTCGTTCAGTAAAAGTAGAAGTGTAAAATAAAAGTAGATCGCTATTTAGCGATAAGTCCGCCTGCCTATTTAATGTGTATTATTTCTGTATTTTCTTTGTTTTGTCCATAGTGTGTTGTTGTAGATCCTATACTATTATAGCCGTATATAAATTGCTCGTTTAATAAAACGAGCAACAACTCTCATATTGTTCTCATATCAGGGAAAATTCATTTTCAGCTATTTTTCACCTGAACAAACCTTGGTCGCTCAGGTGCTGGCTGGTGATATGATACCTATTAGAAATATATCATCACTACAGCCTATTTATTGACGTCCCACTACTGGGCACAAACTATAAATAGCCTCTAATTACGAGACGGTCTGGGCTGGGCTATATGGACACGGGGGCCCATCACCCATCAGTCCCCAATCTTGGAACCACATCGCAGATGTGTGCAGATATCTTCATGATATTTATCTTCACTGAAAACCTCAGGTATCTATAAATTAACGCGTTTGAATCCCACCCCCTCTGCATAAAAAGTGGCCAAATCATTGGACTATCACTGTTTTAAATATGGACAGGAAAGTCAGGAAATCTGATGTCGCATCGCAACTTTCCTGTCACGTTGACTCCACGTTCCCAAATACACGCTCAGAGGTCATTCAGGGAATTAGTTATCTAAATAATTACCTACATAATTATCTTATAATAGATTTTTCAATGTAATTAGGTATTCATAGGCTCATTTAGGTATTAGGTATCTACATATATAACCAGTAGATATTACAGCACGATAAAAATGTGAACAAAATAGTATAGTGGATCGTAAAAGGTTATTTAATCGATAATCCAGTTTGGTGTAAAGCCTGTCTACTTATAAGTCAGATAGATGTTCAACTTTTTCACGTTGGTATGATAAGAAGCAAATAGTATGAGAGGTTCATAATAATAGAAAATTGAAAACTCTTTATTCGGCTATTTTAAAACAAAACAAAATACAATACAAACAACAGAAATTAAAATAATTCACAACCTCAATTTACAGCCGAAGGCTAACAGTTCAGCATAATACTGTGGCCCGGAGCCACAGCGCTGATTTTCAGCTGCGCCCCTTTTTTATAACTAACCTATTAGGTAGGTAGTATAATAAATATGGCCTAATTCAATGCCTTGTGGCAGTCTCTATAAGTCAAATCAGTATTCAGGATCATTTAAGATTTAGAGGTTGCTTAGAGGTTTTAAATGATACTTAAAAATAGTATAGTGTAGGTACAGAATTTTAATGTGATTGGACCTAATCAAGTAAACGATTTTGCACCCAAGCGATATTATCTTCTGTTTACATTAATATAGCGTCCACTATCTAAGTATAGCATACTTATCGAGGATGGCCACCACGTGGAGCCTGACCGCGATCACCGTGTCTGTTTGTATGTTAAGAGTGTCTGTACTTCTGAGACTACTAAAAAACTACAACTCTAATTAGTATAAACGCGCATGCCGTATGGACGAAAATGCGCTAATGAAGAACAAGAGAGAAAGACGTCCACTGCTGGACATAGGCTCGCCACTCAGACCGGCTCTGTGCTACTCGCAACCACCGGATTCCCGCGACCTTCACGAAGTCATCGCTCCATATTGTTGGATGCCTACCGCCAGCTCGTGGCTCCCAGTTTACGGACGCCATTCGAAAATTTTCTGGCCCCATCGGCCATCAGTCCTTCTAGCAATGTGGCCCGCCCACTGCCACTTAAGGCTCACAATTCTTCGGCCTATGTCAGTGACCCTAGTTCTATCCTCATTTCTGATTCTATAACGCAGAGAATCCACGAGCATAACCTTCGCCATTGCCCTATGTTAATGTAATAGCACCAAGTAAGTCTTACTTGCTGTGGCTTGTAAATGAACTGCTGGTAGGTGAAGCCCTCGAAAGGCTTGACGTAGCTGGCCCACGGCGACAGCCGGTAGAGGTGGTCGTTGACGATGATCTGTACGCGGCTGTCGTGCTTCAGGGCGCACGAGCCGTCGGAGTTGGGCGGGATTTGAAGCTCCCACTTGCCGTACTCTAGCTTTCTGAACGGATGGCTTTTTGAGTTCCAGCCATCTGTAAGACGAAATTTACATTTAAACAAATCTACAAATAAAATATGTCTGAGGCAATAAATAATTTTGAAGTGCTCAGTTATTGTATTTAGGTTGGTATAGGCAATATCAAACGAAAAAATAATAATCATCTCAAGCGCCTGATAGAAAAAAATAGCAAACGTCACAACAGAACTCTTTCAAATTGCTAATGATTTACAATATGAGTGAAGTCAATATCTCACTAAAGTCGCCCTGTAGGTGCAAGGAATGTGCTCCCGGTGCCCACTCGCGCCATGTCACGGTGCCGTTCGCGTGGTACTGCGGCCCGAAGTACTTGTAGCCTTTCGTGAAGCCGTCCACACCGCCTTCCCATGACTCGATACGCTGCCATAAGTCTTTGAAGCAGCCAAACCTTAGGGGTAAATTAATTTTATTAGCAGCTATGTAAACAGTAATTACAAGTTATTACTGTGCGTAAACCAGTTTGGAATAGGTACCTACGTAAATAACAAACAAATTAGTTTTAATTGTACAATCTAGTGGGTATATTCTTATTAAACGCATAATATCTATTACATTTTATCTATATTATCGCATAATATCTATACAATTTATAATCAGTCTATAGATATATCTATCGGCATTATGCAATAGGTAAATTTTGTGCATACTTAATTGATGTGTTCCTTACGGATACCTTCATACGTATTTTCATTCTACATCAGAATGACCTTAAGTTTGACATTGGATATGAGGCGACAAGCCGATAAGCGCTTGAAGCGCTTTAATAAATATTACACTCAAACCAAATTCAAAGGGGTCGATTTTCGATTATGAGCTAGGCTGTTATAGAAGGTTTAGTTCCGTAATAATTTCATAGGGTCTTCAATTTATTACGTTGGAAGTAAATTGATTTAATTGTGTCTCTAACATGGTACACAAGATACCAGTTGTTTAAAGCGCTGCAACCGCTGATTTGCCATTACTTCGTAAACACGACTTAACCTCAAAATGTACTCAAATGTTTTCGTTGAATTAACTGTTTTGAGTAAGTTTAAGGCACTTTCTCTATTGAATAATGAGGATAAAGTTTGTGAGACTCACCTTCGACGTATTTCACGTTCATAGGGCTTCAAATAACCGTCTCGGTCTAATAATTTCGCGAGATCGGGGACTGGCACGTCCATCGGATCCATAGCTGAATAGTTACCACCCATTATGTTTATGCGTATAGATAGGTGTTGTAGAAACCGGCCCAATGCGCACGCGCCTCGCACGACCAAGCGTAGTGATATCGCTGGTTTAAATGATAATAAATACCTATTCTTAGGTTTATATTGAACTATACAATTTTAAGATAAACTTAGGTCAGGCAGGTTACTACAACTCATTTATTTGAATTTTTTATTTTAGTAAATTAAGTAGGTAGGTAGATAGTTATTTTTTTACATTACTGTCTCTTTGTACAGCACTCATCAATACCCCCAAAATATTTTTTGAATGTCAATAGGTACATATTAATGCTTAAAGTAATTTTAACTTTCATGACCCAGGCTAAAGTTTAAACGAGTTTTTAAAATTTAATCAAATATTATTTTGAAAATTAAAGCCATAATTTTCATTTATTAATTTGCGATACGTATTTACTTTACTGTTGGTTTATTCAGTCTTATGTAGGAGGTTTTGTTTAGTTCGATCTGAATAGATTCTTCTTCAGTGAATACATAAATACAGACAAGGAAGTGCACACCAGCTTTTTGTTGGTTTGGTTCACAAATTTATTGAAGCGTATATTCATAGCTTCTAGTTTAGTAACTAGTGGATATTCCATAGGATGCAAGTTTTCTGTTACCGTAATAAACATTTTGAATGTGATTGCACTGATTATAATCAATTCATTGTGTCAGAGCAATTATCCTTTCATTCAAATAATTATTTTGATGATTAAACAGTTTATAATGTAGTGTTTACTTAATTTTCAGGATTTTTCACATATATGGAGTGTAGGTTGTTTCCCAACTGAAACAAAATATATTCACAACTATTTTATTCATACTCCATATACCTTATCTATTAACACTACATGGTTACAACTAACTCTTAGAATATATCAGAGCCAGTTCTCTTTGCTCTGGCGACTGCTTCTGTGGGCTGCAGTTTCTCTTCATCAGAAGGTTCTAGAGGCTGTCCGTCTATGTCTAACTTTCCTTGTTTATAATCTGTGACTATCTTCTTGCTGTACACAGCGTCGAATAGCTGCTGGGCTGTGAACTCGCTTTGGGTAACGTCCTCAGCTTTGTAGGACACGTAGGGCTTAAGATCACAGTCCTTAAGGTCAGGTACTATGAGTTCGGGAATCATTTCGGGTACAGGGACGAAACGTCCGTTGGCAGTGTAATACCCTACCTCCCTCACTCCCCGCCTGTCGACCTCCAATTCTGGATTCAAACCCCTCTGCTGTTCCTTGTGTATGCGCGATCCACGCTTATTTGGAATGGGAAATTTCCTGAAGTTTCTTTTACCTTCACGTGGAGCTGTGCAGCTAATGCTACGTTTAGCAATAAAATTAATTAAGTTAGGTATCCTGGACATGTTTTATAACTCTTACAAAATCAAGAATTGCACGAGTAAATTGATTTATTTTGGTTAGAAATGTCAAAAGTGACAGGTAGTATTGACTGACGGCTGACATTTCTTTACTGTGACTTTTAGGGATGTACTGTGTCTTAAAAACCGGTATTTGTCATAAGCCAGGTATACACATGAGGAAAAATTAATTGAAAAAAAAATCATCATACAGGCTTACAGGAGAAGAATTCAAAATAGAAACAAACCTATGTTCGCTATTAAAATAAAACCAAAAGGTTGAACCTTTCACTCTTCACTTTCAATTTGTTTGAAAATAACAAACAACTTTCAAGTTAGGGTCGCAAATAAGTTAAAGGTGGTTTGTCAAGTGTCAATAAGGTCGATTTCCAGTATGCATTATTATGCTGGGAGCTAAGGCTGGGAGACCCTTATCAACTACCGACAATGTGGTACCTTAAGCTTGAGAGCCGCAAAGTCTTGAAGCACTCGACTAGCGGGTTCACAGCACTTAGAGACTGCACCCACGGTTGACATTTGTCGCCGTGACAAAAAAGTTTCTGTCTCTTCAAAAGTCACGTCTCCATAGCGAACTGAAGAAAAAGTGACGCGTGACATAGGTCACCTGTCGGCGCATCTCCATACATCTCCTTGGACTTGAACGAAACTGTCGCCGGCGACAAGTGGGCGCAGTCTCTATGTGTTAAGGCGGCTTATTCCCAGTAGTCCGCACATCGATTGCAATGTTCACATTGGCGCAAATCGGCGCAATTGCTAGAATAGGCATGACGACAACATTTTTTTCCTTAGTCTATCAGGAAGATTATTGAAAATTATTGGACACGTATTTTTTCTTTTTTAACGTAGTCAAACTTATACGGAGATATATTGAGTTGAAATGTCGCGTGACGTCACGGTTAGGTACGATTTATACCTAACAGTGACGCAGTTAGCCCCCACTCTCCAACTTTAATGCGTTTTAACTTAGTCATTCTTTGTTAATTAGATAAAACAAAAAATACGTGTCTAATGTTTTTTTATTACCTGACTGACGGACTAATTAGAATTTCGATTTCTTCACCCTGTTGTCATGCCTATTGGGTGATGGTGTACTCATATTCTCATATTTATTTATTGTCTCATGGTTTAGCAAAATGGTGTAGGTTTATTTATATGAAAAAAAAAACACAAAGTCAAATTTTGTATAATTAATTTACAATAAAACATTTTATTCCATAGGTACATAATTTTAAAACTTTTGAATAAGAAATTCATATTAAACTGACGAACATCCAAAAATTTTCATTGCGGTGTAGCCTTTTTAACAAACTTTTTGACAGTGTTGACGTAGCACACGAGCAAACCATTGCAAGTTGTTTCCCTTGGACCCATTTAAATTATATATTTTGACATTCAGCCAGTGCAAAACCAGCTAATTCTGATCATCACTCCACGGCGTAGATAACTACGCCGAAGATAAAGTTGAACTTAGGCTTAGCTACCGTTTATCCTTTGTATTTTTGTACAACTCTCGCTAGGCGGTATGCCATTATGAACGAAATGCAACCAATGTTCACAATATACATCTTCTGCATAGCACAGTTTTTAGTAAGACCATTCTTAACAGATAGGAAAAAGTTGTAGAATTTGAGCGATACTGTAGGGTATAACAACATAATAGTGAAGCCCTTCAAAATGTGAATACAATTGTAAATTAAAAAAAATACATTAGAATATATTGAAATTAATTGCGATGTCGTCAAATCGCGGTTAGCAAAAGATCGCTGATACATCGCGGCAGATATTGGAATGAAATTTAATTCAATTATTTGTTTATTCAAACGTCTTTTCACCATCTTAGGCCCTCACTACTGAACAGTCTGAACGGTGATGAGTGAGAAAGCAAGATTCGTTTCTTTAGCATTATATCATTAAGTTCAGGATTTCAGATATAGCTCACAAATGTTCAATTTTTAGCTGATGCTTACAGTAAAGAACAATTGATAACTGCTGTCTTCAATGCTTAACTTGCTAACGCTAACTGTAACCCTTAAAGTGAATAAAACAAGATAATTCCCTCTCGCTCATTAAGCGACAAATACAATGGTTTAGAATACCTTCTATAAGTATGTAAACGCTCCGCACGAACACTACAATGATCTATGAACCTGTTACATTTTTGGCACTCGGCACTCACTAGTTTTTAGGCTTTCAATATTCAAACTTCGTTATTAATATTGTAAGTAGGTCGGCAAAGGCACTTTTAACGATACCATCGTTAAAAGTGCCTTTGCCGACCTACTATACAGTAATCACTAAGTGATCGGACTCTACAACGTTGTAAATATCGCGTAATAGAAAATATCCTTTGTCTCGCTTGCACATGCCAGCACGTTATCTAGGCAAAAAGAGACATAATATGTTTGCTATAAAAGCTGATCCGAACCATAAACCGACACAACAAATAACAAGAACAAATCCCGAGACATAACAAAATGACATGTTTATTGTCCAAAGGAATGCTAGAGAAATTCAATTTCAAAACAAACATATACTTTCAAACTATCACAATACGAGCACAATGATGAAAAACATAAGATAATGAATAGCTTGGGGCTGTACGACGCTATAGTATATTTTTTATAACTAACCAACACATCAAATATAACAAACACTAACAGTAACGTTATTGTTTCGGGAAATGGATAAAATGGTTCCAAATGGAGGACCGATTACCGGACTGAAACCAGGCAGTCGTCCCCTTTTCTAAATTATTCTAAACAATAAACGTTCCTTTTATTCCACTCGTTCGTATTAATGCGACATACGTTAGAAAGAGAAAAATTTACTTAAAGAAGGTCCCAATTTCCCTTACCAGTGCTATATGCTGTATAGCTTTAGCGTAATATCACGAGCGACTGCCACAACGTATGTGTGTACAAACAACATATAGAATGAGGACCATTGCGTATGAATTTGCCGCTAGAGGCGCTTGTGTCGCTTGAGGCTTAGTGTTGCCAATTTAGCACATTATTATGCCATATTGCCTACGCTAAATTGGGAACACTGAGGTCTCTGAAACTTTAAATTTGACCCTAAATACCGCAGTGACATTGACATTGTTGTATGTAATGTCAAACTTTGACATTGACAGCCAAATTTCACGAAAAAGTGGCGCCGAATAGTGAGCAGTAATGTGGTGGCCCTCATTGAAGAATTAACAGTCGAAATATCCTATTAGCCCATTCATCCCTTTGCGAATATTTTCGCCCTTATCACGTTTTTTTGTGGCAGCTGTTCACACAATCGCGCATCCATAATATATACACCCACGAGGAACGTGGCACACTTCAAAACAAATACGTCGAAACGAAAATCAAATTGCAAGATTTGTACCGTGATTTCTATTTACCAGACTTTTTATTTTTAAAAATTAATTTAACTCAGGAAGTTCTAGATCATTGAGAAAAGAATTTGATGGTATTTTTACATTTCTCTTTTACTTGAGTAAACTGAATATATGTTTGATTTCTAATAAATTCAGGAACCCAGTTTTTTTTTTGCATGCGTTTTAAAACCCGCCAATATAAAACGCACGAATCAGAGGTCGTTCACACGTGAACAGTTTTATAACGCGCTTTTTATTTTGTGATATATTTAGGTCTATTTTTCAAACCATATGGAATCGAAATTTATAAAATCTCATTACGTGTTCAAATGAAGAGCATAGCTGTTGTTGTTGTCATGACATCTGTTGCTGCCATATTTAAAGTTGACGTTCTCAGAATGTAAACAAAACATCTGGTCCTAGAATCACGATACATTAAGTTTCATTCCGAACCACCTAGCTCATTCCTCTAATTACCACGAGGTCACGTATCAGCGGGTCGTTCTTGGTGATTCTCGAGCTCTTCCAGATTGTTCTCTAAATTGTCGCTGGAGGAATACGTCATGTCACTGAGTTCGTCCATTTGCTTCTGCTTCTTGCGCACGTTCCAATGCAAGCACTCGGCTAGGGAGTCGAACCAATCCGAGATCTGGTCCTGTGCACAGATAGACGGGACGGGGTACACTGAGGTGGTGATGTATAGACTGAAATATAAGAAAGAGTAATTTTAAGTTAAAATAGAACTTTCACTACCAGACGACGGGTGGATTAAAAAAAGAAAAACACTGTGGAATAGTAATGGACTCAAACTGACAACAACAACAACATTAAGGTAGCCATTCATTTTAGTCGTTTATACAAGCAAGCAAAATGTTATGACGATATTTATCCACAGTATCAGCTATCGATTATAAGCATGTTTTTTAGTTTTTTTTTTGAGTTGGGAAATAAATGCTGAGCCGTACTTTTTTTACCAAGGAAAAATAATAAGTAACCTTATTTTAAAGTGCCCAAATACAAACAACAACACTCAAGAAAGTACGAATTTTGTTTTAAAAATTCTAGTTCTGGTTCTGAATTAATTGTACAGTATACCGAAATAAGTTAATCTCAATCTGGTTACCAGTTAGCTCACATTGGGTTACTTGCTTATACAATCTCAATAAAAAAACAAGTAAATAGGTAACATACCTGTCTCCGTGCTGTAACGCTTGCCGGCTGCGGCCGTCAAAAGAAACCCACATCGCATTCCGCGCGTCAGGTGACAGTGCAATCTGGAAACGAGTCATACGTTTACTTCAGAGGGTTTATCCCGAAAGTTGGCAACGTCGCATGTAGCTGTCAAATGTTTCGCCGTTTTTATTAATTTCTCAATATTGCTGATTTAAAATGGAAGATATCATTCTATGGTTGAATGACGCGTCTCGTTTTATATTTGTTGGTTAGGCATTCAAATGGTAAGATTACATTAAAATGCATGGAAATTGCGATGGAAAGTTTTCAAAAGATATTACTTCCATAATACTAAAAATTTCGTGTTAATATGATAACTGTTGCAATCCAATCCATACATAATGTTTTATTCAACCATAGAGCGATAATTCATGTTTTCATTCAGTAATATTCAGAACATTAATGAACACAGCAAAATATTTGACAGCTATTTGCGACGTTGCCTACTTATGGAGTAAACCCTCTTAAATATGGTACCTTCTAAACAGATGAACACAATAATAAACTACTACTACTACAGCCTATTTGCGTCCCACTGCTGGGCACAGGCCTCCTCTCATCACGAGAGGAATAACACACGCACGAGAGGTAATTCAAAGATGTGTGTGAAATCCCCAATCCGCTCTGGGCCCGCGTGGGGACTATAGCCCAATAATAAACACACCCTTTCCTCTCCTTTTCGTGATTTAGTAGCCGATGTACAGGTCGTGGCACGGATCTTGAGTGGCGAGTGAAAGTAGAGAGGATCTCTGCGCATGTTTACGACTGAAGGGCATAAGCGTGCGCGCACGACAAAGCGCCCCCTGCGTCCCGTCCCCTTTGCCGATGAGACCTTATTTTTGACTTCTGCGCATCGAAAGCCACCGCTTAAGTTCAGTGCCGATATCTGTAAGTATAGTTAGATAGCTACATCGAAACAACGGCTCTATCGGAGGGGCGGGCCATGTGATTTGTACAGGCTATATGATTTGTACAGTCGGCGGACACGGCCTATAAAAGCACGATTTCGAACACAATTCGAATGAAGTGTCAATGTTTGCGTGCGAGGACGTCTGTGTGCGTGCGAGGACGTCTGTACACTTGTACATATGTGTGTACCAACTACGCGGACCAGTGATCCACTCCCTATCTCCGGATGAAACAAATTACGGTAAGGGCGAGTTGGGCGCGAGTTGCGCGCCGGCTAGATTCAGGCGGTTGATTCCGTGGCCTGTATGTAGAAGATGGAGTGACGACCTTGTAAAGGTCGCGAGAACGCGGTGGATGCGAGTGGCACAGGACCGGTCTGAGTGGCGCGCCTTGGGGGAGGCCTATGTCCAGCAGTGGACGTCTATCGGCTGAAATGATGATGATGATGGATGATGATGTAGTACTATTAAATATTCCGTGTCAGTACCTTAAGCTCAACACCGGCCGGCACGACAATAGGTCTGAACGAGAGCGAGTGCGGGCATATCGGCGTGACCATGATGGCGGGCACTGAAGGGTGGATCATGCTGGCGCCCGCCGCCACCGCGTACGCTGTGCTGCCAGTAGGCGTCGATACTATGAGACCTGGAAGATATATGTATAAATGGATATATGTTTAAACTAGCTTTTCCGCGCAACTTCGTATGAGCAGAAATATTAAAAAGTAAAATCCCGATTTTTCCCGTTCCCGTGGGAATTTTGCAAAATCCTTTCTTAGCAGATGTCTACGTCATAACATCTACCTGCATGCCAAATTTCAGCCCGATCCGTCCAGTGGTTTGGGCTGTGCGTTGATAGATCACTATGTCAGTCAGTCAGTCACCTTTGAGTTTTATATATTTAGATAATCAACAACAAGGAAAACGTCGCGAGGAAAACTGCACGCATGCGCGACGTAATTCACGGATGCGTGTGAAGTCCTCAATCCGCATTAGGCCCGCGTGGGGACTATAGCCCAAACCCTCTCGTGATGGGAGGAGGCCTGTGCCCAGCAGTGGGCCGTAAATGGGCTAATTACTGACTGCCATAAATGACTATGCACGCACTTTTCAGCGAAAATTAAATAAAGCACAAATCCGAAGAAACATTTTGAACGGCTCATAAATTAGATAGGTTCTGTCACAATTAGAAATCAGAATGAGAAACTGAATAAGGATCGAAAAGATTGGTCGAACGGCATAAATTAATATAAGTTCGATACTGAAAATTTTGGAACGTCCTATAAAGATGTCGATGAAATTCACAATTGGCTATGGGTGAAAAATGACAATGTGCTCGATTATTTTTTTTAAGGATAGGAATAACCTTCTGTATCAAGAGAAAAAAAACCTCAGAACTTTCCGTGCCGTAGATTTTGCGTAAAAAATAAAATTGGTTTTGCGTTATGACGATTGAAATAAAGGTGTTTCCTTGGTCCAAGTATGTAGCACTACTTCTTGAAAAAAAGTGTTCATACTATTGACATTATTGATTTTTTCAAGAAGTAGTGCTGCATACTTGGACCAAGGAAACACCTTTATTTCAATCGTCATAACGCAAAATCAATTTCTTTTTTTACGCGAAATCTACGGCACGGAAAATTCTGAGATTTTTTCTTCTTGATACGGAAGGTTATTCCTATCCATAAAAAAATAATCGAGCACATTGTCATTTTTCACCCATAGCCAATTCAAGTTTTTATTTCAAATATCTGTTCGGTAAGTTAAAACTGATAAATCAATTTCTGACGCGTAAGAAACTCGTATGTGGCTAATTTGCTGATTTAAGTGATTGAATTTTCAATTTTGTTACCTCCAGTATCAGGTCCGTCAAGTACGAGTATACGCTATCGGTAAGCCTTCAACTAGATGAAGCGTCAACCAGATTAAGATCGCGGGAAAAAATGTTATAGATGTTGCAGGACCGGCCTGCGGGAGGCAGTGTGTTCTGCAGTGGACGACTTTCGGTTGAAGATGATGGTGATGATAATTAATGGTGATTTAGTTCAGGGGTCGGCTACCTTTCCCGGCCAAGGGCCACAAGGTGGTAAAATATAGAAAAGGAGGGTCACAAATAAGGATTTAAAATGCTTTTTTTATATGCCTTTGTTCTTAAAAAATACCCTTAAAGTAGAGGGTCGCATGCGGTTAGACGACAGGTAAGGCGAGGGTCCTCGGTCCACCACCAGCTAATGATGATGATCATGGTTTAGTTTAGTGGGTGGTACTGACTTTCGCCCTGCACCGAAGTTGTGCTTCCCGTCTAGGAACAGGTCTATGTTGGACAGGTACGGCGAGGGTCCTCGGTCCATCACCAGCTGATGATGATGATCATGGTTTAATTTAGTAGGTGGTACTAACCGTCGCCTTACACGGAGGTGATGTGCTTCCCATCTAGGAACAGATCGATGTTGGACAGGTACGGCGAGGGTCCTCGGTCCATCACCAGCTGATGATGATGATCATGGTTTAATTTAGTAGGTGGTACTAACCGTCGCCTTACACGGAGGTGATGTGCTTCCCATCTAGGAACAGATCGATGTTGGACAGGTACGGCGAGGGTTCTCGGTCCACCATCAGCTGATAATGATGATCATGGTTTAATTTAGTGGGTGGTACTGACCGTCGCCCTGCACGGAGGTGATGTGCTTCCCGTCTAGGAACAGGTCGATGTTGGACAGGTACGGCGAGGGTCCTCGGTCCATCACCAGCTGATAATGATGATCATGGTTTAATTTAGTGGGTGGTACTGACCGTCGCCCTGCACGGAGGTGATGTGCTTCCCGTCTAGGAACAGGTCGATGTTGGACAGGTACGGCGAGGGTCCTCGGTCCACGACCAGCTCGTTCAGCACCAGGATGCAGCGCCGGCCCTCGGTGCCGGTGCTGGAGCTCTTGCGGAGCACCACGCATTGTAGCCGCGAGCGGAGGGTTAATGCTGCGTGACCTGGAAATTGAGAGTTTTGGTTTAATACGTGTCGACTTTTGTTACCTATCCTATCGTCTTATCCATATTAATATTATAAATGCGAAAGTCAACTGCTGGATCGATTGAGATGAAATTTGGCATGGAAATAGTTGGGGTCCCGGGAAAGGACATAGGCTACTTTTCATCCCGGAAAAACGCGTAGTTCCCGCGGGAAGTACCTAAAAGCACGCGAGCGAAGTCGCGGGCAGAAGCTAGTTAGAAATAAATCGCGACAGTGAGCGACGTATCTCAGTTACTTTTTTAAACGGGATACTTTTTTTGATAAACTAGATACAATTGACAACGCCTATAACTGTGCTGTTTAAACGATGTACCTACCATAGACACCAAATGCTATTAGGTATTATTTTGTTTCCGACATTATCTTATATTTTAAACGCTTATAAAGGTCGCGGGAACGCGGTGGATGCGAGTGGCACAGGACCGGTCTGAGTGGTGCGCCTTGGGGGAGGCTTATGTCCAGCAGTGGACGTCTATCGGCTCAAATGATGATGATGATGATTAAACGCGCTAATCTTGTATATTTATTTTTACAAGCGATATCAGAAACGGCTCTAACGATTTGGACCAAAGGAATATAGGGAGCTGTCGGGGGCGAAAAATCTATCTAGCCAGGTCTCATGTATGGGAAACCTAAATTTTACCTATTTTCATACGACCAAAGCTCGGTTGCCCAGGAACTTTTATTGAAACCATAAAAAAAATGACAAAAAAACATAGATAATTCATTTACGTTCGGTCACGCCTGTCGAACATTTTTTAAGAGGGTTTATCCCGAAAGTTGGCTACGTCACATATAGCTGTGAAATGTTTCGCTGTTTTTATTAATTTCTCAATATTACTGAATTAAAAAAGAAGTTATCATTCTATGGTTGAATGACGCGTCTCGTTTTATATTTGTTGGTTAGCCATTCAAATGATAAGATTACATTAAAACGCATGGAAAATGCGATGGAAAGTTTTCAAAAGAGAATACTTCCATAATCCTAAAAAAATCGTGTTCCTATAATAATTGTTGGCATCCATACATAATGTTTTATGCAACCATAGAGCGATAATTCATATTTTCATTCAGTAATATTTAGAATTTAACGAAAACAGCGAAATATTCTTTGAATTACTTCGCAGGTGCGTGCAGGTTTCCTCACGATGTTTTCCTTCACCGAAAAGCTCAGTGGTAAATTCAAATTGAATTTCGCACATAAGTAAACTTAGAGGTGCGAGCCGGAAAATGCCGGCCGGAAATGAGCCGGAAGATGTGTGTGAAGTCCCCAATCCGCACTGGGCGCGCGTGGGGACTATAGCCCAAACCCTCTCGTGATGAGAGGAGGCCTGTGCCCAGCAGTGGGCCGTAAATAGGCTGTTGTAGTAGTAGTAGTAGCGAAATATTTGACAGCAATTTGCGACGATGCCAACTTTTGGAGTAAACCCTCTTAAACTAGTTGGGAATAACTCAGGAAGACAGTTGACCGTGATTCGTCTCACCTTCTAGAACATTCATGACTTGCTCCTGGAAGTTGTTGAACTCGAAGGGCGTGAGGAACCCGAGCGAACCCAGGTGGAACGCCATCACGGGCGGCACGGATTGCTGGAAACAAACCACGACAATCAATATCCATATTAAATATTACAGGTAAATACGAAAGTAACTCTGTCTGTCTGTTACACCTTCACGCTTAAGACTGGCCGCACATTGTAAGAAAAATCCTGACAAAATCTGATGCTGTGATGGCCCGGCGGAAGACCAGCGCTGGCTATTAATTTGGTAGCCAGCTCACGCTGAGCCGGGGCCTTTTTATAGCGACTGTATGTTTTGTATTGTATGTGTATGTCTTCTTTTATTGTGCATGTCGTTATAAATAAATGATTTCTTTCTTTCTTTCTTTCTTTCTGTATCTTCCGGCGAGCGTCCAAACTTTTCTGTCAGAAAATTTCTTATAATTTGCGGTCGGCTTTAACCGCTGGACCGATTTAGATGTCTGGTAGACTTAGTTGGAGTCCTGGAGAAGGATGTATCCATATACGCATAGTCCCGCGGGAAAAAAATCAACATGGGCGAAGTCACGCGTAGAAGTTAGCCGCAAGCCCCTCTAGGGTAAATTTTTCATGAAAAACAAACCCGTAAGCACTGAAAATGGCTGTGAAACTTACCTGGAACAGCGAGCTGGCGTGCAATAGCGTCCCATCGCCTCCGAGACACACGATGAAGTCGATCTTGTCCGTGAGATCATCGGTCCCTGCCCGGAAGGTCATCAGCCTCTCCCTCACGGCCGCGAAGTCCGGGTATTGAGCTAGCAGCACGTCGTCCAGGACCGCTGCCTCCACGTACACGACCATGCTTTTGTCCTGGAGACAATAACAGTCATTGTCATTTTATTGTTCACCAGCTTTTACCCGGGACTTCGTCTGCAGGGAATTTAACACTATATTTCCAAAGCCCTTTCTCCAGGACAGTTTTAAAACCTTTGATTACGGGATTTGTGGGATTCCCGGGATTTCTATCCAAAGTCCTCTTCCGGGGTCCTTCTAATGAGTTTCCGGGATTTTTGCGGGATTTCCCGGGATAATAGGTAGCCTATAGCTTATTCCAGGTTACAAACTATCTGTTTGCCAAATTTCATGCAAATTGGTTAAGTAGTTTTAGCGTGATGAACAACAAACATCCAAACACACACTTTCAGCTTTATTATATTTAATTATCTGGTGCTATGGTGGGCGTTTGAGTATGCCTAACGCTGACACGCCAACCGATACCATCAATAAAAAAAACTTATATAAAACTCTCCCGCTACCGACTAACTGACGACAACGCACACCCGTAACTACTGGTCATAAGAAGCTGAAATATGCCGTGTAGGTTCCTTGGGGAGTGTAGGTAAGTATTCCTACGGGAACGGGAAAAACGGGACGTTTCATGTTAACGTTTATGCGCATAAGAAGTCGCGGGTATAACCCAGTCGTATTATAAAAACCGGCCAAGTGCGTGTCGGGCCACGCGCAAAGTATAGGGTTCCGAAGTTGAGGATGCCCACAGTACCTTTGTAAGACTTATTAGCATCTAGCTAGCCTGTGATATGACGTGCCCGCCCGACGCCCCTGCCGCTCGAGAAAAATCATTGGTTTTTTAATCATTTCATAAGTTGATCGACTATGACTCGTAAGTTTGTACAGCCTACTTAGCTGTGATAGTTTTCCTTTCAACTACGTTATATATGCCACGACCGTGATTTTTTTCAGCCATCTAAATACCACCATTTAGCTGCCAGGGGGGGGGGGGGCACGTGACTCTAACAAAAAATAGCACTTTAAAGCTTAATATTTCACAAACGCATCACTTAATCAAAAAATGGTTTTAACAAACCCACAGTATTTTTTCAAGACCTATTCAACGATATGCCGCACCATGGGGTACGCAAGAAAAAAAAATACATCCCCACTTTACGAGTAGGGGAGGTACCCTATAAAAAAATATATTTCAAAATTTTATTGTACCACTTTGTCAGCGTAACTAATATGTATATTCATGCCAAATTACAGCTTTCTAGAACTAAGCATCTCCGAGCAATAGTGCGGACAGACGGACGGACGGACGGACGGACATGGCGTAAGGGTTCCTTATGGACTTCGGAACCCTAAAAAGGAAGTGATTAATACAGCCCTTATTTTTCAGTACAATCTTAAGTTCACTTTTGTTTCTAACCAAAGAACCCGGAAAAGGAAAACCTCTCCATGTACACGCAACATGTATACCTGTATAGGTATTTTAGTACTTATAATATAATAACTAAATAGAAATGTAACTTTTAAATGCGAGTTTTTAACATGATTTGAAATGTCTACGCTTAGTTTGTTTCACTTCACGCTTAAATAACAAGTATTTACCGTATCGTATTTTACAAAACGATCATTCATATTCATATTGAAATCGTAGGCTTTACAATTTCATCCGAAAGTCTTCAACTAAAGAATATAGGCCACATTGGTTTAGAACAACTATTACTTCCAATACTCCATACATCAGAATTTAAATTTTACACACCAAAACTGAAACAACAATTTAATTAAATTACTATTCTAATAACTCGATTTTTGAAGAAAAACCTGACCATACAAACTTGATATACCCAGTATCACTCTCACAATCGAGACGAATCTAACGACACCTCAGAAGCTAAAATCCATTAAACCAACCATCAACCAAAAAATATACGTAGGTACATAAATTCATACACTCCAAAAACATAACCCGCCTTCTTGCGCAGTGGGTAATAAAATGAAGTCGATTGAGTTAAGTATGATAACTACGTTAGTCCAACAGGTTTGCATATATACATATCCATATTATATTATACTAGCTGACCCCACGGACTTCGTACCGCCTTAGAAATGTTTTTTAAATGAAAAATAGCTTACGTCCTATTCTCAGAACTTCTGAACATACACTCCAAATTTCATAAGAACCGGTCGAGCCGTTTCGGAGGAGTTTGGTGACACGAGAATTTTATATATTAGATAATATATAATAATATTATAAATGGGAAAGGGAAAGTAACTCTGTCTGTCTGTCTGTTACCTCTTCACGCTGCAACCGCTGGACCGATTGAGATGAAATTTGGCATGGAGATAGTTGGGAACCCGGGAAAGGGCATAGGCTACTTTTAATCCCGGAAAAGCGCATAGTTCCCGCGGGAGCGCCATAACCGAATTCCACGCGGGCGAAGTCGCGGGCAGAAGCTAGTACTTATATATATATGGTGTTGATTATTTCATTGGCAAAATAAATAATAGTGTAGCATGTGTGGTCCTCAATAATAACACAATAGTTTTACCAGAAAGTTCTTTAATTAGCATATGTATTGTATTGCTTGTCGATAATGTATGGACGCAATGTAAATGGTGGCCGATGGGCGACGCCGTGCCTTCAATTTACATATAAGAAGCATTCCGGCGTTCATAATATATATATATTTTATGTCATTGGTATATGCAAACGAGTGCACAGCCGACCTGATGGTATGTGGTCACTGCGGCCCATGGACACCGAAATCCTATGTTCCCCCATTAAGAAACCATAAGATCTCGAATGTGTTACCTACCCTGAGGCCTAAGATGGAATGCCTCTGTGCCAGAAATTTCACCGACTGCCTTAACCCCCTACCGAAACACAACAGTGCGAGCACTGCTATTTGGCGGCAGGTTAGCGGGAAAAGACGGTTGCACCACCCCGGACGGACCTAGCACCAGGCCCTGCCACCATCAAACCATATATATTGCAGATATATATATTACACGGAAACATTAATCGTAGAGATAGTAAATAGAGGGTTGATTTTTCAATCGTCAGATAAAATTTAGTCTTCGGATAGTCCATCCAAAATTTGAATTTGTTCCGGAATAAATTCAAATTTTGTATCGACTATTTGACGAATAAAATTTATCTGACGATTGAATAATCAACCCAGAATAAAAAAAAACGGCCAAGTGCGTGTCGGGCCACGCGCAAATTATAGGGTTCCGAAGTTGAGGATGCCCAGAGTACCTTTCTAAGACTTATTAGCATCTAGCTAGCCTGTGGTATGACGTGCCCGCCCGACGCCCCTGCCGCTCGAGAAAAATCATCATTATAAGTTGGTCGACTATTACTCGTAAGTTTGTACAGCCTACTTAGCTCTGATAGTTTTCCTTTCAACTACGTTATATATGCCACAACCGTGATTTTTTTCAGCCATCCAAATACCACCATTTAGCTGGCAGGGGGGGGGGACACGTGACTCTAACAAAAAATAGCACTTTAAAGCTTAATATTTCACAAACGCATCACTTAATCAAAAAATGGTTTTAACAAACCCACAATATTTTTTTAAGACCTATTCAACGATATGCTGCACCATGGGGTACGCAAGAAAAAAAAATTACATCCCCACTTTACGAGTAGGGGAGGTACCCTATAAAAAAATATATTTCAAAATTTTATTGTACCACTTTGTCAGCGTAACTAATATGCATATTCATGCCAAATTACAGCTCTCTAGACCTAATCATCTCCGAGCAATAGTGCGGACAGACGGACGGACGGACGGACGGACGGACGGACGGACGGACGGACGGACGGACGGACATGGCGAAACTATAAGGGTTCCTTGTGGACTTCAGAACCCTAAAAAAGTTCAAATGTAAGTTGCACGTTGCAATGTCTTGTGACATGTCACCATGTTCTATTAGCTACACGTATGCAAAACATGTCGCATTTAAATGTAAGTTTTCCTATTGGGAAATTTCAGCTGTATATTGCAATATGGAATTTTTCGTCCTGCATCTGACGTATACTGCATAGTATCCTTAACATTAACATGAGTCATATGTTTGAGAAAACCCATTTAAGGCATTTTATTTTACCAGCGTAATACCCAGTGTGTGGGATATGAATTATGAATTAACCACTGAGCTTTTCGGTGAAGGAAAACATCGTGAGGAAACCTGCACGCATCTTCGAAGTAATTCAAAGATGTGTGTGAAGTCCCCAATCCACACTGGGCCCGCGTGGGGACTATAGCCCAAACCCTCTTGTGATGAGAGGAGCCCTGTGCCCAGCAGTGGGACACAAATGGCTGAAGTAGTAGTAGTGTAATACCCTCAAGCATTGAGACACGATAAAAGTACGTAAAGTCGACGTCACAGAGACGTTTACAATTTTAGACCTTAATGCAACGGTCATTACTTTGTCTTTTGTAATAGCAGAGGGATTAATTCATTCATTCAATTTTATTATACAAGCCAAACAAGGAGTCAACGTTCGGGCTCGGGTCGCGAGTGTAAACTAAGATTAGGGCACGGTTGAATCACCTCTGGTCACCCATAAACTAGGTCCAGTGGATTTAGCATACCTTGAAGGTGAAATTTGAGTTCTTGAATAGAAGTATTTTTTTCGTTATAACCTTGACCAATAGGCGACTGCCGTTTTTGTCTTCTTGAATAAATTAAACGAGAACATTGTACTCTTTCTACAAAATTGATGATTTTTCACTGTCTCTCAGTTTAATGCCATCTGTAACTAGTAGACTACTTGTGAACCAACACTGCTATTGATAGGTATTTCCTCATTTTTTACCGACTTCGAAAAAAGGAGGAGTTTCTCAATTCGTCTGTATGTTTCTTTTTGTAAGTATGTATATTCCGCGATTACTCCGTCAATTGTGAACCGATTTCGATGATTCATTTTTTAATCGAAAGGTGGTACCTCCGCCTCCGGATTGTCCCATTTTAATTTGGTTTAGTTCTGATGATGGGATTCATGAGAAAATGAGGGAACTCCTCAAAATTTGCTAGCACGGGTGGTACCTCCGCCTCCGGATTGTCCCATTTTAATTTGGTTTAGTTCTGATGATGGGATTCATGAGAAAATGAGGGAACTCCTCAAAATTTGCTAGCACGTGTATGATTTTGGCATCAATTTCAAAGACTACAGTGAGGCTCACATCCCATCGTACCTATGTTTGGTAACTGTAGCCAAAAAAAAACCGACTTCAAACTCCGACATCCTACAAAGTCGGTGTCATAAGTGAACCGACCGAAAGCTGATGGCAATCTTATAGTGAACTTGACACCGACTTTGTAGGCTTTTTGTTTTTGAAGTCGGTTTTAAGTTTTTTTTTTTTAAAGTAGGTAGGTATCTGTAACTAGGTAGATACAGGACAGGTAAGCGATGATAATGCATGCCTGCGGTTGGCCTAAATCGCACGGACAAAAAGTTTAATGGCCGACATTTTTGGCGTACCAGGCGGCCGCGACGAAAAGTGTACACCTGCCAGCCTGTCTGCATTCCAATGACATTTTAGTGACCCGGAAGTCTTCAAAAGGGCTGACTTTACGGTGTTGCAAGATGCATTATTAATTTGCTAAGGATTTGTCTGTTGTTCATGATTTTGGATGCGTGCCGTCACCAGGGGCAAAAGTTTGTCGTACTTTGGACATCGCCGTTGGACAGTTTCAAAGTATTTATAAACAACGTGAATCGAGCACTGCGAAATATATAATAGGGATGACGACAACTTTTTTTTCCTTCGTCTATCAGGAAGATTATTGAAAAGTATTGGACACGTATTTTTTCTCTTTTCACGTAATCAAACTTATACGGAGATATCATCATTTCAGCCGAAAGACGTCCCCTGCTGGACATAGGCCTCCCCCAAGGCTCGCCACTCCGACCGGTCCTGTGCTACTTGCTTCCACCGGTTTCCCGCGACCTTCACGAGGTCGTCGCTCCATCTTGTTGGAGGCCTACCGACAGCTCGTCTCCCGGTTCGCGGGCGCCACTCGAGAACTTTCCGGCCCCATCGGCCATCGGTCCTGCGAGCAATGTGCCCCGCCCACTGCCACTTAAGGTTCGCAATTCTTCGGGCTATGTCGGTGACCCCAGTTCTGCTGCGGATATCCTCATTTCTGATTCTATCACGCAGAGAAACCCCGAGCATAGCCCTTTCCATTGCCCTCTGAGTGACTTTGAGCCTTCTTATGAGACCCATCGTGAGCGCCCACGTCTCGGAACCATAAGTCATCACTGGCAACACACACTGGTCAAAGACTTTCGACTTGAGACACTGCGGTAATTTGGACGAAAAGACACTGCGAAGCTTCCCGAACGCTGCCCAACCGAGTCGGATTCGACGATTGACCTCTTTCTCGAAGTTGGACCTACCTAACTGGACTGTTTGTCCCAGGTATACATAATAGTCGACAGCTTCGAGCGCAGAGCCTCCGATTATTACGGGAGTTGGCACAACATGGACATTAGACATAATTTTCGTCTTGTCCATGTTCATTTTAAGACCAACTCGATCGGAAACTCTGCTGAGGTCAGCGAGCATAGTACTGAGTTCTTCCATGGTCTCAGCCATGACTACAATATCGTCGGCAAATCGAAGGTGAGAGATGTACTCGCCGTTAACATTGATGCCTCGACCTTTCCAGTCCAGCACCTTAAAAGCATCCTCCAATGCAGCGGTGAATAGCTTCGGAGAAATCACGTCTCCTTGTCTGACTCCCCGCTGCAGTGGAATAGGCTTAGTGGTCTGGTCTTGTAGTCGGACGGACATGGTGGCGTTTTCATACAAACACTTCAACACTTCGATGTACCGGTAGTCAACTTGGCACCTCTGGAGAGACTGCAGCACAGCCCAAGTCTCGATCGAATCGAAGGCTTTCTCGTAGTCCACAAATGCAAGGCAGAGGGGGAGGTTATACTCTTCGGTCTTCTGTATAACCTGCCGCAACGCATGTATGTGGTCTACGGTACTATAGCCTTTTCGGAAACCGGCTTGTTCGGGAGGCTGGAATTCGTCAAACCTGCGCGCGAGACGGTTCGTGATGACTCTCGAAAACAGCTTGTAGACATGGCTCAGAAGTGAGATGGGTCTATAATTCTTCAGCAAGGTGTTATCACCTTTTTTGAAGAAGAGCACCACCACACTTCTGTTCCATGCTTGCGGCGTTCTCCCTTCGTGGATTACGGAATTAAACAGCGTCTGAAGGGCCTTAAGGACTGGTTTACCACCCGCCTTCAGGAGTTCAGCTGTAATTCCGTCATCGCCGGGAGCTTTGCCGTTCTTAAGCTGTTTGAGAGCCATACTAATCTCGTACAGGCTGACGTCCGGGATATCTTCGGTATAGTGTCGGGTTAGTCTAGCTCTAGGGTCTTTAGCTGGATCAGCGACGGGTGATCGGGTTGTCGTGTATAACTGCCCATAGAACTTCTCAACTTCTCCCAACAGCTCCGGTTTGGATGAAACGATCCTGCCGTCTTCGGTCTTCAACTTTGTCAATTGGCTTTGGCCAATAGACAGATCTTTGGCAAACACCTTCGAGCCTCTGTTACGCTCAATAGCCTTTTCAATACTATTGGTATTGAATCGGCGTACATCACGCTTCAGAGACTTCGAGATCCGTCCATTGAGCTGCCGATAATGACTAGCGTCACCTGTAGACTGCAGAATCATCTCACGCCTCACCTCCATGAGCTTTAGGGTTGAGTCTGAGATTTTCTTGGTTCTTGTACGGTGTGTCTTGAAGAACTTGGACCCGACCGTATGGACAGCTTCCACAAACCCGTCGTTGTAATCGTCCACGTCGCTTTCTAGGCAAGCAAAACGGTTTTGGAGTTCGAGCTGAAAGCTCTCGGGGTTTTGGAGTTGGGCCGGTGCCGGGCGGAGCGTAGACTTTATCAGTCGAGATCTCTCAAGCTTCACTTGGATATTCAATGTGCCTCGTACCATACGGTGATCGCTCCCGGACTTAACCGAATTGATCACTGAGACATCATCGAATATCTGCTTTCTCGTCGACATGATAAAGTCTATCTCATTCCTCGTTACACCATCAGGGCTCATCCAGGTCCACTTTCTGTGCTCACGTTTCTTGAAGAAGGAGTTCATCATATAGAGTCCCTCCTTCTCCATGAAACCAGCCAGTAGATGGCCCCGGTGATTCCTGCGCCCCACTCCAAATTGCCCCACTCTCAGCTCTTCACCGTCTCGTTTGCCCAATTTCGCGTTGAAGTCCCCCATAACAACTGTGAAGTGAGTTCTGGAGCTATGCATGGCTCTGGAAACGTCCTCATACATGGCCTCCACTTCATCGTCGGAGTGCGTCGAGGTCGGAGCGTAAACCTGTATAACCTTCAACGCATATCGTTGGGTTATTCTGAGTACAAGGCACGCTACCCTGTTCGACACACTCTCGATCTTCACCACATTGTTTGCGAGGGACTTGTGGACGATAAACCCGACACCTCCCTGGGACTGTTGGTCACCCTCCCGGAAATAGAACAGGTTACCGGACTTCAGAGTTATCATGTCCTCCCCCTCTCTACGGACTTCTGATAACCCTATGATTCCCCAACGTAATCTGCTCAGTTCCTCCTCTAATTCCAGTATCTTCTCGTCAGTCCGCAGCGTACGGCAGTTGTATGTTGCCAGGGCCAAAGGTCGTTTGTTTTGGTAGCCGGGTCTCTTCCGGGGATTAACTGTAGCACCCCCTGCCCCGCCGTTACCATGGCCGCTACCGGAGCCAGGAATAGCGGGGCCGCCGGGGACTGGGGGTCTGGGTTTCGTTTGTGACTTCATCCTTCCAGTTTTATCCCTTGGGGGGGATTGCCTTAGTCGCCACGCTTGGCAGGCGGGTTGGCGACCGCAGTATGAAGGAGGTACTTCTCGGAGGACGCTGCTGCCCATCCTCCGGTTTTTCCCTTAGTCGCCTCTTACGACACCCACGGGAAGAGAGGGGGTGGTGCAATTCTTACCCGGCACCACACGGGTCAACGATAACACGTTACGGGATACGGAGATATATTGAGTTGAAAATATTGAAATGTCGCGTGACGTCACGGTTAGGTACGATTTATACCTAACGGTGATGTAGTTAGCCCCCACTCTCCAACTTTAATGCGTTTTAACTTAGTCATTCTTGTTAATTTGATAAGACAAAAAACACGTGTCTAATATTTTTTTATTACCTGACTGGCGGACTAATTAGAATTTAGATTTCTTCACCCTGTCGTCATCCCTATTACCCAATCTAATTTTCGAAGTGTCTGTAATAATAGATCCTTATGCCCACGAGGCAACCCTGGCAGTATAAAATTGACTTTCGGAGTCAAATCCCAGTACTCACATGAACGAGCCAGTGTACGAGCTGCACGAACGGCGAGAGGATGGTAGCGTCGTGAACTTTCTTTATCACCAGCACCGTCAGCGGCTGCTTGTACCACGTGAGGCGCTGGGACGCCGGGTCTTGGATTTGCCTGGAAAAATACAAACATTTTTGAAGACAACATTATAAGAGAAAGGCATCTGGTCCGCGTCGCCCGCGCGGCGTTCGTTTATCGCGAAACTATGCTATTTTCCGGGTTAAAGAGTAGCCTATGTCCTCCTCCGGGACTTCAACTATCTCTATAACAAATTTTATATAAATCGGTTTAAGCGTGAAGAGACCGACGACTTTCGCATTTATAAATTTTATAATACGAGTATTAGAATAGATGATGGCTAGTAATGGCTAATAAAACCTCACAAAGATATCCGCCGTGTACGAAGAAACATATTGCAATGGGAGGAAGAAACGAACATTGCTGTCTATAGGGTTTCAGATAATGGCTCTTAGGTTTGAATCTGGGACCAATGAACTTCTTGGCTCAACAAGCATCTCATCTTAACTCTAACCCAGCCTGGTTGGGTTCCCAGATCCAAACCTAAAAGCCATTATCTCCCAGCACAAAGTGCAGTCACAGAAGATCAGATATGGTGGCACATAGATACATGACCCGATCAAAATCCCACAATAAGAAGTCAACGATATGGTGGCACATACATGGCCGTTCATAAATTCTATAATAATAAGTTAGAATAAACGAATATAATTTATCATTATTTATTAATGTCGAGACACGGCATTCATCGTTCATGACAATAAAATTATTCGATCGTTTTTTTTAATACTTTGTAAGGTATGTTCTACATATTACTGAGACCTAGCTGTATTTTTTCCAACCTAACAACGTTTTTAGTTCATAAAATTAGTTCATAATGAGTAGGTTTTTTGTCGTGTAGGTTTATAATCTCTGTGAGTCGTAATCTCTACCCGGAAAACATTCAACTGGCGGAAATTAATAAATGAAAATTGTTATAAAAACATGCGTAGCCACTTACGTCAGTCGGTGGAAGCCGGCGGCCTAGTGGATAGAACTCCGCCTCGCATGCAGAGGGTCGGGGGTTCAAATCCGGCTCGCACCTCTGACTTTTTTTTTGTTTACTTATGTGCAAAATTGAAGGAAAACATCGTGAGCGAACCTGCACGCAATGTGCGCCCATTGTACGCCCGGAATGGGTAACTGTTGTAACTCAATAAAACTGCCTGTAACATCTGCATTTTGTAACAGAGTTATACAATAAAGAAATTCTGTTTCTGCTTCTACTTCTGCGAATTAATTCAAGGATGTGTTTGAAGTCCCCAATCCGAAACGGGCGCGCGTGGGAAGTATAGGACTATTGCCCAAACCCTCTCGTGATGAGAGGAGGCCTGTGCCCAGCAGTGGGACGCAAATAGGCTGTTGTGGTTGTGGGGAATGTATGAGTGAGTACTTACATTACCATCGCAGAGTTCTTCATTATCCTGCCGCATGGTCCAAACTGTTGTATGGGAGAGGGCGCGTTAAGAGATCTGGTCCTCCTGAAACAAATCACAGATTTCAAATATATATTCGCTTTTTGAGGAAACAAAAATTAAGTTTGTAAAGAAATGAAAACATACGCAAGTTTGAAACTAAACACTGGTTAGTGTTGCATATAACTAGTTCGTTCGTCTCAATTGATATACAACGACGATTTTATAGATCAAGATCTTAATAAAGCTAATCAAAGTATTAACTCAATGTGCTACGTTGTATTTTTCTGTAAATATTGTCTTTGGCAGCACCTTCATTACGCCTGAACGCCGCAGCCGCGGCAACGCGCGACTGAATGGCGTGAACTTTTGACGCTATGGCCCAACGAATACATTTAGCGGAACATACAGCGTGTTGCCGAATTGAATTTTATTAAATCAGAAAAAAACACTACAGGGATTTCTTGTATTTCTCTTCTTGTACGTCTCAGACCGCTGGATTATAGCCCTCGCCTCCGGCTCGGGCCTCAATTACCCGCGATCTGAGACTTTCTTTACTTGACCGCCCTAGGTGTGTACTATTGTATCATTCGTTTAGGGGGTACACGTGAATTAAGCAGGAACAATTCAGTGACCCTTTTCAGAAGTAAGGTTCCTATGCAGGCTGATCGACGCAAGACGGATATCGACACGAAAAAATGGATGTACATTATTTAATAATAATAAAAACAATGTTTATATAACGAAAAATTTACAAGCTTCAACTCAAATAATACAAAGAAACAAGTACTATGCATACTAAAGTTTCATGAATTGAATTTACTGCGGTCTCCGCACTAGACTTACAAACATATGGACAGGTTTACATTTAATCATTTACATAGAATCACGCCGTATATCGTAAATAATGTACAGTATTCAATCACGTCACTTTAATCACTGTCTCGTATTAGTATGCGCATGGGCGGGCATTTTGCTGCTCGATCGCTAACGAGCAAAACATGGCGAACTCGTCAAAATACAAAAAAATACCATGATTCACGATTATTGTATTATATTATTATACAATTATTTTATACACTAGGCGGTATATTGTTATGGGTAATTCGCGTGATTACGGTGCGTAATAATGCATAATGTAATGTTTGTTGAGTACCTAGGTATAAGCGTTGCTTTTTTCTATCGGCAAGTGCGACCGATTGTTAAAATAATCAGTTGTTTGACCATTTTATTATTTACTACTAGCTATAAAGTAGCATGTACATATATATCTAAACATTAAACCTTTGAGCTCTACGCCAATTGCAAACGGAGCGCCAATTCGAACCATACGCATACGACTAATAAGCATATTTTGCACTGTATGCTTTGACGGCTGTGATCGACAATGGCGGCCAAACAGGTGAAATTCACTAGTCTAATGTGAACGGATGTTGCCTATAGCAGGGGCCCTATTCGAAGTCTTAAATAGGGACAGGGAGATTCCCTATCGCTGCGCTCACGCGTGGCGGCGTTGCAACCGAACTTTAAGCAGCTAGATTTAAAGTTCAACTTGAGCGTCCCTGTCCCTATTTAAGACTTCAAATAGAGCCCCAGGATTCGAATCCGCGACCTTCGGAACTGTTAGCATCTCCACCAATAAAGCCACTGGCGATGTTATGATAAGTTGATGATTATGTTGAGGTAACTATCGATACAGATCTAATCGAAACAGTTATTGTTTATCATTGGTATCACGACATGTAGGTTGAAGTACCTACCTTGAAAATGTTGATAACGCTAACCTAACCACATCTGTCATTACCCTAAATGTCATGAAATCGTTGTTCATAACGCAGCGGCTTTTAAGTAATTTGACAGACTATTGGCTTTTTAGGGTTCCGTAGTCCACAAGACTAGGAAACCTTAACCTTGAGAGACAAGTTTCCCCACCCCTGCGAGCTAAGCCATTTGTTTTTAAAATCATGGCAGTAGTATACATATGTAAGTATCTATAACGAAATTAAAAGAAAAACTATCACACCTAAGTAGACTGGAGCTATATTCGAAGTCTTAAAAATAGGGACAGGGAGATTCCCTATAGGATCGCTCACGCGTCACGGCGCTCAAGTTGAACTTTAAATCTAGCTGCTTAAAGGTCGGTCGCAATCGCAACGCCGCGACGCGTGAGCGATCCTATAGGGAATCTCCCTGTCCCTTTTTAAGTCTTCGAATATAGCTTCTGTACAAGTTAACGAGTAATAGCCGACCAACTTAAAAAAGGAGTAAAATTTTTGTACATTGAATACTCGTACCAGGCAACTACGGAACCCTAAAATGTACTTTTCATGATCCGTAGAACAACACAAAGGTACCTATTTCGATTTAATTGTAAAGGTTTCAAATATATCTAAAATGTTCACATGACATGCACAAGTTAATTAAGTTATACAAAAACTAGTTTGCGTAGACCCGAATTAGACACCTAGATGCTAACTGTATTGTATATCTATTAAACATGTATGTACCTACCTACAGTCAAGTTCGCCAAAGCAAAAGTACACACTTTTACACCTTACTCAGTTGAAATAAGGTCTAAAAATTTACACATGTCAATGAAATCGACTGTACCAAAATAACATTCGAAAGTTAACGCAAATCAAGTTTTCATACAAAAATGACCTTTGATGTTTTCTATTAGATGTAAGAGAAATCATTTCAATTCAATTCGACGGATTTGGTTTCAAGTTTACGTGCGTAAAATCCATTTGATTCACTATACTTAACAACAAATATTTAAAAAAATGTAACTTACTAAGTACATATAAAAATATGATGAAAATAATAATAGTTATATTTATTTATTTTTATCCCCAACATACCCTCGATCGTACTCCTCCCGGGCCCTTGTGAGGGCCGTTTTTCCGGATTCGTGAGAGAACTGCCTTCGAAGCGTTTGCCTTTCGTTAATCGAATCCATTGCGAATCAACAGAACTTTACACTGCACATATTATAATTGTATTTTAGGCGAGCGTTAACACTGAAATTGTATAGTATTGATAATGAGTCGCGAAGTATAGAGGCTCATGTTTATAAAGTAACTATTTAGTGCCGGTGAGCGGGTACGAAGGATGCGCGCGCGCCGGCCGACTGAGCGCGGAGGCTTCGCGCAGCCGCTTGACAGCTCTGACCTTGATGTGCTCTTAACTTAACGTGCCTGAGTTCGCCGGTTTCGCAACCGTTGCGTCCGATTTCTTACCTAAATAAATAAAAAAAACCTATCGGAAGGAAAGATCCATTTCCATGCACTGTGCTGTTCCCGAGTCAAACGGTCTTGTTTATAAACATACTTGGTAGGTAGTAGTGCGCATTAAAATTATCACACTATATAGGTAGGTAGGTAGATTACTTAGGTGCAAAGCTTTGACTAATAATGTGTTTATATGCACTATACCTATACTTGTTGAGTTTGATGGGTCTTCCAGCAATGGGGCGGTTCGAAGCGCTGGTAGATTCATTATTGACGTGTAAAAGTTTTTAGATTATGGTCAATTTGCTGAACAAACTATAGAATTTTAAAGGCATTTTTTATGCGCACAGGCAACTTGATGTATAAATTGTCAGTGAGCCATGGAAATAAGTACCTACTCGTAAGTTGAACTAAGTTAATTCGAGAACGAAGATTCACTACTACGCTAGTAAATGATTTTATCCTAAGGCTGTCTTAGGAAACCCCTTTCTTATCGGATAACAACAGTGCGAGCGAGCACTGCTATTTGGCGGCAGGTTAGCGGGTAAGATGGTGGTTCCTGCATCGGGTCCTACGGACCACCAGCAAATATCACTACCTAAATGTTTGTTTCCACTCAAATGTTTAATCTATTAATTAACTCTGTCCTGGCGATTTTTTGCAACTTATGCACTGCACTGTGACTGGTTTCAAAGGCGAGCACTAGGCAACAACCCAACAAGCCTGTTATTGGCAATACTTAATCTTAGCGAGCACCTGATTGTTCGGCTCTCAAAAGTGGCGCGGCGTGACACTTGCGTGGTTGTTATTGACCGATAATCGGTGACCCATTACGAGCCGACCCGGCTGATCTCCTTGTAAAATATATACACGTGACGAAAGTACGACACGACACGACTACCTATGTGACGCGCGGTGCAGCGTTTATGGCGTTGGCGTTGAGTCTTTTTTCACTTAATCCACGCGCCTTAATCGCCTTATTAGGGTTCCGAAGTCCACTAGGAACCCTTATAGTTTCGCCATGTCCGTCCGTCTGTCCGCACTATTGCTCGGAGATGCTTAGTTCTAGAAAGCTGTAATTTGGCATGAATATACATATTAGTTACGGTGACAAAGTGGTACAATAAAATTTTGAAATATATTTTTTTATAGGGTACCTCCCCTACTGGTAAAGCGGGGATGTAATTTTTTTTTCTTGCGTACCCCATGTTGTGGCATATCGTTGAATAGGTCTTGAAAAAATATTGTGGGTTTGTTAAAACCATTTTTCGATTAAGTGATGCGTTTGTCAAATATTAAGCTTTAAACTGCTATTTTTTGTTAGAGTCACGTGTCCCCCCCCCCCTTCCAGCTAAATGGTGGTATTTGGATGGCTGAAAAAAATCACGGTTGTGGCGTATATAACGTAGTTGAAAGGAAAACTATCACAGCTAAGTAGGCTGTACAAATTTACGAGTCATTAGTCGACTTATGAAATGATTAAAAAACCAATGATTTTTCTCGAGCGGCAGGGGCGTCGGGCGGGCACGTCATACCACAGGCTAGCTAGATGCTAATAAGTCTTAGAAAGGTACTGTGGGCATCGTCAACTTCGGAACCCTATAATTTGCGCGTGGCCCGACACGCACTTGGCCGGTTTTATTAAGTAGCTGGCAACTAGGGTCGCGCCGCATTGACCTCGCGATTGAAGAATTTGAACCTTGTGCGGAATGGTCGAAATTGTGATCGTCACAAAGTGGACTGACGTAGCTAGATTTAGGCTATAGCCATGTAGTAAATCATCGATCGCTACGTGGTTAGGTGTCAACACACGGCAGCATTGACCCACATTGTCCGCGCGTTGTTGTCGCCATCGTTTCATCAGTAATCACTATTTGATGAACATTTTATAGTAGGTACATGTATGTTCTTTGGTAAAATTGAAATAGAACATTGTATTGAATTCAAAGATTTCTAATTCACTACATACATATTATACGATACGGTGATATGAATACTTATATGTATAGGGTATGTCTTATCGATAGGTCTTTGAGATACCTATCATTGGACTGTATTCACTTGCATAAATATAGATAGACCCGTAAGTATTAAAAAATTACCGTAACTCCCATTAAAAGTAGTGTTTCAAAGTTTTGCTTAACTTTTTTTCTTTGTTGCCAATGACTTCTAGACACATGCTATTGCGATAAGACGACTGATTGGCGTGGGTCATCAATCGGACGTCTCTACTATGGTAGATAACAGGTCGACATTAAGTCACAGGGCGGACACGACCTAAAACACGATTTCGAACACAATTCGAATGAAGTGCCAATGTTTGCGCACAAGGACGTCTATGTGCGTGCGAGGACGTCTGTACACTTGTAAATGTGTGTGTACCACTACGCGGGTCAATGATTCACTCACCATCTCCGGATGAAATAAATTACGGTAGGTACCTAAGGACGAGTTGGGCGCGAGTTGCGCGCCAACTAGATTAAGGCGGGTGATTCCGTGGCCATTCTGTAAGTACCTAGTACTATTAAATATTCTGTGATTAAGTACTAAATGGTAACAAAGAAAGGTTATTATTTTACCAAGTATTAATAAACTAGTAAATAAAAATTATTGCCATAAAAAAATTGAAATATCTGCCCGATTAGGAATTGGTGTACATTTGACAAAGTTTGTTATTGACAGGCTCTTATCCTCAAAATAGTAAATTGTCATTGTCAGAAGTAATCGCTATCAGATAAGCTTTCTCGTTGGGTTCGAGAAGTCGAGAACTCTCTGCAATCGGAATGTCGAGTCATAGTTTCCGCTGTAGACAGGTAATAAATGAGAAAGTCTAGCCTTTATAAAGGCAGGCTCATTTCTAGATATAACATATGTGCTCCTTTACAGCATCGATAATTTTGACAGCGTCCATTCCACAATCAGCTGACCGGACAAGCAGCAACTTTCACTACCCGCGTGCCGGCAACGCTTTGTGTGATCGTGTATGGAAACCAAATGTGTCGTCCGTAATAAATGAAACTAAATCACTAACATTAGGTATTATTAGTCATCGCATCATCACAATATCAGCTTTGCATGGCATAATAATCGATATCTACTAAATCCAAGCCAATTACTGATTGAATGCAACTATGAAACAGAGATCTGTCTTTTTTCGTGGAACGAGGACCATTACAAGATACAAGGGACAAATTTATTAAGTTACATGTTAAGGTTCTTGTATTTGTAGAATCGTAGATGTTGTTTCTATGTTTCTGTTATTGTTTTTAAATCTAAGTTGTGCACGTAACATTTATATGTAAACTAGATACATATTTGCATTTGTAACAGGTAAATAAACGATTTATCTAGGTATCTGTTTATCTAATGATCGAGACATTAAGACTTCTAGGGAAGATTATTATACGAACATCATCGGGAATCACCAATAAATATGGAAACTTACATTATTTTTTCAGGTTATTCGATTCGTTGAAGGTTGTTCCGTTGATGCAGAAGTTCCCTCGTTATGGCAACCGAAGCACAAACAGGCGGCGGTCAATTTATGCCAAGAAATAATCAATACGTCGAGCTATCATATAAGTCACAATACATATAACCGTATTTATTTTAGAAGTAGCTTCTGCACGCAACTTCGTCCGCGTGGAATTCGGAAATAGCGTCCCCGCGGGAACTATGCGTTTTTCCGGGATAAAAAGTAGCCTATATGTTGACCAGTGTTATAAACTACAACCATACCAAATTTTGTTGCAATCCGTCCACTAGTTTTCGATTTTAATCTGGACATACATGCATATACACACATACATACAAACAATTTTTCAAAAAATCGTTATTTTATGTTCAGTATCGTTTATATAGACCCCACGACATGATAGTTTCTTTTAATTTTAAGTTTCAGACGCGACTTCTTCTGCAGACTTATTATTAGTAGTATAGGTTCACAGAAGTTAAAGAATAACAATTTAAACTAATTTTGAAAAGCGAAATCTATTATTGACCATTCTATTATTATTGCTATCGGTGAACTCGCGGGCAGAAACCAGTATTTTATAAGTAAGCTTTTATTAAAAGATAGGGCATCATATGATATTTGTTTAATGTTTATTTGTTACCTGTACTCGGCTCACGGCAAGACACCGACGACATTTGAACGGACATTGAATTAACATAACAGTTATTTATAGTGAGTGCTAAAATGGTCAGATGTCCTTTAGAGGTCACAATAGGTGCCTGAAGCACTCATGAAAACACACCTGGGGCTATATTCGAAGTCTTAAATAGGGATCTCCCTGTTCCCTATAGGATCGCTCACGCGTCAAGTTGAACTTTAAATCTAGCTGCTTGTTCACGCGACGCGTGAGCGATCCTATAAGGAACAGGGAGATCCCTATTTGAAGACATCGACTATACCCCTGAGGTATAAATTAACTTTATGATGATTGGACAATCGACATATAAGGACACGTGAACAGTTGGTGCTTGCGATAGAAAACGT
Organism: Aethes cnicana; assembly: GCA_963971205.1. Taxonomy (NCBI): domain Eukaryota; kingdom Metazoa; phylum Arthropoda; class Insecta; order Lepidoptera; family Tortricidae; genus Aethes; species Aethes cnicana. The sequence goes on along the minus strand of OZ020287.1, from coordinate 9,653,253 downwards.
TGCGTGTACGTTAACGAAGTAGTTAAATACATTGATCAATCAAGATATATGGACACTTAAAGAGTCTGAACACGCAGAGCCAATAAATTGGTTCATACGAGGGTGGTTTGATAAGTCAGTGACTTTTTGCAGAAAATATTTTTTTTTTCACCTTTTTTAATTTTATTTCTCTACATAATCTCCTTTCAACTCCATACACTTCATCCAACGATGTTCCAGCTTTTTCAACCCCTCCAAAAAATATTTTTTGTGAAACCCTGAAAAATATGCTTCAGTTTCAGCTATGACTTCCTCATTTGATGAAAATCTTTTCCCACCGAGCCATTTCTTCATGTTTGGGAATAAAAAAAAATCACATGGGGCCAAATCCGGAGAATAAGGTGGGTGGGGCAGTATTTCGTAACGCAATTCTACTAATTTGGCTGTTGCGACTGCCGACGAGTGTGCAGGGGCATTGTCGTGGTGAAAAAGGATTTTCTTCTTTGCCAGATGTGGCCGTTTTTTCACAACTTCTGCGTTGAATTTTTCCAACAATGTAGCATAATAAGGGCCATTTATTGTTTTATCTTTCTCCAAATAATCTATATAAATAACCCCTTGGCTGTCCCAAAAAACAGTGGCCATTACCTTTCCTGCCGAATTAACGGTTTTCGCTTTCTTTGGGGCCCGTTCGTTAGCAGAAGTCCACTGTTTTGACTGATTTTTCGTCTCTGGCGTATAATGGTGGATCCACGTTTCATCTACCGTCACAAAACGACGTAAAAATTCATTGGGATTACGCTTGAATTTGGCATTGCTCGGAAGTTGTTTCACGAAGTCGTTTTTGATCGGCTGTCAGCAAACGCGGCACCCATCTTGCGGAAAGCTTTTTCATATTCAAAATATTATGCAAGATATGAAAAACTCGTTCAGATGAAAAGTGTACAGTCTCAGCTATCTCACGAATCTTAACTCGACGGTCATCCAAAACAATATCGTGAACTTTATTCACGCACGACATCATCAGTGGTGACTTCAATTGGACTACCAGCGTTCTGCGTCATTGGTAGTGGCACGCCCAGAACGAAATTCTGTAAACCACTTCCTACCATTCCATGAGAAGGAGCAGATACCAAGGAGATCAGAATTGTAATTAAAAAGTTTATATGTTAAAATGGTTTTTGTTTTACTTAGTCACTAAATTATCAAACCGCCCTCTTACCTTATCCTTTTTAAATACAGGAAAAGTTAAACAATCGTATATGGGCGCAGCGAGGTAGATATTCCAGCCCCCCCCCCCCCCTCACTGGAATATCTACCTGATAATTTTTATCGGGGCATTTTGTATGGGAAGACCAAGATCTAGGGGGGGGGGGGGCAGCACACACACAATATGCAACCTTTGGATTCTCATAGAGCGATGTTGAAAAAAAAACCGTTTACATGTTTAACAAGTTACGTGAATGCACGGTTTGACATCGCGTTGTTGAATAACTCGTGTGCAAACACTGAACGCGTAATTTTGAAGTTAAACAAACCTCGGGCGTTTAATTAGCCATTCAGTCGAGGACGGCTACTACACAGAAATCCCACTCTTTCATTTTTCAGACGTACGTACCTACACAATCGCCTTGAGTGAGATAAGAATCGTGAAGACGGTCACGTTCGCTCAAATGTGGAAAAATGCAACAAGGTTAAGTATATTTTGCAGGGTACCGACGGCTACATCGGCTTGGAATGGAGTCGTGGCAGGTCATGTCGCTCTTTGGGTTTGGAGAAGGAATATTATCCTATAATTTAATAGCGAATTTTTTTCTAACAACTTTCGGTACCTACCTCGGTTCATTTTTGCAAAACGACGGCAATATTGATCTGGACGTGAAGAACATAATAAGTGTAGGGTGGTTGAAGTGGTGACAGGTCTCAGGGACAATTTGTGACCCACGAATGCCCCGCCCCTAAAAGGTAAGGGGAAAATGTATAAGACTGTCCTGAGACCTGTTGTAATGTATGGATCTGAATGTAAGGCGACGAAAGGGACGGATGAAAAGAAATTGCACGTGGCTGAGATGCGAATGCTGCGATGGATGTGTGGTGTTACTAGAATGGATAAGATTAGAAATGAGTATATAAGGGGAAGTTTGAAAGTAGCACCAATAACAGAAAAGATTCGGAGTAAAAGGTTGAGTGGTTTGGGCATGTGATGAGGAGGGATGAAAGTCATATTATTACTAGAAGAGCATTAGGTATGGATGTGGATGGATATAGAGGCAGAGGTAGACCTAAAAGGTGTGGATGGATTGTATGAAGGATGCTATGTGTATGAAAGACGTTAGTACAGAGATGCCTGCTGATAGGAGCGAATGGAAGAAGAAAACATGTTGTGCCGACCCCACATAAACGTGGGAAAAGGGCAAGAGAATGATGATGAATTTAATACCGAAATGATAGGATAGTGCCAGAGGAAACGATGATAATGATGCGGGTTCGAGAACTGTTTTATCGTTTTAATAACTTGCATATTCTGCAGCTGCACATTATGGTAATCACAAGTGGAATTCTTGTGCAAAATTTGTTGCATCTGGACTAGACTCATCGGTTCATGATACGTCAGTGCAATAGTTTTGTTAAATATATGAGACATGTTACTTGCCCTAGGATTTAATTAGCACTCAGAATTTGTACACTCGAAAAAGATCTTGCATTGGCTTTGGCTTTTGAACAGAAATGACTTTACATTAGTTACATATTCGGGAATGTATCGCGTGGAAACTATCGTTAGGTGCCTAAGTGGCATTCACTCACGAGAGTAGATACGGGCTATCTCCAAGATCAGGATGTTATGTGTAATTGCAAACATTAGTTGAAATGGTCGGTGTTTGGCAACAATGTTTCGTCATTTGCATTAAAATGTGCAGGCAGCTTACCAGGACAGACGAGATATAGCGCACTAGTGTAATAACTTTCCAATTAAAAGCGTAGCATATGCGGTTAATGTGGCTGCACCTAGTTTTAAGTGGTCACAGGAATGGTCATTTAAGCGCGCGCATTGAGGTCTAAGCCGTTATTACCCCCCGATACGAGTTAGACTCGCCCAACAGCACCATCCATTAAATAGTACATTCTAGCATGTTAATGGAAATTGCTTATTCTGAAAAGGCGCTGGCTTTCTAGACACTGTTATGGCTGGAATTTCTACAGTTTCTATACCTATTTTACAGGTTCAACACCTTTTCTCTGCTCATCAATGTCAGCGTTTCGGAGTATTTAATTAATAGTTTTTAACTAAATTACTTCGTACTATACTGATGATTTGTTTTAATTACTTAATCTGTTTGAAAAATATATACCAAAACCAAAGTTAAGGCTTTGGTGCTACGAATTAGGAAACCGTAAAAGATTCGCGAAAAGTACAGTAAATTACAAAAAGTAGGAGCTTGTTTCATTCACCGCTACACTGCCAAATGTTTGTACCTAGTTTGTGCACAAGACAACGCCACGCCTTGCAGCCGTTTCAACGCAGATAATATGAAAATATACAAATCGAGTTCTTAATAAAACCGCGGCTTTAGTAGCGAGCAGTTTTTATGAACCTTATCTTGTTCAAGCAATGCGAAGATAATGAGTGATTCGTATCTCATTATTCATGTCAAAACCGATATCTTCTCAAATCGATAGACACGCAAATGATAGCCCGAAAAAACTATCAATTATCACACTAACGTTCCATGATTGATCCCCTTGTTAATTTAGTTTAATAAGAATAACATTGGTCTTGCTTGATACAAAGCTATCCATCATTTTTTTGTACTTTATTAGGTGCAGATATTATATTATTCCACGACTTGTTATATGAATTCGCTAATCAGGATTTGAACGAAACGCATCACTTCAAGCGTCATGGTTACATAATATGAAGTACGAAGCAACGAAGATACTTCGAAATGTCAAAAATGTATGCGCGCCTAGCTTGAGGACTTCATTTTGATGGGTGGTAGGTAAATTTAAAGGTATTTAAACGTTTCTAGCTTATATCGTTATTCTCGGATATTGTGATGTTTTGTTTGTAAAGTTTTGATTTCACTTACGGCCATGTGCCGGAGCGGCGCCTCCTCACGGCTCGCTGCTGGGACTCCGGGTGCGAGTGCAGCAGCCCCTGAGGAATCAGGCTTTTGCAGGACTTGCGCCGGAGTCGGTACTCCGCCTTCTCCACTTTACACATCCTCAGTGACGACAGCTCGCTCTCCGACCCGCACCACAAAGAGTCCATTGCCAACATTTTTGCTAAGTTACAGTTCTAACGCATCACAATACCAATCTTTGATCTAATCACTGATTTGGGTTGGGTACGAGCTCGTCCGGTGCTATGAAACTTTAGAGCGTTCAAATTCAACAAGCGTGTGATTTCACAATCGAAACAACCTTCTGTTCTTGCGAGATGTCCTGTTTTTGGCGACGCGGCGGGTTGGTTGAGCGGCCGGGAGCGTGAATTATTGAGTGGCGAGGAACTTTTGCGGTTTCGGAACGGCACACGTCCGTCCGTACGTGACAGAGCGCGTCCGAGCCTCGACTGGCTGGCCGCTGCCCGCGCCGAGCCAAAGTTGACTGACTTGCTCGAAAATTGCAACAAGCCTGGCCGTTATCACTGCGATTTAGGGCAGTGATTAAGGCGATCGTGAATCATGATGGTTACTGAAATAGTTCTGCACAATGCGACCGAGAAAGATGAACCTATTAACTAGACTAGACTAGAAAGAGAGACTAGATTGAAATGATCAACAAAATGCGTAGGTACGCGCGGAGTAATGAGGTAGTTGTTTGTAAGATAATGTGAGCCGGTCTGCGCATGGGCATCGCGTGCAGCTGATCGCATGCTATCAGCGTGCTCGCTCATCGCACGAATGCTATTGTATCACTTTAAAAAACATCTACCTATGCATACAATGTATTAACTTCACTTACATTCATAAGAATATGGCTGTTCTTTGGACCTGAAGTATACATAAAAAAGTTTTTACATCACCCTTGGCCATAAAGTGAGTTTTTCTGCCCGCTACGCGGCGAGAAAATCTCACTTCTTGGCCAAGGCAAGACGTAAAACTTTTGACAAACCACGGGCGGTAATTCGTAAAGCCCCAGATCGCAGGTTTCTGTGGCCCGAACCGAAGGTGGCGGTTCGGGCCACAGAAACCTGCGATCTGGGACATTTACGAATTCACCACCCTAGGTCTGTAATGTACTATTTAAACCCCTCGATTATTAATTAATTAATTTAATCGTATCGATTGGAAATATACAATGATCAATCAGGAGTTAATTAAAATTAATATTTCGCAGGTTTCAGGTGCACGCTTCTGCTGTTGGTGTGAGGTTTACAAGATCTTCTACCCCTCGATCTATAATGATCTGATATGTAATACGTCATCATATAATGATTAAGAAAATTCTTACGATCACGGTGTGGAATGTGGGATAAATAATTATAGAAGACGGACGTCCAGAAGTACTGAATCTACTATTAGGTAGGTATGAGCTCGAAAAGGTTAAACCTACTAGCCGCCATCATATCATTTACACGTAAACATCAACAGAATACCGGTTTAGTAGATTTCTAGGATAAAATATTATTAAATGTGCCCTAAGTGCTTACCAATTATTAAATGTGTGCTAAGTGTTTTCAGTTCGACCGCAAAATTCATAACCGCAATTAGTTACAGGCTCATTGTTTTTCATTTAAGTAATTGGAGTAAATTACAATTAAATCCGTTATTACGTAGATTACAACAGTGGTACCTAATTACCTACGTTCCGATCGAAAGTGAATCCAGCTGGGGCGTGAATCATACGTCGAGTAGGTACCTAGGTTAGGTAGGTATATTATATAATAATTTATGCGCAAGCGCAGTCGTTCTAAATTAGGTAGGTATGTAGATTGGCGCATCACTGGGTTTTTGATCTTAAATTCTTAATTACAGTTGGGTATAACCATGTACGCAAGTTAACATGTAGGAAACAATTAAATAATTAAACAAACAATCTATTGTGTAAATACAACAAGTAACCCGCTCCGGCTTCACACGGGTAGTATAGCCATCAAAAACTATAGGTACATCAAAACTTATCCATATAAATATTATAAATGCGAAAGTAACTCTGTCTGTCTGTCTGTTACTGTCTTCACGCTTCAACCGCTGGACCGATTGAGATGAAATTTAGCATGGTAATAGTCGGGGTCCCGGGAAAGGACACAGGCTACTTTTTATACCGGAAGAACGCATAGTTCCCGCGGGAACGCGATAACCGAATTCCACGCGGGCGAAGTCGCGGGCAGAAGCTAGTAATTAAATATTCGTGTCCTCGAGAATGTACATTGTAATTAATAATTGTATTTAAACTATCAATACTGATAACTTAAGAATCCATACATACATAAATTTATAGTGTAGTATCACTAAATAAATAATAGAAAAATAAACTGAACGAATTCTTGACTACGTGAATTGTAAGAGAAGACTGAATATACGATTACTTCTCCCTCCTGTACGATTATTGTTTGACATCGATCAATAAAATTCTGATATGATTGCTTTTTCAGTTTCAGTATTAATAATGGACCTGTCTTGATAATATTAACTTGACACTTGTCGGAAATTATAGAAAGCATTCATTCTATGAGCAAATTAGATTCTTTCTCACTGTAATATGGTCCTGGAATGAAATGTACCCTATTTTGGACAGTGGATAGTAGTGGAGTGGGTTGTGTATAGTCTATCACACATCAAATATTTATTTATTTATTTTCTTTATTGGGGAAAAAAACAGATAATAGACACAAAAAAGATACATAAACAGAGAGATAGCCTTAATAAAATATAGTCTACATCCAGGAGCAGTTCCCACTGAGATTTATAATACCGACATAGTAAGTAGCGAACAGTATACGAGTCGTTACTAATACTACATAACAACAATAGGAGTTACAGCAGAGAATATGATAGGTAGTATATTGTAGCAATTCCACTGGTAGTTCATTTTTTTTATAAATCCCTCTACATACAATTTATAGGTTATTCTAAAGACGTATTGTTGGTATTTGGTACCTACACAAGATAGGCTAAACAGTAAATACTAGAGCTAGAAACTGGGGCAAGCGCTTGACACGGAATTTAAAAGAAACCTCTGTTCCTCGAGTGCCTCTCGTGTATAGTGCGAATGCAGTGTAGTCGCGAGGTCTATAAGGTATATTAGGCCTGTTTATTTACGGCCTAAACTTTAACGCAAATGCTAAGAGATCAGCCTAGTGGTTCAACTTACTGCCTCTCATGCAGAGGGTCGGGGATTCCGGGCGAAATTCGACTTGATTTACCACTGAGCTTTTCGTCGAAGGGAAACATCGCGACGAAACCTACACGCGTCTGCGAAGTAATTCAAGGATGTGAATTCCTCAATCCGCACTGGCCCCGTGTTGGGAATACCTATAGCCCAAGCCCTCTCGTGATTAGATGAGGCCTGTGCATGCCCAGCAGTGCGACGCAAAATATAGGTCGTGGTCGTGACGAAGAGATACAGAATTCATGGTCAAAGATTATTCTTCATTTTAGAGGAAAAGCTTGCTTTACTTTGGCATATACGGCTTTAAAAACTCTTCTTATTTACTTAACCGTTTTGGCGATGAATTTTCAACCGAATACACTTGCTTAGTGCTCCCCAAATTGTTAATCAAGAATGTCTGTAACTATAAAGTTATTTGGTTAATGTCCAACAGTCAGTCTATTTATTAAGAGTATTTATTAAGTAGATGAGGTCAAATGTATATTAGTAACCTACAAATCGACGGTCACATTGATCATGATGGTGTCAAGTGTTTTTTTGTGTGCCTCCTTATCAAAACCTCTGGCACGATTATCAGAACCATTGCCGTCTATTATGAAATAGCGAGGCCTTTACATATACCTATAATTAGCTGTGTATCTGTATGTAGGTTATGTAAAGTCCGAAACTCAATAACTCTGAAAAGTGTGGGGAATAAAAAATAAACAAGATCGGTCAGTCAGTCTTTGAAATCCTAAGATAGTAAATGTTCGGAAATGTCAATGCTAATTTGCTCCAATTCGAGAACAGACGGTTTTAATTTACCGCACAACAAGATTGAAATGTCAACGGCCAGACTTTCATAGAAATAGTTTATCCTATTTACTTTCCTTAGCTCGTACCTTACTACTTATTTAGCGTCGTTGCAAAGTCGACACTACCGCGAGCGCAATACAATTCTTTTTACTAGCATCAAAAGTGTCACCATACAGTTTAAATAGTAATGTACAATGGCGTATTCAAGCGAACTGGGTTACGAGAGCGGCGTGGGCTAGCACAAGATACCTAATGGTTGTCCTGTCCTATCCTTAGCACTTCTGCATATATCTCTCAATCATATTCGCCTTTTCAGGGTTCCTAACTTCAAAAGGAGAAAACGGACCCTAAATAAGTCCGTACAAGAAGTCGCGTCTGTAACTTGAAAATTAAAAGGAAATATCAAGTCGAGGGGACTATATAAACGACACTGAACACGAAATTACTATTTTTAGAAAGAAATACTGTATGTATGTATGTATGTCCGGATTTAACTCGAAAACTACTGATCGGATTGCAACAAAATTTGGTATGGGGGAAGTTTATTAACACTGGTCAACATATACTATAGGCTACATTTTATCCCGGAAAAACGCTTAGTTCGCGCGGGAACGCTATTACCGAATTCTAGACCCTACAGACCGGACAGAAGCTAGTATTTAATATGATATGAGCGTGTATATTATAGAAAGAGACGCGCGTGCGCCTGCTATATTTAAAACTGTACAGCTGTAAAACTATTGCTATGATATTTTTTGTAGGAGATTGAATTTCCAAAGGTAGATAATATCTATGAAATGAATATACCTACTTGATTAGAAAATGTTATATTATTTAAACCTTGTCATCATACCCATTGTTAAGAATGATAAGGTCTGTATTATTGGTGGTGTAATTAAATTTTGCCTCCTCAGTGCAGCGTTTGACATAAGTGAAGCCACTTTCCAGAATGGATCCATGCTTAAGCAATTCATAATCTGGCAGGGATTTGTGTCTAAGTATACTATATATATATATAGGTTTTTATAGAAGAAACAATAAAATTAAAAATTTGGTTTACCTCCTGTGTTACTGTACTCAGGGCACCCAATATGAGTATAGACATACATTCCACCCATTTAAATATGAATGAATGAATAAATGAATATATTTTATTGCAATATTGTGAGTTTTACAATTAGATCTTATAAATATTATTTATGTACGTCACAATCTACCAATATCCGGCATGTATAAGTGAGTAAGTATTTACATAAATGTTTCATATATATTAAGGAAAAAAATAAATGATTTCTTGTTGTGATTGGCAGGAACACAGAATGCCACATGCTTCTATTCAAGCAAACCTCAAAGAGTGGATCCATTATTTATTTTTAACCCCTGACGCTAAAGGGGGGGGGGGGGGGAAGTTGTATGACGTGACCCCCTTGAGTCAAAAGCTGGATCCGCCCTTGCACACCTCTCTCACATCCTTCACATTCAATTCTCTCAAGCCAGACATCAAAGCTTTAATAGGCCACACATTCGCTCTCCCCCGCTACAAGCCCTAACAAAAAGCCTGATAAAATCCAGACAGGTCCGACACAATACATCAATATTTGGCTGGACATGACTTAAAAAACCCAAACTTGTTGGTGACAGAAATGGCAACTCCACCCATAATAAGATTCTTTGTTAGCTTTAAGTATAATAGCAAATTGTTAGACCTCAGTTACTAACAAATCTCGATTGATACAATTTTTAATACACGCTTCAATAGCCTAAGAACTTTGTGAGAATGAGACTAAATTCTTTGGAAATCTGCAGATTTATTTACGTGTTTGGTTACGAAGTGAACCCTGTCTGAAACATGATAATGTTTTAAATACATATCAACATACCCTTCTTCTTCTTCGTCGACTTCCTTGCTGGTACTGGGGCGTTTCTGTTTGTTTTTACATTCGGATTTCAATATGCTTTTAATTGACGCCAAATCTGTATCAGATCGATCCTTCTCGCCCATTGTATGTTACCCTATGTTAAGTTTTATCAAATTCACATCGCAAACTCCTATAAATAATTCATAAGCGATACTAATAAGCGAACTTTCTTCATTTTTGAGGTTATAGTTTACAAAAATAAAGCAGCAGCAGTGACTGACATGTCGTGACACTGACACTGACGTCTGTGGCGTGTTGCCATTATAAAAATACCTGGTATGTACGTTTTATTTAAGAGAGTGCGCCCACGGGTGACTTTTGTCGCCGTGACAAAAAAGTTTCTGTCACCTCAAAAGTCACGTCTTCATAGTGAACTGAAGAAAAAGGACCTTGGACTTGACCGAGTGACGAAACTGTCGCCGGCGACAAAAGTTTGCCCTGGGCGCACTCTCTAACGCACCACCTTTATACCGGATTTTTACCGGTTTTCCACCACGTTTTCTTTTTAATTCAAGGAAAGCAACAGTGAATGCCCGCGAAATAGTTACAGACTATTAGGGACTTACCGGAAAGTTTTAAGCTTATCAGCAACTTTTGTTAACGGAGTTTTTCGGAGAGGTGCCGGTGATCCGCCTGGCGAGTTTTCCCGAGACTCGGCCGCTAGGGCGCGCGCCATCATTAAATCTTGCTCGTTCATTCTGTTTAAATAAACGAAAAATACTGAGTACTACCTCATTAAATTCATTGGTCCTGTATTGGCGTTGATGTGATATTGTCACACTTGGATGTTGTGGTTCGCAAGGTCCAACATTTTGTCTATAAGTAAGTACTCGTCTCTTATTTGGCATCGGCTGTACATCAGCCAGACCCATAGTAATAGTATTTCCGATTGAGCTGAAATTTTGCACGAATATGTAAATCGCGTGACAATGCAATATTATGATGCCGTGGAGCTGATCTGATGATGGAGCCGGAAGGTGGCCATAGGAACTCCGTAATAAAACTACATAAACCCATCGAATTTGGGCTTGTTATATTCGTCTTGAAGGGTAGATGAAGGATTCACAAAGAAAAGTACAGTCAGCAATAAAAGCGTGTCCCAAAAATTTTTTTTTTGGAAAAACTTTTTCATCGTGAAAAATTTCAAAGTTAAACAACATCCACCACAACAGCCTATTTTGCGTCTCACTGCTGGGCACAGGCCTCAGAGCGAGAGGGTTTGGGCTGTATACCTACTTAGTCCCCTCGCGGGCCCATTGCGGATTGGGGACTACCACGATACATTCTTGAATTACTTCGCAGAAGCGTGCAGCTTTCACAGCTAACGTAAACTTCATGCCACTGTGATAGCAACGTTTTCGGGGTCAGCTATATTGTATACAGTGTATACTACTTATATAGCTTCTGCCAGCGACTTCGTCTGCGTGGAATTGGTTAGGTTGTATTTTTCCGGGATAAAAAGTAGCCTATATGTTGGCCAGTGTTATAAACTATCCCCATACCAAATTTTGTTGCAATCCGTTCAATAGTTTTCGAGTTAAATTCGGACATACATACATACAGACAATTTTTCTAAAAATCGTTATTTTGTGTTCAGTGACGTTTATATAGTCCCCTCGACTTGATAGCTTCTTTTAATTTTCAAGTTTCACGCCACTTCTTCAACGACCACTTCAAGGTATATATTTGTAATCGCGTTCTCGAAAACGGCTCTTTTGATGAAATTTGGTATATAGGGGTTTTCGGGGGTGAAAATTCGATTTAGCTACGTCTCATATCTGGGAAAATTCATTTTTAGCTGTTTTCACCTGAGCAAAGCTCCTAGGTAGGTACTTAATATCATTCGACAAATCCAAGAGCACAGCCCTCGGGCGAAGGCGCGGTCTATTCAGAATCAGATCAAAAATTGATGAGAATACACAATTAGCGACCTATGTTGACCTCTACGCGTGTTATACAATGTTTAACCGTATGTCTATGCAAACACCGAGTCATTGTCAATCGGCAAGTCGGTCGAGGTATAAATAAAAATGTATGATCCTGTTCGCCAAGGCAAACTCCTAAGGTGGGCTTAATTGACCGGGTGTACGATAAGTGATGTGAGACACTTGTGCGCCGATACGGATATTTCAATTACCTATAATTGAAAATGTGTAATCATGGTCCATTTGATTTTATGGTGGGTAAGTAGGTACTGGCGGCACCCGCTACGACGTGAGCGTGTAATAAGCACCTTTAAATGGGAATAAAGCACTGATCTGCATAACTTGCATAAGTAATTTTGAACATTTTGATAAAATATCCATTCCTTCACTGATAGTGATAAAGATGTGAAAGCACATCTGTTAGTATTTAGGGAGACTGAGACTATTCTCTAATCCAAGTCTGTTGTTTACCCCATTCCAGATAGCCGGCACTAACTATACACAAAACGTTTTGTACTCGTCTATTGTTATTTCCCATTTAGACATGCATAGACACCTTGATAAGAACTTTCAATGTAATTTAGTCTAAGGAAATAGTCTTATACAGCCTATTCCATGGTGCTATCATCATCATCATTTCCGCCGAAGAACGTCCACTGCCTGGACATAGGCCTCCCCCAAGCAAGACTCGCAATTCAGACCGGTCCTGTGCTACTTGCTTCCACCGGTTTCCCGCGACCTTCATGAGGTCGTCGCTCCATCTTGTTGGAGGCCTACCTACAGCTCGTCTCCCGACTCGCGGACGCCACTCGAGAACTTTTCGGCCTCATCGGCCATCAGTCCTGCGAGCAATGTGCCCCACCCACTGCCACTTAAGGCTCGCAATTCTTCGGGCTATGTCGGTGATCCCAGTTCTACTGCGGATATCCTCATCTCTGATTCTATCACGCAGAGAAACCCCGAGCATATATAGCCCTCTCCATTGCCTTCTGAGTGACTTTGAGCCTTCTTATGAGGCCCAGCGTATAAGCGCCCACGTCTCGGAACCATAAGTCCTCACTGGCAACACACAATGGTCGAAGACTTTCGACTGAGACACTGCGGTAATTTGGATGAAAATACACTGCGAAGCTTCGCGACTGCTCTGCTGTCATCTATTGAATCTAGCCTTACTAGCGCCAGTTTGAAGAGCTCTTCAACTGTCTTGATGCCGGTTCACTCCCTGATGTTCCGGAGTCATGGCATCTTGCGTCTCCACTCTTCGCCTCCGGCTATCTTTCCGTCATTAAGTAGGTATGGTTTGAAGAAACTCCTAAAGTGGGTTTCAGAGAATGTGCCCCAGGTAATCCCACCACTACCACACTCGCTGAAACTCGACTGTGGTGTAGGTGTTTAATCTTAATACGTGGTGTAGTATAGCAATTACTCTTTGTTATTTACTTTGTTGATACTATGTAATTAGCTTTTAGATTTTATAGGTGTATTGTATACGTCTGAGTCGGTGATAAATTTTTAAACGTTAAAAGTTAATAAACGTTAACAACGCCGGTTTTTAACGCTATATCTATATATTAACTGTTTGAGTTACATTGATGAAATTTTAGATTTTCCAGACAAGCTAAGTACCTTCCTAGCTTTAATATATATTACCTACTAGTCGGCCCGGTGGACTTCGGCCTTAGACAGACTAACACACGGCAATTGATCTTTATATATAAGAAAGAAAAGAAAATGGCATGTGCCGCGTGTGACGCGTGTCTAGATAACTAAAGCCCCTTGTTTATTTAGTTTAGTAGTAACCTGTCTGTATATTATATAGGTACGAAACGTGACGTTCCATATTATAGATTTTGGTCGTATTTTCATATATTGTCAATTTTGAACCTAACTACATACCTACATAGATGAGGGGATTTAGACCTAGATTAAAGTTTTTACCGATACACTAACGTATACTTAAGTACTTAGGTAGTTTCTAAGTTGATTTACAACTATATACCTAACTACTTAACTGCTAACCAGAAGTACCGGAAATCCGGAACATATCAAGCTATTTGCGTAATATAATATATCTACTAATATAAAAAATCATTCACAATTTTATAGAAAAACACATTTTAATACTAAAAAGTTTTTCATTTCCCCGTTCAGTTATACTTTACTTACTTGGAACAAAAATACCACTGGCCACTAATACAACGCACTCACTTGACCATATCAAAAAAAAAGGTTAAAAAATAAAGCGATGTTTGGCGCGTTTTTCCGTTCGGAAACCGTGTGTGCTCGCGTGTGTTTTGTATGACAATGCGTGGGGTCGGCGGGTCGGGCATCCGCTGAAGTAAGCCACGGTCGCAGCCTCTCACTCCATTCCGTTCATGATATAACATCATAGGGTGGGGTAAGTATAGTCTCGTATTTGATCGACTGAAATGATTTGTAAACTGGTTTAAATGAGCATGTTAATTTCATTCTCAATGCACTCATTCATCATTCGTATTCATCGCGATTGAAGTGTAAATTAATTGTGTGCGTTCTTGAATAATATTACTTACCTCAGGAAATTCTAATGTAACGGGTAGTAGGTTGTATTAATATAAACTTCGTCGAGAAATCAGACGATAATTATTCTATTATTAAAGGCACTAGTTGTTGCCCGCGATTTCGTATGCGCATGTAAAGTAATAGTACATTATTGCAGAGGCCGCCAAGTAGCGCATTGCCGGACGAGTCAGTTAGAAGGCTGAGCGAAGCGAAGCCTTCTATTAGTACGAGTCCGGCAATCGCAATTGCGGCCGAGGTATATATAATGATTTTCTCAAACAGCGAGGAAATACGTAAGGGCAGTCGGGGCAAGTGCGCCAGGATGGGGTAAGTGCGCCTAACATAAATATATCGAAACCTATAAATATTACTCAACTAGTAGTTGGCTGTTAACAAGACATAGGGGCGAAATAAATTTAGGCGCACTTACCCCACATCACTATTTACTACTTCCATGATCATGGATGATTTGGCCATGGAAGTTGTACTTATTACCTCCATGGATTTGCCAGTAATTTCTCTACAGAGGTGTCTCAAATAGCAAGCGAATTAAAAAAAAAACACACACGACAATAATGTTTTTGCTGGCCAAGGCCGGCAATGGACAGCCTCGCGTCTTCTTTTTTTGAAAGTAACACGAACATTTCCGAGCATGTTTGAGAAAAAATCTTTTTTTTTCCGTTCTCGTGGGAATTTCGGGAAATCCTCTCTCAGTGCTCGCCCCTGCATTACCCAATGGAACCTATGTATAGGTACTTACATGCCAATTTTCAGTTTTTTACTACCAGGGTTTATGTATTGTCATAATGAACTATAAATTTCATGGACAGTATAGACCTAGTACTACACAAACATACGGAAAATATTGTGGTGATAAAATGGTGGAGGTGCTGGCATATGAACCCGAGCCCTCGAGTAACGGAAGAGATGTGAGACTTATTTATTTCATTTAATCAAAAGAAGATTTTAATGTTAATCATCCACATATTTCTAAACATATCCATAAATTTAATAAATTTAATTTCGACCTACATTCACTACATTGGTATAATAATCCAATATTTCCAACAATCTTCGCTAAATGGGGAGATAATATATAATACTAAAGGTATCTTAAGTTAATATCTTTATTTATTTATTGGTCAATCCCAAATCATATAATAGTACATTATTGCAGAGGCCGCCAAGTAGCGCATTGCCGGACGAGTCAGTTAGAAGGCTGAGCGAAGCGAAGCCTTCTATTAGTACGAGTCCGGCAATCGCAATTGCGGCCGAGGTATATATACGAGTATAATGCTTTTCTCAAACAGCGAGGAAATACGTAAGGTCAGTCGGGGCGGGGCAAGTGCGCCAGGATGGGGTAAGTGCGCCTAACATAAATGTATCGAAACCTATAAATATTACTCAACTAGTAGTTGGCTGTTTACAAGGAATAGGGGCGAAATAAATTTAGGCGCACTTACCCCACATCAGCATTTACTACTTCCATGATCGTGGATGATTTGGCCATGGAAGTTGTACTTATTACCTCCATGCATTTGTCAGTTCCGGGGCAAGTGCGCCAGGATGGGGTAAGTGCGCCTAACATAAATATATCGAAACCTATAAATATTACTCAACTAGTAGTTGGCTGTTTACAAGGCATAGAGGCGAAATAAATTTAGGCGCACTTACCCCACATCAGTATTTACTACTTCCATGATCGTGGATGATTTGGCCATGGAAGTTGTACATATTACCTCCATGGATTTGTCAGTTTCTAGAGGAGTCTCAAATAGCAAGCGAATTAAAAAAAACACACACGACAATAATGTTTTTGCTGGCCAAGGCCGGCAATGGACAGCCTCGCGTCTTCTTTTATTGAAAGTAACACGAACATTTCCGAGCATGTTCGAGAAAACCTATTTACAATCAACTCGAATAAGGCTCCATAAACAATGTAGGCGTACACCTCGACTGCCGTAGTTAGCGCGTGTTTGCACACAGCATTACATAGGCACAGATTGCATAGGTATAGTTCGACACCACTTAGAAGGCGCGCGGCGAAGCACTTGAGCTGTTGACGCAGAAGCTATTTGTGTATAGGTACTTGTATGTATGTACCTACCTACCTCCATTGTGTACCTTGTAGACAAAGCCGGCGTTGACGCGGCTGTCCGGAGCTGTAACCGGTTTACCGAAATGTGATTTCATACTGCCGTAATTAAATTACTATGAACAAATCGTTGTTCGGGTTCCGCGGGCCAGTCAAGAACTTTGGCCATTTTGGGAATACGGGAGGCGCAGGACCGGTTTGTTCGAACCTTATAAAGATGTCATTATTATTTTAGTGTGCAGTTTAGGTTCCTTTGTTTGTACCGTCCTTGATGAGGATATTCCCGCAGCTTATTGAGACGTCAATACTGGGTCAAGGAAAACGTGATGATATTTCACCCAGTGTCAGCCATAGATAATTTAAAGGTACCTACGTTTTTTAGATTTCTTTTTTTTTCGGCATGGTAAACTGGAGCCTCATTCGAGGCGCAAAGGGATTCCATAGGAAACTTTAATTCTATAAAGAACGTTAAATTGTCACGGCATTGAAATTGAACTTTAAGTTGCTATGTTTAGAAGTGAACCCGATGTAATTTTCTACAAGTTACACTCCGCTTGTTTTGAATATGTATGTAATGTATTACAAGTATGTTTATTTAGGTACCGATTGGTACTGATCTTGTCGACAGTGATCAGGTTTTATCACCTTGTGGTTAATTGAGTAAATAAAAGGTATCTTACACGCGACACGGTCGAGGCCTTCAATATATGTGTAGTTATGTACGAGTAAAGTGGTAAATTTAGACGTGAAACGTTATTAATAAAATCACATCGAAACAATCCGAAAAATATAAGGGTACTTACAGCCATAAGAGTGTAATTTATTTAATTAAACTTCATTGCACATACAAAATGTACCTATACAATTGCCGCACTTAATGCCTAAAGGCATTCTTCTACCAGTCAACCATTGGGCCAAACATAAATGGATGGAAATGAGTAGGTGCATTGTAGGAGAAAGAAACATCAGTAATCTAGGATGCTGACAAACTTTCAATAAACGATAAATTTACATAAATACTATACTACTTAAATGTTACATTTTCATCACGAATTAGAAACATGATTTTAGTGTCATTATTTAGCACATACTTAGGTATTGCTCAAAGTTATAGGTAAGTAAGTATCTTGGGCGGATGAGGTTGCGGAAACCGACGTTTCACGATTCACGATAAAAGCAATGGGCGTGTGCGCCGAAACAGGGGTTATATTCGAAGTCTTAAGTCAAGTTGAACTTTAAATCTAGTTGCTAAAGTTCACGCCACGCGTGAGCGATCCTATATTGAATAGGGAGATCCCCTACAGTGGCGGACTAAGCCTGTCGGGGGCCCGGGGCGGAAAATCGAAATGGGGCCCCCCTCCTTGCCTGTGTAGATGTGATAATGGTGTATATTAGGCTCCCGTGCACTGACTACCTAACTCATTTAGTTGAAATTTGTTTGCTTACCATCAGATGGACTGTGTGCTCGTTTGCATTTATACATCCATACTTAATATTATAAATGTGAAGCGAAAGTAACTTGGACTCTCTGTTGCGTCTTCACGCTCAAATCGCTTCACCAATTTAGATGAAATTTGGTATGGATGGAGACAATTCTAGTCCCGACGAAGGACATAGACATAGCCTAATTTTTATCCCCAAAAACTTATCTAGTTTCCGCGGGAACGCGAGCGCTACAACCGAATCCTACGCGACAAAGTCGTGGGCTGAAACTTCTTAGTCCATTTTTTTATATTATAAATACGAAAATATCTCTGTCTGTTACCTCTTCACACTTCAACCGCTGGACCGATTTAGATGAAATCCGGTATGGAGATAGTTATAGTCTCGGGAAATGATCCAGTAACCTTGTCGTTTGAAAGAATGGAGTAGTAGGCGCGAAATGCGGTAATCCTATTTTTTTACAGGCTTCTTTATCTTGTTGGCCTAATGTATAATCCAAGTTTGAGATCTCGAGCGCCGAACGCAGCTTTGTCAAAAATAAAAAATCAAGAGAAAATTTCGGCTGCTTTTCAGATTTTGGCGATTTTGATTACAAAGGACTAGTTTTTGATACTACCTTCTCAGTACGTTTTCAAAGAAGACTAAATTTGCTATGATATGAGACTAGAACCGTCTCTGTGTACCCAATAGTTTCTGAGATAAAGCTTTTCAGAATTAATATTTTTTCAGAACCTCGCAATATTTTAGAAGTCATCGAACAACTCTATCGTGATGTTTTTCCAATTACCTTCTACGGATTGTGCTAGTGTTGCTCGTAAAATTGTGTTGATTCTCCATACCTACTTAGTAAAATAAGACTTAAATGCTCTGGTTTATGTACTCGCTCTAAGAACACATTTTCCATGACTTCTTGTAGGACTAAGTATTCGAATAAGAGACGATTCTAATCTCATATTATAGCAAATTTAGTCTTCTTTAAAAACGTCCTGAAAAGGTAGTATCAAAAACTAGTCCTTTGTGATCAAAATCGCCAAAATCTGAAAAGCATCCGAAATTTTCGCGGTTTTGTTTATTTTTTTGACAAAGTTGTGTTCAGCGCTCGAGGTCACAAACTTGGATGATACATTAAGCCAACATCATAAATAAGCCTGCGAAAAATCAGAACTACCGGATTTCACGTACACGGTGATGTACTGTTACTGGATTAATTTACGTATTATCATTATATTTCCACGGAGTTTACATTATGAGCTTAACACGGTACCGCGAGCGATGGACTTATTACTAATAGCCTTAGATTATGACGATTTGTTTCCTTTGTTTCCGAACAAATCAAGTGCTTGGACCATCGAGTTGGGAGTGTTGGGATGTTTTACCAATAACTAAGTATCTATGGAATGGACTGTGGGGGCCCTCACGTCAACTATTTCGAAACCAGAACATTGGCGTAACAATAGGGTGGCAGTGGCGCGTGGCAGAACGGGCAAAATTCCCTAACTTAGTACCTGACCTGAGGGGGCCCCGGCCCAAGAGTCCGCGAGGAAAGAAAGGAAAATCCAAAAATTTCAGTTGTGCAATTTTGAAAATTAACGGGGCTGAGGCCCTATTGGTACGAAAAATTTGCCTCGGGGCCTTGAGCGTGAGGTGGTACAGTTATGCCGCTGCCTGGTCGAAACTATTTTTTCAGATTTTTTTTGCCTTAAGTACTATATTATTTGGTGATTTGGGGGCCCCCTAGGATCGGGGGCCCGGGGCGGACCGCCCCCGCCGCCCCCCCCTTAGTCCGCCACTGATCCCCTATTTAAGACTTCGAATATAGCCCCTGTTCCACCCATTTTTTCAACTTGCTCGACGGCTCTTCAGTCAGAGATCCCAATTTTCTTTTTAATCGACATCCGCTCATCGAGTCCAAAATATTAGGTACAAAATACACTACCTAGTTTCTTTTTCTTCAACTCCACTATCCAAAGATTGTATGGTAGAGATTATTAAGCGATAAGACTGCCTGCTGTATGCCATACTTTTTGTGCCATATGTCTGTAGGTACTTGTTCCTTTAATTAATGTGTGGTGTTCAATAAAGTATATTGTATTGTACAAAGTACACTCAACCGCAATGAAATTGGGTCGCTTTGAAGGGAAAATCCTATACAAAGTGACCCGATTTAATTGCCGTTGAGTGTATTAGGTTCGGACTTTACGTATACTTAATTAATTACCTACCCTATGATTAATAGTAAGTAATTAGATTGGTCAGATTGGAGATAAATATCGTATACAAAAAGCGTGGAAATTCAACTTTCCAGTCAATTATTTTTACAGCATAATTGTACAGGTTTTTTTTTTGTCATGGTTATGAAAGCTGACAAATTATCGAAGTGGGTATCGTATTAAGTAATCGTTTTGTCTATCGGTAAGTAAAAGTTTACGACATTGGTTTAGCCATTCGTTACGCTCAACGCACGACTCTTTCAAGAATCGAATCTCGTTTTCGATCATGATGTTCAGATAACCTTTTTACTGTCCTAAATGATTGATGATCATGTCCTTGCGAGCTGTTGCTATGGACCATTGACACGTACTTAGTTAACTTGAGATGTTGGCTGAAGCGTGATGCTATAAATATACCTACCAACGAGTAGTGGGTCAATCTTGATCAACTGCAGTGGCCTCCCTCATTCGAGGCCATACACAGGGAATAGTTATTTTCACCCCTCCTATTCGAAAAGAAGTGTTTTGTTCCCCGTTTAGAGGGAGCAAAATGCGATTTTGCTCCCTCTTCGCTTTTTTTTAATTTTTTTTCATTTCTGCCCCGCTAACAGGGAGCAAAATGCGTCTTAGCAGTGCGTTCACGGAGCTGCGGAGACTGTAAAAAGTTGCATTCAAAAGTCGCGTCTTTTTCGTATTTAGAATTTTATATATCGGCATTTTACATAAATACTTTATTACACATACTAAAAATCCATAAATTCATAGATATATACTTACTTTTGATAAATTATTTTCTATTTTTTATTTTCAATTTGGCTGAATAGTGCAGGCCAATGCCGTAGCATTCCTCGTAAACTCGTCGTGTGATCGAATTAAAAAAAAACTCGAACCCGCGAATTTCGTGAACGCTCATTTCCTTGCCGTATTATTTTACACTTAATTTCCAAAATAAAACGTACCTTATGTAGTGTTATGAATTATTTCGTAGAAAATGAATGAAATCAAAAAGTGATTTAGGTGATGCAATGTATTGGGATCAACACCTCTGAGAATTCCAAAGGAATATTATGTAAGTACGTAATATGAATTGCACTGCCCTTTTTTCATTTTATCGCAAATGTATTGAAAAACGTTGTGTGATACAGTATGTGCGAAATTGTCATAAAATGTACTTTATTTCACATTTGTTAGAGTTACCTATTATTATGAACGCAACGCGTGCGAGCATGACAGAATATAAATACAATATAGTTACTGATTCTTCAATATGGAAGCCATTTTCGCCTTCTACCTATGAATTTATGATAAGCGCGCGAAACACACGTTCTTTTTAACCTTGTTTGTTTCTAAATGTATTATTTTTTTGTTT
The DNA here is from genome assembly GCA_963971205.1 of Aethes cnicana. Classification (NCBI taxonomy): domain Eukaryota; kingdom Metazoa; phylum Arthropoda; class Insecta; order Lepidoptera; family Tortricidae; genus Aethes; species Aethes cnicana. The sequence continues at coordinate 9,631,645 of OZ020287.1, read as the reverse complement.
TACTTAATTTAAAAATAATGAACGAATGATCGAATGATTTTCTCATAGGAGGGGTGAAAAGCAGAGTGTACAACACGGTAGCAAACTTATTTATGCCTTGGGTGACAAAGCTTGAATCCCTCGCTAGCTCAAGATTCCACGCTAGAATCCCTCGCTTACGCTCGGGATTCTATTCTGGAATCTTTCGCGTCGCTCTGGATTCAATCCGTCACCCGCGGTAAAATATACCTTTTTGCTCCCTAGTCATACAATCTACTATTGTGCAACAAGAGAGCAAAATTGTTTTTTGCTTCGACTGCCATATTTGAGTCCTGAGCTAGCGAAATAGTCTATAGTTGAATCACGAGCGTTTAGCGAGTGATTCTAGTTTAGAATCTTGAGCTCAAGATTTTAAACTAGAATCAGTGCCAAAATTGCTCTCGAGTAGCACATACAATTTTGGTTTAAATTACTTATTCTACTATATAAAAATAAGTCGGGTTTTCCTCCCTGACGCTATAACTCCAGAACGCACGAACCGATTTCCACGGTTTTGCATTCGTTGGAAAGGTCTCGGGCTCCGTGAGGTTTAAGGCGGTACGAAGTCCGCGGGGTCAGCTAGTCTTCTAATATATAAAAATAAGTCGGGTTTTCCTCCCTGACGCTATAACTCCAGAACGCACGAACCGATTTCCACGGTTTTGCATTCGTTGGAAAGGTCTCGGGCTCCGTGAGGTTTAAGGCGGTACGAAGTCCGCGGGGTCAGCTAGTATTTCATATAATTATGTTATTATAATCATTTTAAACTAAAGTTTTATTTAAAGTAAACTAAAAGTTTTCAAATATTACCGAATAAATTCGAAATTTATCATTGTACTAGTTTCCGAACATAAATAAGTTTAGAAAATTGCCGCCATTCATTCATGGCAAATCATGTCTTTCTTCTTAATTTTCGACAACTGACTTTAAAGTAATTCCTTTAAAGTACCTTTAATGTGTTCTCGCTACTGAGGTGAAAAATTGTATGTGCTACTGGAGAGCAATTTCTTTTACTTCTCGTGCCTTTGAGTCCTTCGCTAAGCTCAAGATTCTAAACTAGAATCACTCGCTGAACGCTCGTGATTCAACTTTAGAATCTTTCGCTAGCTCAGGACTCAAACATGGCACTCGAAGCAAAAAACAATTTTGCTCTCTTGTTGCACAAATAACTCTAACTAACAGTGGCGCCCTCTGGTGGGCAAAAATTCGGTGACCCTCATTGTTGTATACACATATAAAATATAAAATCAAAAAGCATTTCGTTGTCTAAAGATACCTAATCCGAGAGAAAAGGAAAATCTTATGTGATTGTAAATCGATCCCACTGATCCGTAAATTTATTTTCAAAGAGGGACAGAGGACAATAAAAGCAAGGAACATATTGTGCGTTATCATTTATTTAAAAAAATATTCTTATAAGATTGAGATTTTATATAGGTATATTTCGTCTTATGTCAACCATGCTAAACCGTGCTAAACGGACTGCTCCAATCCCGTACATTAGTCTTAACCATTAAGCAAAGTAGTAAAATGAACTTTACCGTAACAAAACTAGATAAAATTAAGTCTAACACCTCTACAATCGTCTCCTAGGACATAGCTTCTACTCGTTTAAACCCCCGAATTTATCGATTCATCGGGAGTGGTAAACAAAAAGGTCTTAACTATATATTTTGTGGTCTATGAAATACTCAACCCAACTTCATCTAAATTAACCTTTCATAATTTAAACTCGGTTTCAGTCACGCATTCAAACAAGCAAGCAACATTTCACACACCTTACAGTTAAACTGCGAAAAAAAAGACCCCGGCTTGTCCAACGAAAATATCAAATAATTATGCCGCAATTAAGCAAACACAAAATCGATGTTATCATAGCAATATCGATAAAAATGGTATGAATTAAAGACTTATTAAAACCTATAGGTAATCAACTTAATCTTATTGATACGCCAGAAATGATTACTCATTGCCTGATAATAGCTACATAACATAATCAAAGGAGTATAGTAGGAATTTTTAACTCTGAAACAACGAACCAAACGCTTCACTCGTGAGATATGTTCTTGTTCAGAGTTGTAAAAATGCTAAGACATGCTTTTAAACGTAATCTAACAGCTAACTTAGATATAGCCTTATCAAGCAACATGCAAACTAGACTTAATATTTAAATAAAACCAAGGACAAGATATCAAAAGGCAAATCTATTCAACTTGTTTAACGAACACAAACAATAATGTACCTAATTTGAATTGACTTCACAATTTTCAGTGAATTGAATTCAGTTCGTTCAGTCTTATACTGCACATGAAGCCATTTTTTTTTCAAACGTTTGTCAGCGTTTTTGTAATCTAATTGAGCTATTCTCGTCGAAATTGACCAATTCAATTAACCTTTCACCGTACACAGCCATGTTATAGAGCCAAATTGAATCTTTATGTACATTGGCGCTACGTTCGCAACCAGCGTGGCGTTCCAGGGTTTAAAAATATAAAAATCCTAAAGTATATTCAACGATGCAATAATACGTTCACACAAAGAAACGTGTCGCCAAAATTTTCCTACACTGAGGCCATTGGAGGCTCACGGTTTGGCGCGATATCGTTTCTTTAAGGTAGTCCAAGGTTTTTCACTGCCGTGGACTGGTAGAGCTCCTCTGGCGGGCCGCAGGGCCCTGGGGTACCAGCCTAGAGCTGCTCCGACGGGGTGGGCCACAGGTTGGAGGGTAAAGTGTCGTAGTGGGATGGTACGGTTACCAGTGCGTCGTCGGACGTGCGAGTAATCGAGCAGTTCTGGAAAATAATAAAATAAATGTGAACGATCATACAGCTGTTGAAATAGACGTAAGTCTTGTTTTATACTAACCATGATGTTTTTTTAAATTGATTAAATTAAGAGATCACCTCAAATACCTGTTTCATTTAATCCAAGTTTTTTTAATGTGTACTCTGGGGCTCTATATTCGAAACATTACATAGGGAAAGGGAAATTAATTGGAAATTAATTAATCCAGGAATTTCACGGCGCTCAAATTGAACTTTAAATCGAGCTGAACTTTAAGGTTCGGTCGGTTTCAACGCCGTGACGCGTGTGCGCAGGGATTGGGAATTCCCCTTTCCCAATGTAGCGTTTTGAATAGAGCCCCTGAAGTCACTTCTCAATGTGACCAAACAGCTAATAAGTAGGCGCGCATTGTCATTGTTTGAACTGTTTAATCCGCTCGATGTTAAGTACTATGTGAACACTTTGTCATGCCACAAAGCCTAGATTAAGAGTTTTAAGCGATCTAATCTGTTTAAACATTTGCCGATTAAGTGCATATTCAGCTTACCTTGGGCTGATGGCGGTGTGTGTCCACGCATTCTATGGGCAGTTTGATCGTCTCCACCTTGTATTTGTAGCCGCATGACGTCAGTTTCACGATGGTGTGTAACGGAACGGTCATGTATGGTAGTTCATCTGGAAGGAAGAGAGGAGTAATTTAGTTCCTTGTATCAAGTATACACGGTGTGTTTAATTTACACAATTCCTACCTATCAATTAGTACTTAGACTTTTTTCCTTAGCATGACACAACTGATTTGACCACGATTTGACGCCCCCCGAAACACTTACACCGGCACCGTTGACACAGAATTCATAATTTAACTTGAACTTCATCATTTCAGCCGATAGACGTCCACTGCTAGACATAGGCCTCCCCCAAGGCGCGCCACTCAGACCGGTCTTGTGCCACTCGCATCCACCGCGTTCCCGCGACCTTTACAAGGTCGTCACTCCATCTTGTTGGAGGCCTACCGACAGCTGGTCTACCGGTTCGCAGACGCCACTCCAGAACTTTCTGGCCCCATCGGCCATCATCCTGCGAGCAATGTGCCCCGCCCACTGCCACTTAATGTTCGCAATTCATCGGGCTATGTCGGTGACCCTACTGCGGATACCCTCATTTCTGATTCTATCACGCAGAGAAACCCCGAGCATAGCTCTTTTCATTGCCCTCTGGGTGACTTTGAGCCTTTTTATGAGGCCCATCGTAAGCGCCCACATTTCGGAACCATAACTTGAACTTGAAAAAGTAAAAATCAATATTCAATTCGATTTTGTCGAACCATAATATCTATCCGCGCATCGTTGCCATGTGTACAGTTAACAAAATAGGTGAACATTGACTGTAGAAGCGATCACAATGAGCAACATGACTCTAGCTAGAGGTACTACTGAGATGCAAGTGCTTTTTGATGGTCACTTCAACACCTCCTACAGGCTCGTCATGATGTCGCTGTAGGACCCGGCCCCCGGGTCCACACTCACCCAGCTTGGAGTCGAGGAAGTAGCCCAGCATGCAGCGCAGCACGGCCTGGTGGCCGACCACGACGACGTTGTGCTCGTCCTCCAGCGCCGACAGCACGGGACGCAGCCGCGTCATGATGTCGATGTAGGACTCGCCCCACGGGTACCGGTAGCGAAGCTTGTCCTGGTCCCGCCAAGCGAACTCCTGCGGGAAACGCTCCTGCATCTCCTCGTAGGTCAGACCCTCGCAGATACCCTGAAACGAGAGAAAACGTCAGATGATTTGTTTTTTATTTATTTGATATGTGGATGACATTATGGTCTGCCTATATATAGTTGGAATCGGATGAATTACTAACTCTGATATTCTGGACCATTACGAATTATTATCATAGGTGAGATGAGCCAATTTGCCAGCTTATCTTAGCTGTGCTGTCTAAAAATGGTATTAGATAAGGACATTTTTATCTTTTCATGTATATTGTTGACTTTGGGCTATTTGTGTAAATAGTTAAACAGTAAATGGTTTTCAAGACTATCCACTAAATACACTCCAAAGAGACGATTACGAAGTACTTTCTCACGTCTTACATAACTTGGTGGCTAGACGGGGACGTATAGACGTATTCTATCAAGCTACGAAAAGCTAGGTAAACACTAGACTAGTTTTTTCGTAACTTTCTCTTGAATGCGTAATTACTTCTTTACTAATAATAAGTCTGTTGAAGTCACGTGACCGCATTGTATGTCCGGGTTTAACTCGAAAACTACTGGTCAGATCGCAACAAAATTTGGTATGGGGGTAGTTTATGACACTGGTCAACATATAGACTACCTACTTTTTATCCGGGAAAAACACATAGTTCCCGCGGGAAGGCTATTACGGAATTCCACGCGGACGAAGTCGCGGGCAGAAGCTAGGAATTCGATAAATGTGAACACAATTACCAAGTTGACATTGCTCATATTTACCGCAGCTCAGCATTGTTTATTAATGTAGGTCGGTATACACAAACACTCATAAATCCATCAACCCTGGCAGGCGAGCCAACCGATCGTATGAAGTTAGCATAAGGCAAGATGTAGGTTATGATGATACACTAGAAATAGACTTGACTTGATCGTGGATTGAGAGGGTTTACTCCGAATGCTGGCAACGTTGCAAATAGCTGTCTAATATATCGCTGATTTCATTAATTTCTGAATATTATTGAATGAAAACATGAATTATCGCTCTATGGTTGAATAAAACATTAAGTATGGATTGCAACCATTATCATAGGAACACGATTTTTTTTGTATTATGGAAGTAATATCTTTTGAAAACTTTCCATCGCATTTTCCACGCATTTTAATGTAATCTTGTCATTTGAATGCCAAACCAACAAATATAAAACGAGACGCGTCATTTCAACCATAGAATGATAACATTAATAACTTCTTTTTTAATTCAGTAATATTGAGAAATTAATAATAACAGCGTAACATTTGACAGCTATATGCGTAATTGAGTTGTACGTGACGCGTGACGCCCTCCCGCGTGCTATTTCTAACTTGCATCGATTTTCCTTTTCGTTTACCGGGATTTTATAACAGGCAGTTTTTTATTAAAGTTCACGCCTTGTGCTCAAGAGGTACCTAGTTTATGAGTTATAGTTTAAGTAGGTACTGAGTATTACAATATTTTTAAAGTTAAAACGTGTATTTAGTTAATGCTTTACTTACGTAAAGCACTCATCTTATCATAAACGCGATAAATGAAAACTATTTAAGCATAACAAAGTTTTATTGTAGGTAACCTTTATGAGTGGTAACAATTGAAGTGTGTTTTTATGTAGCTTAGATGTACGATATCAATGCGGTGGGCTGATGCGATAAAAACGGCTGTTTTATTGTCATTTTAGTACTGAACGATAAATGCATTTAAAGGAATCAAAATTACCTTGGTTACTTCATCTCACGAATGTTTTATGGTTTAGTACCTACCTATTGTACTGTGAAATGCCTTAACTTTGCCTAGTTGCCCAAATTTTGCCTGGACAAAATCTTGGTAATATTTATCTTATTGTTGCCAGATTTACCTACATTCTAAAGAAATGTTCGTTATCCATCAATGAAATAAATAAAGTATTTTCTTATTTTTTATCGTAGTCAAAGTTTGGGCGCTAGGCAAAGTAAAGACATTTTATGATCGGCACTTAAGTAGGTAATATTTAATTAGTACCTATTTCCATTTTGGAGCGTAGAAAAACATTACATCTAAGTACCAATTTAACCTATTTTATCAACCTCAATAAATCACGTCGTATATTTGACAACATATCTCATCAATATCAATTTACTTAGTCTTAATCGTCTTATATTGGTTTCCACTAACTACTTTTACTGTGTGTGTTAAATCTTAATATTTGACATTCAGGTACGTCTGTGCTTTTAGCACACTCCTTGTACGAATCGTGCAATGGTCATTGTGATCAAATTGTACTTAGTCCGACTTGCACCAACACCACTAACTTCAGATTACCCTCTAACTTGAATTCTTTAATACCTACAACCAAACAACTAAACCTGGGTTAAGAGGATAAACCTTCAGCAGGCCTCAGACCGAACTGCGTGGAAGAGAATTCACGATTCTCAGCGTTAGGGGGCAGATTGAGGAGGGATTTATTACTCACAGCGTCGAGCTCGTTGAGGGCGCGGATGGCGCGCTGCGGCGCGTGGATGTCGGCGGCGGTCTGCTTGGTGCGGCGCAGCGCCGACGTCCACACGGACAGCGGCTCGCGCGCCGCCAGCGCGTTCATGTGCTGCGCCAGCCCGCGCGCGTACTTCTGCCCGCGCGGCGACAGCGACGCGTCGCCACCGATGCGCCCGATCACGTTGTATTCGCTCTCGCCGTGCTACAACAAGGAATTGAAAATTTAACAAAAAAAATATTGGTAACGTTAGCTAAATACGATTATTAGATTGGTAACTAAAACTAAAAATTAAGTGGTATCTTACTGACAGATTCGAACAAAATGTCCGCAGTAGCAAGGGTGGTTGGCGAGGAAAGGCGATTCGTACCTATTTGAGGTGTATTTGACTATCCGAGTGCCGTCATATTGCTATTGTAACCCTATTTTTTTCTATGTTTAGACTTACCAACGTTTTAGAATTGTCAAAATATATCTTGAACTGCAACCGATCGGACCCAGTTTTAGTAGAATTTATTCAATGTCTACCTACTCGCTCCTCAACGTTATTGAACGGATATCTACATAAATACTACAAAAATAATAGTGAGTGACATAAGCGAAGCCGTATTTATACAGCTGCTAATTTACTCTTATATTTGTCTAGCGGTGTTTACGACTACATACCGACTCGTATTTATACTCTTCAGTTGATAGCATCAGATAATTTTCCATTTGAAAGAGGTATCCCTCGTCGATTTCCCTCGGCTATAGTGTAAATATTCCCCAATCGTGAAAAACACGCTTAATACCAATTAAGTGATATAATCCTATCAGTGTGCAATAAAAGTTTCGCGAGCGATGCAAATATACTTACTCTGGTGAAGTACAACGTTTGCGGTAGGGGACGGAGGCCCGAGAGGTATCCGAGGATACCAGACTCCTTCTGTCCGGCCACTTTATGGGCGGTGACGGTTTCCCCCATGTTCTCCACTCGCACGAAGCTGATAGACTCCAAGTTGGCGTCAATAGGCTCGTACTGCCGCATGTAATGCTCCAACTTCTTCCTCAGGTCATCGACCGCCTCCTCCTCGCTCATCGACTTGTAGTCTTCAGAGTAGCGCAGGATCTCGATGATGTTCCTCTCCAACAACTCCTGGTCTTCGCAGACGCACTCAATGAACAGAATCCTGAAGCCCATATCGAGGCAATAGTCGTTTAACTCCCGGCGCTGCTCGCGGGTGATATTGGTGCCGTCGAATATCTAGAAAGAGATAAACGCTTTCTCAGTAACATCATCATTGTCAATGCAATTACGCAATCCGGTTCAATAAGTTTACGCCGTTCAAGAGGTCAAGTATGGCTCATGTTCATTTATTTATTAATCCAATTAAAATATTCCATGAATGCGTTTTACGCGTTAAGAAATGTGTTTATGTTCGAAGAAATTATCAATGAGTAATATACTTAATTAGGATAATGACCGGCTATAGATAAATGTTTGTAATTAAATAATTTTATAGTCTAACTAGTCATATTTACAGAGATGACGGCAGGAGCGAATGGAAGAAGAAAGCATGTTGTGCCGACCCCACATAACGTGGGAAAAGGGCAAGAGAATGATGATGATAGAATATGCAAACTCACGGCGACTCCGTTCCCTTCCTTGAGCCACAGCACGGCGTCCTGGACAGCCTCGTGGGCGCTCTGCCGGCGGATCGCGGAGCCCTGCGCGTTGTCAGCGCGGAAGATGTCATGAGTGCCGTACAGTGCCATGTGTCGGCGGCGGTACTCGCTGCAGTTGAACACTGCGACGGGGAAATTTATTACTGGCTGGTAACGTGCCTAGATGTTTTAAAAAAAGGTTATTTTTAAATATGGAATCCGATTGTCATGAGCACCGCCTCTATTGAAAGTGGTGCATTACTTTGAGATCCCCAAGAAAACCGATAGTTATGTACCTAAGGGATTGATCCAGTAACCTTGTCGTCTGAAAGTATTTTTTGCAGACTTGTTTATGATATTGGTCTAATGAGTTTTCCAAGTTTGTGACCTCGAGCGGCGAACGCAACTTTGTCAAAAATCCATACTAAGTATGTTTGTTTGTTCGTCCTTCCTTCACGTCGGAACGACTGGACGGATTTGAATGAAATTTGGTATGAAGATAGTTTGGGACCCTGGGAATAACATAGACTTTTTATCCCGGGAAAACGCAAAGTTCCCGCGGGAATGTGATAACCGAATTCCACGCGGGCGAAGCCGCGGGCAAACGGCTAGCTAGTTTTTAAAGAAGACTACATTTGCTATGGTACTTATATAAATAAGACTAGAACTGTCTCTGTGCACCACTTGCCATCAGTTTTCGGTGTCAGTTCAAAAGAATCGCGTCAAAACGGAGTGCTATATGTGCTGTAATTATTATATGGAAAGATCTGTTTAAAAATGTTACCAACATAGGCGGAAATGAAAATGACTGCACTCAATGCCACATAAATGTCGTGAATTCGATATCACATCGGTCTACAAATTAATATTGAGAAATAAATGGTGCTACTATTCGGTATCGCCTTGAAACACTTGAGACGAGAGGTGTGTCTCGTAGAATATAAATACGTTATCTAATCGAGGGCAAATATATTGTGTGGCTATAAGCGGCGGCGAGCCTCGTGCGTTAGCGACGATTCAGATAGCAGGGGCAGGGGCCTTATTCGAGTTAATAAAGGGACATGGAATAAATTGGACTTAATTAATACTTACTTTATCTCCCTCTTCAACACAGGTCCCATTGGAATATTATCCCAATAGAGTTCTTAAAATTGAAATAGGAGATCCATTTCCCCGAATAGCAATCAATGATAATTCTCGCTAAGTAAATAGGTTGGTAGTGAATCGTAATTTTGGGACATCCCTTAATTATCTAAATCTGTCCCTATTGAGCTGACACGTGCCGAATACCCATCTATTTGTAAATGGAGACGACTACACACGATAAACAGGAGCGTCCGTTTATCGTAAACTTAAAACCTGCCGCTGTATTCTGTATTGCATTTGCCACTTCGTTTCCCCAGTCCAAACCAATCGCGATTTTTTCCCATTCTTCTAATCCAACCAAATTGCGCTTTTTGTGGCAATTGTCGCCGGCAATTCATTTCAAACCAATCGTCACTCTTTCTATACGAAATTGAACCATCATGCAACATATCTGGCAAGCAGTCCATTTCGTGACTCTGCACATTCTGTTTTCTTTGTTTTTTTATCCTTTCTTTGTTTGTCACGAATAAATGTTTTTTCATTTAAATTTTTCATTTCATTTCAGTTTGGTTCAATTTCGTATAAATTTTATTTGACATTTTAAATCAATTGCAAGTGTCAAATGAGACAGTTTGACAGTTACTATTTATTTCAAACGTCAAAAATGAGAGTTTGACAGTTACTCTTTACTTCAAACGTCAATGATGAGACAGTGACAGGTACTATTTATTCCAAACGTCAATAATACAATAGACGTCAATGGAACATTTCAAACCAATTGCACTTTGAGTGGTGTTTCAAACAAATTGATAGTGGCAAACACAATAGAGCCCCTGCTGTTGTATGCTTTAAAACTAAGGACGTCGCTACCTTTAGTGCTCTCTCCGTTCCAGTTGAGGTGCCTGGAGAGGTGGTGCGCGAGCTGGCTCTTGCCGCGCGCGGGCAGCCCCACCAGTGCGATCAGTAGCGGCGCGAACTGGCTGATGCGGCGCGTGCGCAGCGACACTGCAACGACCAACACACATAAGTAAGCACTAATACTACTCCTATTGGAGTTACTACTATACATGGTAGGTCAGATCCTGTAGCACATAATTAACATTTAAAAAAAAATTGTATGGGATTCAGGCGTCGCTCACACAACCAATCCCATATACATTTTTTTTTTACCAACTCAATAAAAATTAAAGACCTCTACAATATACTTAGAATCAATAGCCGATACTGTGGGTTAATTATTTGCTATAGGATCTGACCCACCATGTAGTCCATCTGCATCACATCTTCTAAATTAATATCGATTAACCATCGAGATAGAATGTTGCCTCTTAACTAGCCTGTTACTTTTTCGCTCTCTAGTCGAGTAGAAATCGATAATAGACACGAATGTTTTTCAAATAACCTTCCAAAGCGATGCAGAGTCAGTCCGGGTCAAACGATAGTCAATCATGTTTTCATTAAAGCAAAAATACACTTGAAAAGATTATGCTGCGTAATCACGATGAAGATGTCGTCTATTTTGCAATAGATTCCTCGGAAATAATAAGCTAAGCCGGAAAAATAAGCTCTGACAGACCACGATGGCAATTTTTTTGAGCTAGTACAACATTAAAAACGCTTCAAAGTATTTAAAAAGCACCACCAACACTCTCAACTCAACGCACTGACTTCTTCTTTGATCATCAGAACGGCAACTAACTAACCAAACTATAATATGTGACCAACTTGGGAGTACTTACTACTGTACTTCGTGTAATTTATATTCAGCATTATCAACGGGTTTGCTGAGGTTTAAGGTTAATTACTTCAAGAGAATGAGTGATTATAGGCCGAGTGATATTTGATATGATGGACCGCCTACTAAGAAGTTACTTGCAAAATTAAATGATGGCAATGCGTGACAACACATAGCAAGTCAGACAGAAAGTAAACCGAAGGGCGAAGGAGCTCACTTAGTAATTGTTAACGTCCGTTAAACATAACGTGAGCGGTCATTCCATATATTTATTTATGATACAAGTGCGGAAAGTAGGTCATTCCCGAACGAGTGGCGGTGAACTAAAACACGAGCGTTGCGAGTGTTTTACACCGACACGAGTTGGAAATTACCTATCCTCTTGAATGTAATACAACGTTTTACAATGCATCATGCGAGGAAACACATAAAATATATATTTAAGAAGTAAAAGTTTTATTTATTAAGGCATTAATAATTTTAAAACACCCAAAAAAATTAAAATAGAAATATAACGTTGTAATTTAATTGTTCAGATCACTTTAGTTTGGACGCTACAGACATTTTACTTTCCCGCACACTGCAGCGTGCGGGAAAGTAGTTCCTATTTTCATTCCCGCACAGTATGCACAAACGTGCAGGAAAGTAAAACTTTCTGCGATAATGTTTACCAACATAAAGGGGGCTTTCTGAGCATATGCATTGTAAACGTCATTTTCTCCATAGTGAGAATATCGGCGGCCATACTTCCGGTAAGTATTTTAACTATTTGATTTAACCCAGGCATATCATAGTTACACACCTAATTAAATTAAAACATCTACAATCCATCAGCAAGAATAGTCAAGCCTGGAGGCGCACTCGCAGCTATTTAAATTTTATTACCGTAAAAAGGTTTATCTAGAGTAGTAAGTCATAAAGCTAGAACAATTGTCCCTCTCTGACTCGCAACCGCACCTTCAATGACTATTTATGACATCACAAATACATCATTAACCTCAACAATCACAATTTATATTCGCTGTCGACGTTATTATCTACCCAGTGGTGAAACATTGAGACAAACAATTACATACGGAAACAAACTCTTATTACATAGAAAAAAATGAGAATTATGTCTATGCAATCACAATAGTAGTAGGTAGGTAAGGTACACATATTTCAATGACAACTAAATTGAGATAATGCAAATAAAATTTTCAAAAGGCTACCTACTTTGTAAAAGAATGACGTTTTGATTCACGTGTCAGCAATCTTCTTTTACTAAAGAAGAAATCATTTTAATCATATCTGCGTATAACAAAGGCCACTTAAAGTCAATGGCGACATTGATTCCTAAAACCGTCACAAGCCGCAAGCGACGGCTCGTTCGGGAGGCCTTTGGGAAAGTTCAACCAAGCAGCGTAAATAGAGGTAGGTACACGAACGTGGCCGAGTTCTCCTCCATTTGAAAGGGGCAGTAGATAGTGCCATAAAAAAGCTTACATTTGTGATAAATTATTTACATACGCTCACCTTTAGGTTCAATAGACTTATAGCTGTAAAGATAAAAAGCGAGGCCCGAGAGGCGCGGCGGCGGCGAAACACATGTGTCGTGTCGCTGCCAACGCGTCGTGGACTTTGGACTGTACGAGTTCTGAACGATCAAGATCAAGAATATGACACAAGTGCCGCATACATAGTTAAAATTCATACCATTAACTTTTCTATACTTAAAGACCTTTAAGTGAACAAAATTATTAAAAATTTCATAGAATGTGTATAAATGACAGACAATCAAGACCAAATACGGCTTAAGAAAAGTTCTACACCGTCTACGAATTCTACGATAGTACCTACATAATATTAGGTATACCTTAGGCACTGTGATAAAAGTTAGAAATTCATTTATATTTATGAAAGTTAGCTTGAATTAATTCAACATTTCAACATAGGTATGGCTGTTTAGGTTTATAAGTAGGTTTGACTTTAGTACTAGGATGTTTTAAACCGTGTATTATTGTTATACGCTTTAATTAACCGTTAACGGTTTATTTTGGGACGCGGAGGCGCGGTCACGGCTTCTGTCTATATATAGGGTGTGATCGTGGTGTGATCTCAATCTCGGAAAGGGACGAAAAGACTTCCTCTCTGAGGCTTTCTGAATAATTGGATGATTTATAAAGCAATTGCCTTTTCAGTCTGTTGACATCAAAATAAAACAAATGCAATGCATTAAGCCCGCTACGTTCACCAACGCTGCGCTGGTAATATAACCTCGTAAGTATTTGGCTCTAACGAATAGGTAAATTGATGATGTTATCGATGTTTGTAAGGGTTTTATTTTTGCCTCTGTCAGAGTTAGCATTAGCACCACCCATTCACAATGAGCTGCATTATGTCACCTATCATTCATAAAACATGAACTTGCTGCGAGGGTCGCAACAGTGAGTCAGATGAGGCAGATCGCTTTTGTATAGTCTACTACCACTTTATAGAAAGATTGTTCACCCAGCTTCTCAAACAAAGAAAAGCCAAGTCACAACACATACGAGTACATGGTCGTATTCACAGGTAGGTATTGTTGAATGGCGTCTATCTATCCATTCACGTTCTCATGCCATGAATGCCGTGCTCATTAAGAATTGACATCATTTTAGTCTAAGGGCATGGGACATTTCCTTACACTTGACCCTATCAAGATAAACGCAAGTATCCGTATAGATAAGCGATGGTTTATAAAACAGCAACTATCAATCAAGTCAATACAGTGATTGATATCAAATTCATGGCTGTCGCGGATTGAAAATACTACCACTTTTTCATATGCAGTATAAATAAAACCTAATTTAATCCAGTTTAATCTTATCCTAAAAGAAAACCACGTTTCACCATATTTTATTTGAAAACGTTTTGATTAAGACGAGAGTTGGTATTGTAGTGTGGCTGTGGACAATTGATATTGAAACCAAGTGGTATTTTTCAAACATAAAGTAACACTCGTGTAAACAGATAAAGAAATAACTAGGTAGGTATCAACTGAAGAAGCGGTACAACGCCCACTCTCGCATCGTTCATTGTTAAATTAACTATCGTAGTAGTAAGTAAGTAAGTGTTTATTCGTTGTAAACTGTGTACAGCAGATAATTAGTTTGCATGCATTATCATTTAACAGAGGCACACAGAGGCAACAATAATAAAAAACAAAGGATAAAATAAAAGCATACGCAGCGAGGTCACACCTACCTAACTCAAATTACAATAATAAGTTTCGTAATCGCAGTACCTATGTTATAATATATTATATTACTAACAATGATATTGCTCTCTTTAGAAGAACACTCGAGCAGTCGTGGCATGGCATTGGAAATTTAACTAGACATGAATGCATATTGAAACATATCAACATGGGTTTATTTACTAAATCTTGAACTCTATTTCATAAGAAGAGTCTGTCTGCATTGTATGTATACCGGGTATAGATATCCTTTCTTTTAAACTTTGATGATTAACGTGCCAACAGCCACAGATTGCGCTACAGGGGGCATATTTAAATTGTGATAAGAACGAAAAACATTTGCCGAAAACAATTTTTATCATATGTTACTGTGAACTTTTATCTAGTTTTTTCAATGTTTATCGTAGGCATCGCTCTTGTGGATTTTTGGCGCGTAAGGTCGGATAACTCGGATACGCAAACAAGTTTGGTCGGTGGAATGGTAACAAAGAAGCGGGGGCGTGGCGCGACTGGCGCGAACGTCACGATGCATGGCGGATTGCGCCATTTAGGAAGCTCCCGCGCAGTATTCCTAAACTCGTTAAAAAGCTTTCGACCACAAACCATGAATCCAATAATATTTCTGTGCTTTCGACACCTTGTACTTAATTAAGTTTACTTTTTACGGCTTGTAGACACCAGCAGGGGTTGAAACCGGTTTTTGCCCCCATACAAATAAACCGGTTTTCTTATCGTTCTTTCGTTTACTATTTCATCTTTAAAAAGGCTATAAAATAATACGAAGTAATAACCTAAATACACTATGGAGTTCCACATAAAGAGTATAAAATAATTCTAAATATTAGGCTATTTCGGGGTTTTTTAAATTAACCGGTTACAAGCCCTGGACACCGGTATGAGCCTCGGATCGCGAAATTTTAAATGAAATGTTGAAAATAAAGGAAAGTTAGGCATTGACTTTCTGTATTATTGTAAATTTTTGCCGGATGTTTTTACAAATGATAAATTTTGTGCAAAGTCATTTCAAACGAGGTAAAAATTGAGCCTATATAACGTAGGTATTGTATCGAATATTAATGCCTCGTGTATGGAAATTTGCTGAGAGATTAAATAATGATTTCTATTTTCTACGCAAACGTAATTTAAATACCGGATTAATCATCATTTTGTTATTTTCCATTTGTCAGTGAAATGAGTTGAAGCATAATTTACATTTTATCTGTTACTTGTTATAGGCATTGTAATTGAATAAAACACACTACATTAACCATGCTATTCCTCTTGATATGGAGCTCCGCTCATCATAGTACCTAAGGTAGTTTTTTTTTTCTTTAATCCTAATTGCTATGTAACAATATAGGTAAATGCAATGGCTGCTCCTGCTAGTGTTTAATTAAAGACCCGACAGCGCGAAACGAACGAATGGAACATGCGAGTCATGCGACACTAATAATATCATTACGTATCAACCATGACTTTGAAGTTTATGTCGCTTTACCTATTTCATTTTATGAAACATGGAAAATAAACGCCGTAGATCTAGTAGACTTCCTGAGTATTGGGAGGAAACGGTATTAGACTATGTATCGGTCTATAGTCCTAACGAACCACTTTACGCCTATAAGCATGATGACAGCATCAATAAATTGCAATTAGGTGGTAGGTATTTAATCAGTCGGAGTTAGAGTTTAGAAAAATGAGGGACTTGATTTTTTTATATCAATAATGAATATTGACAAAGATGAAACGCAACTCGGGGCCCATGACGTCAGAATTTAGTACAAATTATAATAGATTAAAAAAAGCGGATCAACCTTCGTCAGTTTTGGTTTACGTACGTAAGTGTAACGAAAGAAAAAGAACGGGACAATTGCCTTTTTTGATAATTGACGCACTAATTGGACATTTCCAGTCGTATTTCCAGCCACAGAACTTTTTTAATATCACGTTATGAATTAAAGAGGAATGACACTGAATGTACCTATAATGATCATTCTAGATAAAGATGAGGTCAACATTGATATACACGTAACGATGTTTTTACATTTCGTCACGCCCCGATGCGATGAACCGGCGACGGTCAACTTACCTACTCATGTGAGATGTGAGGAAAAGTCCACTATTTCATTCATAATAGGCCTTGGATGACTTTTGTAGGCGATGTAGAAGGTGTATTTGTTAAAGTGAAGCCATTATTTAGAGAGAAGAATAAGTATTTTTGGTCATGGCTGTATGCCGATGCGGCAGCAAGACAGCGCCCTCCGCACGACTGATGGACAGGTATACAAAATTGCCGGTGCACGGTTGGTTGCAGTACCAACCAGTATCCTGGGGCACTATTCGAAACTGTACATAGCGAGCATCCCTATCTATAAATAAATCCCATTGATTAGGTAACTCAACCCATTCATTTTAAACTTTCAAAATTGTATAACAATTGAAATATAGTTTGCTTTTGGCAGATATTCAAGGGCGCAAGAAAACGAAATTTGCCACTAAATAGTTTTTTTTTAATGTCAGTTTCACTGAGGGGCTTCGCCCATAGCGACTTTTGTAGCGATGCTGCGGCGCTACTCATATCGCTATCCTTTTTTTACATCAAAGAGTAAAAAGGATAGCGATATGAGTAGCGCCTCAGCATCGCTACAAAAAGCCGTGGGCGACAAGTACTAAGTAATCTGTCTGTACTCTCGAGATTGATTAAATTGTGTTCTCATTGAATCCCAATTGTAGTCATGAATTATGATAATGGCTTATAAATTATAAAGTATGCCAAATAGAAGGTTAGAAGTATTTTGGTACGCACAACGTCAAAGACCAATTTATTGGTTATTCGGAGAACAAGGCAATTGACCGCGTACAGCCGAGAATTATTTATATGTCATCCACGAGATTTTCGACATCTAAAAGTATATTGGTAGATATCATTAACTGCATATATAAAATAATATCCGACAACATTGACACGTTTCAGCTTATCACAGCAGCTTACAGCAGCCAGCCCTTCCCTATCACATAATGTAGTCGATAGCCACTTTGTTCCCGTGATAAATATTATAGTAGGTACTTAAATAGGGACTCAGAATACACGATTATGACTACCTGATGACTTTACTTACATGTATTGTTAAAAACAGATACAGGGTGATTGATCATATTAACAAATGACAAAACGATGTACTTACTTAGTGTAATGAATGACAAAACAAACATCACACTTACACAATCGCAAATGAACCGATTTTTATAGGTCAGTGACAGACACTAAAACGGTAATAGTACATTATTGCAGAGGCCGCCAAGTAGCGCATTGCCGGACGAGTCAGTTAGAAGGCTGAGCGAAGCGAAGCCTTCTATTAGTAAGAGTCCGGCAATCGCAATTGCGGCCGAGGTATATATAATGCTTCTCTTAAACAGCGAGGAAATACGTAAGGTCAGTCGGGGCAAGGGCTAACATAAATATATCGAAACCTATAAATAATACTCAACTAGTAGTTGGCTGTTTACAAGGCATAGGGGCGAAATAAATTTAAGCGCCCACATCAGTATTTACTGCTTCCATGATCGTGGATGATTTGGCCATGGAAGTTGTTATATTAAAAAAAAACACACACAAGACAATAATGTTTTTGCTGGCCAAGGCCGGCAACGGACAGCCCCGCGTCTTCTTTTTTTGAAAGTAACACGAACATTTCCGAGCATGTTTGAGAAAAATTTATTACAATACTTCGGCCCGCGACTTTTGTCCGCCTGGGATTCAGTTATAAGCGTTCCCGCGGGAAATAGGTGCGCCTTTTCCGGGATGAAAAGTAGCCTACGTCCTTTCCAGGGACTCGAACCATACCAGATTTAATCTAAAGTGTTATGGGCGAAGACATAGGTGAAGAGGTGACAGAATAACAGACAGACAGAGTTACTTTCGCATTTATTAGTATTAGGAAAGACTAGTATGGAATTCACCGAAACTTAGTTGACTGTCACGTTGTCGATACCTGACGGAAACTAAAAGCACTTGCAAAAAGATCTGGAACTCGTGAAAAGCGATTTCGCAGACTTCATACATGAGTTGGCGGTCTGCCACTGAGATGCAGAATCTAGGCTACAGGCAATAAATACTAGGAAATGATACGATTGGATGTTCTTGATGCGTTGATCGGTCACTGTAAGCTAGCCTTACAACGCTTTGCCAAAAGTGAACCATTGGAGACAAATCTATCAAGGTGAACCATTAAAAGCAAAAGGTTGGTTGGTGTAATGCGGATATGAATTACTTTTAATATTGATTGTGCTTATTTCCTCACTGTAAGTAAATAGAAATATGGGGCATATACTTAAGTAAGCATGGGAAAATTTCTATTGGTTTAATGCCAAGGGCTTGATTGCAGTAAACGTGGAATCTATTTGCAGATGGACTTTGTCCGCGGTCTGCTGCGGAAGCCGAGCCGTAATTGAGCTATTCAGCGAAATTGAGAGTCCATAGTAAAAGTTACAGAACACAGAGATAGAAGCGGACAACAGATGATCTTAATATGTAGTTCTAGTGTTTTAGAAGAAAATGTATGAATACATATTATAAAACAAAGCCGCTTCCTGCTGTCTGTCCCCATGTATGCTTAGATCTTTAAAACTACGCGACGGATTTTAATGGGGTTTTTATGATAGATAGAGTAATTCAAGGGGAAGGTTTTAGATCCCGCGGGAACGCTGTAACCGAATTCCAGCGGGCAGAAGCTAGTTTCTAATAAAACTCTCGAGGACAGTACAATAGGAAGTAAGCTCGCGGAAGACAACGGGCATGCGCCCAAAGCGTAAAAAAACCGTCTCGATATTTTGAAGGAGGTTCTTACCTACGTAGCATTCAAAATTATTCATTCTTTATTACCTATATCCGAAACAAGTTACAATATTTTTCGGTTAAATTTCCTAGCTTCAATTTGAAAATAGTCCAGAGATATAGGTAATGGTCATCTGCATAAGCCGGTTGGCACAAACAATACATTTTTACGTTACGGACAATGCAATGGATTTTTTCAGATGGAACTGAATCTGACATTGAGTTCCTTGCAATAGTTTTTAAAATGACAAATCATTTTGATCATAATTTTCCTTTCATTGTCCTTTATTATGAAAGACGAAACACGTCATGGGCCAGGGGCTTGCCAAGGATGGCTGAAGTATAACGGTAAATATACAAATTTTCCTTAAAATATAATGCTCCAAAAACAAAAACAAGTCTCGAGCGTCAACAGCTCGAAGACGATCTTCGAAATAGAGGTCATTGTTGCGTTCACTTTTAAAACTGACCTGCAGCTAGAGCTCCGAGTGCTTTTTCCTTATCCTCTATCATGGCTTGCGCCGTGCTAGCTCCGGGGGCCATCACGATTCTTCGCAGCGAAGGTCTGCGGGTGAGGGCGACGATGTGCTGGCGGTGTCTTCGGCGACGCGTGCGCACTCTATGAAGGCTTCCAGGCGACTGCCCGCCGACCGAGACGCTTATCACGGACCGGCCCTTATCAGTGCCACGGCAGTGATTGCCGGCCAACCAAATAATGGCGGAATAGATCTTGCAGTAAATAAGTAGCAGAAACGTATACCAATCGCCTCGGATGCTCAGCGCCATCGATTGCGATCTGAAACAATATATCGGTGACGTTATAGAGATGCTCTGTTTATAAACAAAGCACGAATATAAAAGGAATATTTACAGCGATGATATTGTGCTAGAACTGCGAGCTCATATTGTAAAATACCACTTGGGTTTACAATCCCGAAGACACACGCCAATCTTTCTGTACGTCCATAAAATTATCTTTAATTTAGTTAATTTGGTCATTCTTATCCATCTGCTAAGTAGATGTTTGTTTGTTTTTCAACTTTGGGGAAAGCGACTATTTTTTAATTTAAAATTGTTTGGCGACTCCTCTTCTTTTGGGGCCTACTCAAAACCCAGCTTGCAGACCAGCTTCTCAACGAAGTCCCTTTTGCATCCGGAATGAGGCCCCTGTACCAAAAACCTGTAACTCGTACCGTACCCAAGCGTTTTTCTTGCATTTATTCAAATATATATGTGGTCATGGCCAATCATAGCTTTTACGTCCGCCAAGCTCGGAGAGAAGCGACATCGTGCATGTGCTTATACACAAACCATTTAAGCCATTTTCGATCCTCCTTATATCAAAAATCAGATCATCTCTAGACCCGCGCTTTTGATTTTTTTCCAACATTAGAACATAAGCACTGAACATTATAGAGGAGAAGTTTAGGTACCTACGAGTGACGGGCTTCGACAACAGCATTACACCAGAATAGCTAGCAAAATCGATAGTACCTTATTAATATTACAAATACATACTAATATTATAAATTTGGTATGGAGATAGTAGAAGTTGAGAAGGATATAGGCTAGTTTTTATCCTGGAAAAACACATAGTTCCCGCGGGAATGAAATGGCCGAATTCCACCCAGACGAAGTCGCGGGAGCGTAAACCTGTATAACCTTCAACGAATATCGTTGTGTTATTCTGAGTACAAGGCACGCTACCCTGGTCGACACACTCTCGATCTTCACCACATTGTTTGCGAGGGACTTGTGGACGATAAACCCGACACCTCCTTGGGACTGTTGGTCGCCCTCCCGGAAATAGAACAGGTTACCGGACTTCAGGGTTATCATGTCCTCCCCCTCTCTCCGGACTTCTGATAACCCTATGATTCCCCAACGTAACCTGCTCAATTCTTCCTCCAGTTCCAGTACCTTTTCGTCGGTCCGCAGTGTACGGCAGTTATATGTTGCCAGGGCCAAGGGTCGTCGTTTTTGGTAGCCGGATCTCTGCCGGGGATTAACTTTAGCACCCCCTGCCCCGCCGTTACCATGGCCGCTACCGGAGCCAGGAATAGCGGGGCCGCCGGGGACTGGGGGTCTGGGCATTGTTTGTGGCACTTTCTTGATCCCAAGTATATAGATCCCTTGGGGGGGATTGCCATAGTCGCCACGCTTGGCAGGCGGGTTGGCGACCGCAGTTTGATGAAGGTAGTTCTCGGAGGACGCTGCTGCCCATCCTCCGGTTTATCCCTTAGTCGCCTCTTACGACACCCACGGGAAGAGAGGGGGTGGTGCAATTCTTTGCCGGCACCACACGGACACGCTCCGACTTCGACGCACTCCGACGATGAGGTGGAGGCTATGTATGAGGACATTTCCAGAGCCATGCATAGCTCCAGAACTTCCTTCACAGTTGTTATGGGGGACTTCAACGCGAAACTAGGCAAACAAGACGGTGAAGAGCTGAGAGTGGGGCAATTTGGAGTAGGGCGCAGGAATCACCGGGGCCACCTACTGGCTGGTTTCATGGAGAAGGAGGGACTCTATATGATGAACTCCTTCTTCAAGAAACGGGAGCACAGAAAGTGGACCTGGATGAGCCCTGATGGTGTAACGAGGAATGAGATAGACTTTATCATGTCGACGAGGAAGCAGATATTCGATGATGTCTCAGTGATCAATTCGGTTAAGTCCGGGAGCGATCACCGTATGGTACGAGGCACATTGAATATCCAAGTAAAGCTTGAGAGATCTCGACTGATAAAGTCTACGCTCCGCCCGGCACCGGCCCAGCTCCAAAACCCCGAGAGCTTTCAGCTCGAACTCCATAACCGTTTTGCATGCCTAGAAAGCGACGTGGACGATTATAACGACGGGTTTGTGGAAGCTGTTCATACGGTTGGGTCTAAGTTCTTCAAGACCCGCCGTATAAGAACCAAGAAAATCTCAGACCCAACCCTTAAGCTCATGGAGGTGAGAAGTAAAATGATTCTGCAGTCTTCAGGTGACGCTTGTCATTATCGGCAGCTCAATAGACGGATCTCGAAGTCTCTGAAGCGTGATGTACGCCGATTCAATACCAACAGTATTGAAAAGGCTATTGAGCGTAACAGAGGCTCGAAGGTGTTTGCCAAAGATCTGTCTATTGGCCAAAGCCAATTGACAAAGCTGAAGACCGAAGACGGCAGGATCATTTCATCCAAACCGGAGCTGTTGGGAGAAGTCGAGAAGTTCTACGGACAGTTATACACGACAACCCGAACACCCGTCGCTGATCCAGCTAAAGACCCTAGAGCTAGATTAACCCGACACTATACTGAAGATATCCCGGACGTCAGCCTGTACGAGATTAGTATGGCTCTCAAACAGCTTAAGAACGGCAAAGCCCCTGGTGACGACGGAATTACAGCCGAACTCCTGAAGGCGGGTGGTAAACCAGTCCTTAAGGCCCTTCAGACGCTGTTTAATTCCGTCATTCATGAAGGGAGAACGCCGCGAGCATGGAACAGAAGTGTGGTGGTGCTCTTCTTCAAAAAAGGTGATAACACCTTGTTGAAGAATTATAGACCCATCTCACTTCTGAGCCATGTTTACAAGCTGTTTTCGAGAGTCATTACGAACCGTCTCGCGCGCAGGTTTGACGAATTCCAGCCTCCCGAACAAGCCGGTTTCCGAAAAGGCTATAGTACCGTAGACCACATACATGCGTTGCGGCAGGTTGTACAGAAGACCGAAGAGTATAACCTCCCCCTTTGCCTTGCATTTGTGGACTACGAGAAAGCCTTCGATTCGATCGAGACTTGGGCTGTGCTGCAGTCTCTCCAGAGGTGCCAAGTTGACTACCGGTACATCGAAGTGTTGAAGTGTTTGTACGAAAATGCCACCATGTCCGTCCGACTACAGGACCAGACCACGAAGCCTATTCCACTGCAGCGGGGAGTCAGACAAGGAGATGTGATCTCTCCGAAGCTGTTCACCGCTGCATTGGAGGATGCGTTCAAGGTGCTGGACTGGAAAGGTCGAGGCATCAATGTTAATGGCGAGTACATCTCTCACCTTCGATTTGCCGACGATATTGTAGTCATGGCTGAGACCATGGAGGACCTCAGTATTATGCTCGCTGACCTCAGCAGAGTTTCCGATCGAGTTGGTCTTAAAATGAACATGGACAAGACGAAAATTATGTCTAATGTCCATGTTGTGCCAACTCCCGTAATAATCGGAGGCTCTGCGCTCGAAGTTGTTGACCATTATGTATACCTGGGACAAACAGTCCAGTTAGGTAGGTCCAACTTCGAGAAAGAGGTCAATCGTCGAATCCGACTCGGCTGGGCAGCGTTCGGGAAGCTTCGCAGTGTCTTTTCGTCCAAATTACCGCAGTGTCTCAAGTCGAAAGTCTTCGACCAGTGTGTGTTGCCAGTGATGACTTATGGTTCCGAGACGTGGGCGCTTACGATGGGCCTCATAGGAAGGCTCAAAGTCACTCAGAGGGCAATGGAGAGGGCTATGCTTGGGGTTTCTCTGCGTGATAGAATCAGAAATGAGGATATCCGCAGTAGAACTAGGGTCACCGACATAGCCCGAAGAGTTGCGAGCCTTAAGTGGCAGTGGGCGGGGCACATTGCTCGCAGGACTGATGGCCGATGGGGCCGGAAAGTTCTCGAGTGGCGCCCGCGAACCGGGAGACGAGCTGTCGGTAGGCCTCCAACAAGATGGAGCGACGACCTCGTGAAGGTCGCGGGAAACCGGTGGAAGCAAGTAGCACAGGACCGGTCTGAGTGGCGAGCCTTGGGGGAGGCCTATGTCCAGCAGTGGACGTCTTTCGGCTGAAATGATGATGATGATGATGAAGTCGCGGGAATACAATTTGACCTCTGTAACTTTTTTTAAACAGGCATTTCCAGCTTCATAAACTTTGTCGTACGAGTAGTAAATAGTAGAAGACGGGAATGGCAGATGGGGGTTTACCTAGATTTTCCTAAATGTTCCCCCGCAAGCAAAGTCCACGTGTAAGCTATTGTTAGTTCGCGACGGGCTTTTATATTTAACTTCAGGACGGACTAGAGTACAACGAGATTGTTTGAATGTCGAGATTTTATGTACAGTAAATGGAATATACTCGTATCTATGTTATTTTTCGCATATATTTTTTTTAACGAAAGGTATCTTATCTTTATTTCTATAATGGATTTTTTTTTGGCGGCTATAACTTCGCCATTGCGTGCCGTGCGGGATAGATTTCTTATATGAAAAAAAATAACATACTCCTTAGGTGTCCATTTTGCTATCAAATCGTCACATTATTTTTCCACTACGAACAGTTTTCAGTTAATTTATATTTTGAGCCGGCTGCCAAGAAAATCTCCATCGCTTTTACTTTAGGTATAGTAAGATACATTATTCAGTAGCCATCGCTTTCTCAAAAATATTTCCAATCTTCGAATACAAAAGTAGTGCGGAATTGAAAATCTTTTAATTCTTGTTTGTACAAATTTTTTTTTTGGTTAGAAGAATATTAGAATCGTGGAAAAATACGTATAACATTTGCATATCGTCATGATATCGTTTTGTTTTGTTAAATAAGTCTTGTAACTTTTGCTACCTATGCGTTTATACAAATAGCTGTTGTGTGTAGTTATGTAAATAAACCGTGCCTTATTCGTTATCGTTATCACCAGGACATTCTAGTAGACTATGTATAATAATGTCTCGGAGTGGGAGTAATTTAATAATTATAATACATACCTACCTAGATAACGCGTATAATAATAATTATAATTATAACGCATCTGTCAGCTAACATAAAACCTTCTAGAATATTTCCGACCTTTATAATCTTATCGTCTCAGTGGCCATGTACCAAGCTGCTTGGTGAAACCAGTTTGAAGGCAACTTTTCACATCGATTTCACAGTTTTGCAACGTCGAAACGTGAAGTTAGATAAGCTCGACGACGGAAATATTGACGATTAATATACAATACGATATTTGCGTTTGCCATTCTGGGTCGAAATAGTCAAAGACCATAGATTTTTCATGATTGTCGGTATGATTAATTATGGTTATTATTCTATTTTTTGCTGGATACTTACCACGTTAAATTTTTTCGTGATTTAGGTAATAAGCGCCGGACGCGCAAACCGTAGGCCATTTTTTTTTCAAGAAAGTCAAAACTAGCCAAGCCACGTGCCCTGGCTCTGCACAGATAGTACTTACTCGTACCTACTTAGAGAAAAAACACTAAAACTATATGTAGTAGTTAAAACGTCACGAAAAACGCACTGATATTACAAGGCTTTTCATAAGATCCATTTTATTTATAGCGATGCGATGTTTATCCTAAAATATGTTCAATAAGCATCCCATTATTTTTTTATGAATATGTAATTGCATTGTGATGCTAGATGGCGCGAGTGAAGCAGAGCATGAAACTGCAAGGACAACGAGTTCAGAATACCTATGAAAATGTCCTTTGTTTGTATATATACGCCTTTCCAAAGAGGCATGCGAATAATTCTCAATTAATCAGTCAACATTTTTCTTGGCTGGATAGAAATTGGGAAGTTCCAGTTTTTTACAAATCTACGGTAGGTAGTTATGTAAAATGTGAGTAAGTACACGTCAATGCCGCACTTTCATTTCATGCTTTGTTTAGTTTGCATGGCCGTATTTACCGGTTTCACTGCGTTAGGTACACTTCATGCTTATAGTAGGAGATATTTGTATGTGCTGTACGTTTATATTACTACAGTTAATATAAAGTAAATAACAAACGTATACACTTTCTTAAATGATATGATGATATGACTAGTTAACCACTGCATCGTTACTAATGACCTACCTCATTGACGTGAAGCATACGTAGGTATTCATAATTTAACTCACTAATTACGCGGTCGAATGCTTGAGGAAGAATAAAATTGTTACTAATTTTATTAGTTGTGTAACAGCTTATTTTCAGCATACCTACAATAAATAATGAATAAACAACCTCCATGCGGTAAACAGCGTAGGATTTTAATTGACCCAATGAGACTGAAGCAATGTTGATAAACAAGACATGCAGCATGCCATGCCTGATACTTAAGCTAAAGGTTTCGATTGTTCTTACCTGGCCTCAAAAACTAAATCTTTCCTTCGCAGTAATGGTCGGAAGAGGTATGCCGTATGAAATGCACTAAGTCGTGGCGCATAGCAGTGCGCCCGTGTATGGCAATGAACGTTTCAATACACATTCGCGACAAGTCCCGGTATACGTTCAAAATCAACTTTTTAACCAATGCTCTCCCCCAACATCGCACGGAGAACTTAAATTAACACAGAAATTATACAGCTTCTCAGTCCTCGCTGTCACTTGAATACAAATCACAACAACACGATCTACTTATTTCACACCCGAACGTATTTTAAACATTGTAAACTCTGAATTACTACAAAGGAACAGTTATTTATCGAAATTAAGTCAACGTGTTGATGTTTACGCGTGCGGAGCGGTCGGCAGCAAACGTGTTATGCACCGGAGCTTCGAGTTGCCAAGAATGAGAGGTAAAACAAAATGGGACGGCGTGTGTGCGTTGACATCGATTCCGCTTCGGGCGCGTTCGGCCGGCGAATGGCGAGCCGGGCCGTTTCAGAACTTGGCGCGTTTTTTTAACTTTTGTTTATTTGTCGGTATTAGGTACATTTTATTTTTCGCATTTTATTATGTCTCTGGACAGTAACTAGTGTAACTACCACAATGCCAGAGGAAAGCCACACATACACACAAGAAAGACTATAGGTACGTTCATATGACCACGGGTTGATGTACATTGTAAAAACCGAATTCAACGCATTTTATATAGAAACAAACATGATATAACTGATTTTAGAACCCATAATATTACATGACCCTTTACGTTGACCACTCGTAGTAGGTATAATTATACTTATTATTTATGCCTATACCTCTCTCTCTCTCTCTCAATGAGGGTTTAATAGTTATTTTTCACATTAAAATAATACGTGTATTTTTAGACATTACAATTATACGTTGATTTACCGTCTAAAAATCATGTAATTTTTAAAATTACTTATATTTCATTTAATCATGTAATTTATAATCATGTTAAACTAAAGTTTTAATTTAAAGTAACAAACTAAAAGTTTTCAAATATTACCGAATAAATTCGAAATTTATCATTGTACTAGTTTCCTTACACACGTTTAGAAAATTGCCGCCATTCTTTATTCGTCTTTCTTCTTCATTTTCGACAACTAACTTAAAGTAATTCTTTTAAAACAAAATTCAAGTAATAATTTGAGTGAAAGGAGTGAAGTAGAAATGCTATTTCATATTTTTCGTGTTGTATGTAAGTATTCTTTGCAAGTACCTTTTATGTGTTCTCGCTACTGAGGTGAAAAATTGTATGTGCTACTCGAGAGCAATTTCTTTTACTTCTCGTGCCTGTGAGTCCTTAATATAAATTGCTCTCGAGTAGCACATACAATTTTTCACCTCAGTAGCGAGAACACATAAAAGGTGCTTACTTGCAAAGAATACTTACATCACGAAAAATATGAAATAACATTTCTTCTTCACTCCTTTCACTTTTATTATTACTTAAATTTCATGTTTTAAAAGAATTACTTTAAAGTTGGTTTTCGAAAATTAAGAAGAAAGACATGATTTGACATGAAAGAATGGCGGCAATTTTCTAAACGTATGTTCGGAAACTAGTACAATGATAAATTTCGAATTTATTCGGTAACATTTGAAAACTATTAGTTTACTTTAAATTAAAACTTTAGTTCAAATTGATTACAAATAACATAATTATATGAAATGTAAGTCATTCAAAAATTTGCAAGATTTTTAGAAGGTAAAATCAACGTATAATTTTAATGCCTAAAAATACACGGCGGTACTGATGCGTTGGTATCCGAACGATTCTTGTTCAGTTTTTTTTTTCTACGAAAATAGATTCGCACTACGACTTGCCTAATAGAATTCTACCTCTTTTGTTAAAGAAATGAAAAGAAGAGAGCTGATAAAATCGAGATAGTTTGAATTATTGTTATTAGAAGTGGTTACTGGTTAGATGCCGCAGTATGAAATGACCATTCGCAGTTATCAAATAAAAAAAATAAAAAAAAGCGCGGGAACGATTTCATTGTGGCTGCATGGCTTAGGCCTTTGCCTTTGCCTGATGGAATTGTCTGATGGGATCATTGATTAAAAAAAAACAAATTAAAAAAATACTTTGTCTCACTGAGTGAAACAAACACGATTTTGCTCACTGATTTCTGATAGCAAAGTCTACTTGTTCGAGCTGCTGAGGTGAAAATAACTATTTCCAACAAAAAAAACACTGTTGTGTTTTTATAGATACCTAATCTAATCCATCACTTGCCTCGTGCGTGACACCAAGAGCAGTGCGTAACCAATTTGCAATTGCAAGTACAAATCGCTGAAAAAAAACCCCGAAAACCGCTTGCCTAGGGAATTTTGACTACGTCACGAAGGCGTAGACCCCCCCTCCCCCTGTAACCAAGAGTTTGTGTTTTGATGACCCCCTCCCCTCACGCGAAGTATCAAATATTATGTTCCATATCATGAAAGTTCAATATTTTTTACTCGAATTCTTTCTTCTTATAAAAGACATCAACGCGCCACTTTGCGAACATGCGCTCTTTGTGTTCTCGCATTTCAAATCGTGCTTACTTTATTTAGTTCGGGTGTATTTAAGAAAAAGAGCGAGAAATACACAACGTGCTCCACATATTTGAGCAGAATCCGACACTATCCCTATGCTTCAACTGGTCAATTTACTTTATATACCACTAGCTTCTGCCCCGACTTCGCCCCCCTGAAATTCGGTTATCGCGTTCCCGCGGAACTATGCGCTTTCCGGGATAAAAAGTAGCCTATGTCGTTTCCCGGGACATCAACAATCTCCAAGCCATATTTCATCTCAATCGGTCCAGCGGTTGAAGCGTGAAGAGGTAACAGACAGACAGACAGACAAACAGAGTTACTTTCGTATTTATAATATTAATATGGATTTGTTGCAAATTTGTTAGGCAAAAAGAGACAAGATATACGTATCGTACACTACCGTACCGTACCGAGTCCTAACACCGACAAAACCGTTTAGAACTCACATTTTGTTGCTTATTTTAATGCTTCCTTAAGCAATAATTTGTTCAGATCTCGTATAAGGTCATCTATTGTCTGTTTTGAGATAACCCAATTTTAGTCGAATCAGGCAGAATGATTAACACAAGGATAACAACAAGTAGTATATTATTGTATGTTCTGGACCACCCTTATTTGCGGTTGTGAATTGAAGTCGTGGTTAGGGAATGTATGTAGTTAGTATGGAGGCCGGATACTGATAACAGTTTACCAACCGCAAAATAGCAAGTTAACTTTGTAAAATTCTTATTCATATATATATTGGGTTAGAATACTGGACCAGTCTTGTGCGGTTGGTAAATTGTAGTTAGTATGGGGGCTGGGTACTGGTGGCAGTTTACCAACCGCAAAATAGCAAGTTAACTTTGTTTTTATTTATTTATATATTGAGTTGGAATACTGGACCAGTCTTTTGCGGTTGGTAAATTGTAGTTAGTATGGGGGCTGGGTATTGATAGCAGTTTACCAACCGCAAAATAGCAAGTTACCTTTGTATTCTATTTATTCATATATTGAGTTTGAATACTGGCTCACTCTTTTGCGGTTGGTAAATTGTAGTTAGTATGGAGGTTGGGTACTGATAGCAGTTTACCAACTGCATAATAGACGTATAGCTTGGTTTTCAAATATAAAATGTGTTTTAGTTACAATAACCTACAACTTGGTAAATTGAGGCGGAGGCTGACGTCACATGCCGACGTCACATGCTGTTATCTATTAAACTAAGCGGATGTTGCCCGGCTGCGAGCAGCGTCATCTACATCGAAACCTACATCTATTAACTAATTAAGTTTAGTATTAGTTCATAGCCTCTCTACTAGAGGGCGCGCGGTCGGGGGCGATGAGTGTTCGAAGACGTTTCTAGAGATAGGGCCGAGGGTGGTGGCGGTGACGTGAAATCTGGAGACGTTTCTAGAGATAGGGCCGAAGACGGTGACGGTGCGAGATCCTAGAGGGCGCGCGGTCAGGTCGAGAAGTGTTCGAAGACGTTTCTAGAGATTCTATGAAGAGGAGTTACAACCTGCTAAACACCTAGATGCTTGCTCAATTGAGAAAAATTCTAAGACCTACAGGTAAAAAATTCATCTGTATAACGCTCAAATTTTCATCTATTATAGTCAAACTATGGAAATTTAGGCGGCTGATTAAGGCGCGCGCTCCTAACCTCTTACCATTGCTCTCCCAACTAAAACTGCTATCAATACCCAGCCCCCATACTAACTACAATTTACCAACTGCAAAATAGCAAGTTAACTTTGTATTCTATTTATTTATATATTGAGTTGGAATACTGGACCAGTCTTTTGCGGTTGGTAAATTGTAGTTGGTATGGAGGCTGGGTACTGATAGCAGTTTACCAACTGCATAATAGATGTATAGCTTGGTTTTCAAATATAAAATGTGTTTTAGTTACAATATATAACTTGGTAAAAACATTAAAGAGCGTCGGGTTCACTGTGTTACAAGCGATAAAAGTTATCGCTGACGCCCACATCCTTTGCCATTCAGCGGTGGTCAGCATGATCATTAAACAAGTGGAGGAGCGTTAGTTAAGTACGTGCGTGTGGTTGATAAAATATACTAGCTAAATGGAGAGAATTATCGAGATTTGCATACGAAAATGGATGGGTAACAAGGGAATACAATACAATCTGGAGTCGGGAGCACCTTCGGAAACTTCTCTCCAATTTATGAACTGTATAGAGACTCCCACCCCGGACATCGACGTTGGTAAATGGCAAGCAGCGCGTGAGGAGCTGCGGGAAGTGTTGAGGCGGTACCTCACAGAAGATAGATGCATCGCCCTACACTCGAGTTATTGTGCAGAGGGGCTGTTGCAGGAAATTCTAAGGAAACATGGAATTAGAACATTCCTCTCCGTACCCATCAAACAAAGAACTCTAATCTACCAGGATGATTCCATATGGTTTATGGAGGTTTCCAATCCGAAAAAGGGGAAAAAGGTGTTCATGTTTTTAAACTTCTAAAAATTAGTATAAATACAGCTTTAGTGATGACGGCTTTCAAGTGAATCATTTGAATCAATCAGTGGAGAGTACACGTATCGCTCGAAAATATTAATAACAATTAATAGAAAACTACAAGAAAAAATGGTTCATTACTGCTGTTGGTTGAAATGTATCGAGTGCCCCAATACTCAAATCGATGGAATCGCGTGTGACGTGTGCCGCGCGTATAACTACTGTCATTGCAGATGTGCTACATACATGGTTAAAAACAAAAGACGCTGTAAAATTGAAGAAGAAATAGATAATTTCATGAGTATTGAACAAAAGTTGATAGTTGCTGTATGTTCCCAGCATGATTTTGAAGCTGGTCTAGAGTATTTAGATAAAATGCGTGAAAAATTAATCCAATTAAAGACAAGTGATGTAGATTTTTAAATTAAAAAAAAAACGCTTTTTTCTTTTCACAAAAATATTGTTTTATTTCATAATCATAAGTGTGTTATTTTGTAATGACCCCACGCCAACGTATTGCTGGTACTGTTTTTATAATATACCTCTTTTCATCCTTACCACATAGGACTTTTTTCTTTTTTATCTGTCTCGTCATCGTAAAAATTCTTACTTAGATCTAAACATTCATAATACCTATCGAAATTAAGTTTTCTAACGACAGCTGCGCTCACCCCTTTATTTTTCATGATGTAAACACCATCTTTATGATTATCATCACCCTCTAGAGTGTAGGCATACATCTTGGAGCGTAGGCCGACGAAGCTCCGCATAATCCTACCATTGTTTTCATCCTTCATCATACCCACAACTTTTTTATTGATTTGAGGTAAGCCGTAGACATTATCTTTAGAAAAATCTGAAGTGTCGAATCTTTTTCCAAGTCTGGTTTGATGTCTTCATAAAAGTTATTTGTTTTAATGTTATAAACAAAGGAGTCGGTATCAGTGTATAAAAGGCTAACGTTCTCACCATACTTAGGAACCATATAATCATAGTGAAAAGCGTACATTGACAATTTACTCAGTTCTAGGATTGTATGAGTTCTTAGCTGATGTTAAGGAACGAAGCATCAAGCTGATTAAACGTAAACAAACGGAGCTGAAGAGCGCGGTTAAGGTGAACCTCGAGCCGAGTATACTAAGTGGATAGCTGTAAAGGGGGTGAGGAGGAGGAGCCGGAAGAAGTATCAGAAATAAAATCGTTTAATACGTGTAATAAGGTGTTACTGTTAGACGATGGTGATAATATGAATAATTTTTATGATTCGTTTGTTAGCGTAATTACAACTAAGGCGGATGAATTCCAGGAACGCGATAGTGGGTGGGCGATAAGCAGGGTGTTGTATATGGAGGTAAATATAAATAAATTCAGACCTCTCAAAGGATCCAGCTATGTGCCACTACCAATCTGGGTGCAGAAGAAACGCGCTTGTGTAAATGTTAAAAATTCAGATGATGCCTGCTTCGTGTGGTCGATTGTTAGTGCCCTATATCCAGCAGCAAACCATAGCGACCGACTCGCCTCGTATCCGCATTATAAGAAAGTATTAAATCTCAGCGGAATAACATTCCCAATATCGCTCGAGGGCGTTAAACGTTTCGAGATTCAAAACAATTTAAGCATTAACGTTTACGAAAATTGATGGTAGAACGATCGCGGGACCGATATACCATACCCAACAGAAGCGTGAAAAACACATTAACCTACTGCTCATTGAGTGCGGGGAAAGCTCACATTATTGTTGGATGAAAAAATTATCAGGTTTAATATCCTCTCAGTTATCGAGCGATGGACATAGATTATATGTATGCGATAGCTGTTTGTTAACATTTCGGGATAATAATAAATTAATGAAACATATGAAAGAAGGTTGTTCACATATCAAAACAACACTTCCAACACCTGAGGATAATATATTAAAATTTAGAAATTTTAAAAACCGCATGCGAGCGCCGGTAGTAGTGTATACCGATTTTGAAGCGATATTATTACCCATCAGCGGTTGCGAGCCTAGTAATTTATCATCGTACACAGCGGCTTATCAATTACATGTGCCATATAGCTACGGGTATTTCATAAAGTGCTCGTACGACGATTCACAGTCGAAATTCATTACATACCGAGGGGTGGATTGTATTGAAGAATTTCTTAAATCTTTAGAGAAAGAGTTAGCCCCATACGTTGAAAGAATATCGCAAATAGTACCCATGATCCCCTTAACACCGGAGCAGGAGCAGCTAGTTTATACTGCTGTGAATTGCCACATTTGTGGGGAGCTACTTGGCGAGGATAGAGTACGTGATCATGACCACACGAGCGTTTCTTAGAGGAATTTGTCATAACAGCTGTAATTTAAACTTTAAAATAAACCCTATTATTCCTATAATTATCCATAACTTATCAAAATATGATTCACATTTTCTTATAAAAAAATTAAGTGGATATAATGTAAACATACTACCTATGTAACAAGGAAAACTTTATTTCTATTACATCGGCGAAACATGGAAGTTTGAACTTTGATCTTAGATTTATAGACTCTTATAGATTCCTAGCATCCAGTCTCGATAAACTAGCGAGCAATCTAGAATCATACCAGTTTACGGAAATAAAAGCACATTGTACAGAACATTCAGAGTTGTTGATGAGGAAGGGGGTATTCCCCTATGATTATGTTAACTCGCTCAGTAACAAGTTGAGCCAATGCTGTGGAAAATATGCTGAAGCGAATAATAAACATATGGTAGACTATGATCCGAGTAAACCCCCTAGTTACATTATATATCTAGATGCTAACAACCAGTACGGGTGGGCTATGAGTCAGCCTTTACCCTTAAAACATTTCCGATGGCTTTCCGAAGAAGAGATTAATAATTTTAAGGTGATAGAAATCCCTGCTAACAGTCCTACAGGATATATACTCGAAGTAGACTTCGATTACCCCGCGCATTTACATGAATTACATGGGGAGTTATGCTTCTGCCCTGAAAACCGGATACCGGATATAGCCACTGCAACAACGTCGAAACTATTATCAACCCTCCATAATAAATACAAATATGTTATACATTATATAAATTTAATTCAGGCTATAAACGCTGGACTCAAACTCTTAAAAATTCATCGAATTTTAGAATTCAAACAAAGCCCTTGGCTTAAGATGTACATTGATCTGAACACCTCGCTGCGGACAGAAGCTAAAAGTTCGTTTGAGAAGGACTTCTATAAATTAATGAATAACGCCGTGTTTGGTAAAACAATGGAGAATGTTGATAAAAGGGTGAATGTAAGATTAGTTAATAGTTGGGAGAGCAATGGTAAGAGGTTAGGAGCGCGCGCCTTAATCAGCCGCCTAAATTTCCATAGTTTGACTATAATAGATGAAAATTTGAGCGTTATACAGATGAATCGTAATAATGTTAAATATGATAAGCCTATATATGTAGGGTTTACTGTGTTAGAGCTCAGCAAAACTTTAATGTACAACTTTCATTATAACTATATGTTACCTAAATATGGTGAAAATATAAGGTTGTTATATACAGATACTGATTCATTTATATACCATATTAAAACAGATGACTTATGCTGACATCAAGCCAGAGTTGGAAGCCCGGTTTGATACCTCGGACTTTTTAGAGAATAATGTGTACGGCTTGCCTCGAGTAAATAAAAAGGTAGTAGGTATGTTCAAAGATGAGAGTTCTAATACTATTATCACAGATTTTATAGGGATTAGATCAAAATGCTATTATATAAGGAAAGAAAATGATGATGAGATTAAGAAAATTAAGGGTATAAAAAGGAGTGTAGTGAAAAATGAGATATCCCAAAACGACTTTTTAGAGTGTGTAAATAATAATATCGCACGATGCATACAATTCATAGTAGAAAGCATGAGCTTTATTCAGAAACGATGAATAAGATTGCATTAAAAAACTATGATGATAAGAGATTTACTAAACCAGACAATCGGTACGAGACTCTAGCATGGGGGTATAAATTGATTGAAAAATATTATTTCATATAGACTATCTGAATATCGATAGCATTATAAGTAGTTATATTTAATAAAAACATATGTAAGTTAGAATAAGCATTGCATATAAGGAAAACATGCATTCAAATGAATTTCTAAGTGTATATAGAGAGTTATTTATAATAAATTATGATTTTCAACCATATCGTTTTACTTTATCCTCTAACCCTTTATACACCATTACTCATAGCATAAGCTTTTTCTCAGATTCGGGTTTGATGAGTCCATTTATGGGCTTATCGGTGTTTCAAGTTGTTTTTTCCCCCGTTTCTAACTATTTAAAACTTGTGATTAGCGAGGGAAAGATAAAATTTGTCGGCCGCCCACTACGGCTGGTGTGTTGATAATAGGGCCGGTAATATCAGGCGCGTTTATATGTATGTATGACTCTCTCTACTACGTAAACACCTTACTTCGAGGTGGTAGTATAACAGACAACTGTTGAGAGCTGGTGGTAGTAGGAGGTGGGGGTAGACTCATCTATTCAACGGCATCAGTAAACAGCATCAGCATCAACCAACAGACCCCCCTTTTATAACCGACCAGTTTAATCCCTCATCTGATCATAGCTGATCCTCTTAGCTGATCAGCTATTAAAAGCCGTTAATTCTCCGCTATCACGAGAAGCAGCGGGAGTATTCGAGTCCTGCATACGCCTCTGTATGCGTCTATGGATCGGTATGCGTATAGCTCATCTCATCTAATCATTTAATAATATCAACCACGTTTATATGTATGACTCTCTCTACTACGTAAACACCTTACTTCGAGGTGGTAGTATAACAGACAACTGTTGAGAGCTGGTGGTAGTAGGAGGTGGGGGTAGACTCATCTATTCAACGGTATCAGTAAACAGCATCAGCATCAACCAACAGACCCCCCCTTTTATAACCGTCCAGTTTAATCCCTCATCTGATCATAGCTGATCCACGGATCGGCCGGTATGCATATATGGATCAGTATGCGTCTTAGTATGCGTCTACGGATCGGTATGCGTCTACGGATCGGTATGCGTCAGTATGCGTCTCGGTATGCGTCTACGGATCGGTATGCGTGTATGGATCGGTATGCGGTATGCATATCGGCGGTTGCGTATATGGATCGGATACAGAGACGTATGCAGGAGTCGAATACCGCCGATATGCATACCGCATACCGATCCATACACGCATACCGATCCGTAGACGCATACCGAGACGCATACTGACGCATACCGATCCGTAGACGCATACCGATCCGTAGACGCATACTAAGACGCATACTGATCCATATATGCATAC